>CM042984.1:17712249-18224749 GCA_023678885.1 Pogostemon cablin
GTACAGCAACATAAGGTGAAATTATAAATTAAACAAAGCAATCAGAAAATCTAATTATCACATATTTTCTCATGCAGTTCTACCCCTATATCCAAATTGAGCAGAAATATAAATCATAATAATCTACCCTACACTACAACAAGATGAACTCACTTCTAATTTCAGTTTTCTTTCCAAAACAAACCAATGCAAGCCAGATCTCGTAAAATAATCAAACCCCAGAACGCCCCTTTTCCCATCCCAATAACAAAATCGAAGAATACAGATATCAATCACTTACTAACAAGAAGTGTACGAGACAGAGTCCATTTCTGAGCCCGGCCCACAATGGAGAAGGGCAGCCAGTGTGTTGGAATGAAGGAGTGGAGCAGCGAAACGGTGGCTATGCCGCCGAGCGTTGATAAATCTTCTGCAGTAAAGCTCAAATTTCCACCCTCCATTTTTTTCCTCTCTTTTCCCTCGATTTCTTTGTTGCGTGGATCTCAATTAGCAATTTCTGCGGCACATTTGTGGAAAAATTACATTGATTCGCAGTGAGATCACTCAGATTCACGTGAACAGAAACTGGATTTTTAGGCGTTAAATAATGAGATTGTCCCCTGTTTGTGCACTCGTCGTTACTCCGTTAAAAATAGAACGTGAGAATATGGTTGCATTTCACCAAATTGGTTTTTTAGTTTTGAAAATTTATTCAATTGTAATATGAGGCAGCTATTTGCACCCAAAATTAGTAAGTGCACCCCAAAAATATTCAATAAGACATAATTGTCCTTATAAAACTTATATCTGTTTGGTTGCAACAATCGAACAAAACAAAGAATTCATCTATTCTGTTCGGTAGCAACAACCGAACAAAATAAAGAATTCATCTATCTTATCTGTTCTTGCAACTACCAAACAAAACAAAATTAATGATTTAGATAAGTTTCATGACATCATCGATCTTTAAACAAAGATATGATTACTCTCCTAGTGAAAATAAGTGAGTAAGTTTCTATTGTAACTATCAATGGAAGTGGCAATGGTAGTGGTTATAAATTCGTCTATATCATAACCACTACCACTGTCTCGTTAATAGAATCAACAAAAAACTTGTTCACTTTTACTGGAAGAGAATCACCATCTTGATTGATATCCATGAAATTTATCTGTTATCTTATCTATTCGATAATGTATATATAAATTAAAAAAAACTCAAATCTTGTTATGTTCGGTTGTTGCAACCGAACAGATAAAATATATGAATTCTTTGTTCTGTTCGGTTGCAACCAACCGAACAGATAAATGACTGTTTGGTTGCAACAACCGAACACATAAAATATATGAATTCTTTGTTCTATTCAGTTGTTGCAATCGAACAAATATAAATTTTATAAGGGTAATTATATCTTATTGATTATTTTTTGGGTACGTTTCGTAATTTTGGGGTGTAAATAGCCGTCCCCTTGTGATATATAATAAGTTTGTTTTGTGTTTTGATATTATTTTAATTTTATGTTAACTAAATGCTGGTAAGTCTGGTGTGAAATTGTTTTATGGTGGAATCATTTTATATTTTTATAATTAATTATCATTTTATTTATAAAATGTTATCATTTTAGTAACAAAAATGGTTAAAAAAATAGCATTATCACTTTTTATTATAAAAACTATCACTTTTTAGTAATTAGTTATCATTTTTGTCATAAAGTGTTATCACATTTCATTTATACTATAAATTGTTCATAAAATAGTATCATCACTTTTCATTATAAAAGTAATCACTTTTTATCCATCTAGCGTACGTAAGACGGTTTCACAAAAGTCTTTGTCATAAATGTATAAGAATGTTCTTCCATCTTCTCATAAAGGTTTTTACATTTTTATTTTCATCTGTCCTATAAAAATTTTGCATTTCTTAAAATGGTAAAAAAAGTCAAAATAACTAACCCCTATATTCATTATTTATAAAAATATCATCCATCTATAACAAACCTAACATATTTTATTATTTATTTATTATTACTAAAAATATAAAAATACTCTAAAAATACTTTCTTAATTTACGTGTATAAAAAATTTGAATATTTTTGGAATGGAGTGGGTGTTAATTTATGTAAAGATAAGAGATTAGAAAAGAGAGAAATAATAATAATTAAATAGAGATAATTTAAGAAGAGTCATTATAATGTATAACAAGTTGTATGTTAACAACAACTCATATTTAAAACATGGGTTACATATATGTGGCAAAATTGACCAGATAACCTTAGTATCTCCCTTTCACATGTTCTCTCTTTGCGCGCTCTCTCTCTCCATTATACCCTTCTCTCGTTTCTCTATACATCATACTCTCTCTCTCTCTCGTTTCTCATTCACATATTCAGAGAAATCATGGTTCTCTCTCACAAATCGATTAAAATTATGTGAGGTGAATTTTTTATTTAGATTGTGTGGTACAATTGAAGATTGTGTTGGCAGCTGATTAAGGCAATGGAGGAATTGGTGGTCGCTATAGATTGGTGAAATTAAAATTTGAACATATGACAACTGAGGATCATGGAGATCTCATTTCTAATTTAACGTCTTTCAACATAATGTTCACTCATATAATTTCTTTAGAAGCAACATCCAAATTCATTGTTACTTCTATGTTGACTTCGATTCTTAGTTCTTTCATAAGCCTTTTTAGATATAAAGGAATGTGATGCACCCATATCGAATAAAACATTAGCTGGTACGTTAGATACTATTAACATATCTATCATTGCTTCATGTTCCTCTGAATTTTCTTCTTCAACAACTGCATTTTACTTGTGCCTTTCCTTTAAAATTTAGCGAACGAATATTTCCTTTTAGTAGTTTTGGTGTAGCATTGTTCCCCTATGGTGGTTTCCATGCTAGTATAGGCATAGGCGTTTGTGATTGTAGCTATTTTCACCTAAATTTTAGTGTCTTTTTATGTGTATTTTCGTATTATTTTATCCGTTTTGTGTAGTTTTTGGTGGTGTTTTCTGTTCATATAGAGATTTGCAATATAAATTGATAAATGTGTGAAAATGAGCTTAATTGCATGTGAAACAGGTGAAAAATGGAGTCAGGAGTCAAAACGAGAAGAAATGGGCCAGAGACGACATAACTCGACTCGATGTCAGAACTCAAGTCGAGCTCGTGCTTGGAACCCATGTCAAGCCGGTACAGTCGAGCTCAGAAGTCAACTGTACACATCAGAAACATGTACTCAACCTCCACTGTTCGTCGAGCTTCTGAGCTCGAGTCGAGCCTTGTCAAAGCCGCAAGACTGTCGAGAAATGAGCACCGACTTGAGTCGAGCTGCAGAGCTCGAGCCGAGTTCGGTACAAAGTTGAAATTTTAATAAACGGTTATTCTAGAAGGTTCTAGGCATATAAATACATCATTTGCGTGAATATTACGAGAGAATTCATTCTGGGCAGTTTCTACACACAATTCACACCGTTTTCACACATACTTTCATCTTCTATCCATTTTTTTATCCAAATTCCATCCAATTTCTCGCCATCATCCATAAATCTTTCCATCATCCATATATCCTTTCATTTCTAAGGAGAATTGAGGCTTGAAGAGGTGGATTTGCATCTTGAAGAAAGGATTCTCCCCCAATTCAATTATGGAAGCAATTTTGCCTTTAATTTGTAATTTCTTTGGTTTATTAGCAACAATGGATTCATGTAAGCATGAAGATGTTTGTTGGCTAGTCCTCTTGTGAGGCTAGCCAAATGATGGATTGAGGATTTCTAGACTTGTTGAAATTTGATCGCTATTTTCTTTCACCCTCAAGTGTAAAGGATCAATTGCAGTGCGTGTGACCAAGTGAATATTGTTCCCACGAGATAATTATAAATTTAATAAGTAATTCTATATGATAATTCAAATGTAAGATATATCTGGGATTTTTGGAAGGATAATTGATTAACTAATAAAAGTAAAATTTAATAAGTAAACTAATTAGCAAAGAAAATAAATCACACAAGAGAAACAATTTAGAATTCAAGAATGGAGAATTGGTAATGCTCTGACAAACAGCTTAACTATATGACTGATTTATCTAGACCCAAATTAATTACCTGCAGACGTTTATAAGAGGATCACTAAGCCTAGTTAAACCTCCTTGATCAGGTAATATCTAACACTTATAATGAGCTGCAAATCCTAGGATCGATAAGGAATTAACTCTCACTTCCTCTACAGGTACTTCATGCTTAATTCCATTAAAGGCTAGAGTATTAGACTTCCCTTTCTAGGTACTAAATTATTAATCCCTTTTGTCAACTTACCAATTACCTAATAATGATGTTTTACCAAGTAATTAATATTCCAAATTGATTGTCTAACTCTCTTAAGAATTATAGGCCAATCCCCTAAAACTGCCACAGGAAACAACAATTATTATGCAGAAATAAAGAATCCTATTAACTATCAATCAGTGATACCGTCAAGAATAATTAAAGGAATTAAAACTAAAAAACACAATAATATAAAGTCTCAAAATATCCTCTACAATAAGGAAATAAACATTCTGTAGTGTAATAAAATTCAAGACTAGGGCAATCAAATCACATGGTTAAAACTGTCTAAAGCCCTAACATTACCAACAAAGAACTTAGCCCATGGATTTATGAGGGCAAATCACAAAAATATAATTAACCCTAACCATTGTGTTAAAATAACAAAGATAAATAATTGAAAAATAAAGAATCCTTTTGGAGGACTCCGTCTCTTCAATCATGATCTTCGTCGGGATCTCCGTCTCCGTTGGGTGGATGAAAGATGGATGAAGGGTGGAAAAGGTGGTGCAGAGTGAAGGTAGCGATGGAAGAATTCTTGCGCCCTTCTGCTTGCGGACATGGGGTGTCTTTTATAATTGGTAGATAGGAGAATTGGTTGGTCTAGTACCTGGGACTTACAAGTTACTGTTGGATTGTATACTAAAAGTCTAGTTTTTTGTATGAACAATGTTATAACAATTTATTTGAAATGAGAATCATATGATCAAATGATTGCGTCTTATAATTTATTTATATGTATGATGCAATAGTCCACTTATTTTATACTGTAGATAATATGTTGTGCGACAACACGCGGAAAATCATATTATCGGTTTCCCTTATAAAGTTTAAATAGATGCTCACAATCGAGATATACGGGGGACTATCTATCGGGATGGTTGTAGTGTGATTTGGTATTAGTTTATCTTGACTATAGAATCACATTAGTGCACTTTGTGTGTATTGAGCAGGACCGCTTGAGATCGTTCGACTTATATTGACTTATAGGAGAACTTGATCTATGTTATTATGGATGTTCGTGCTCTTAATCCCTATACAATAACCTCGACACATAAGGCAGTATGTATTTTTTTGATTCATCAATGGGTGAGATTTACATGTAATTAAATTAATAAACTCGGTGAGTTGGAAAATAGTGTTGTCTCTATGGTGTGCTGTTGATTGTAGAAGGAATCTGTGTCCGATATAGGTTGATGATGTCCCATTGAGGAACTCATAAGGATTATCATGTAAACCTTGTAGGTGAATTTATTCTGGCATGATAATGAGGTTGAGTGGTACTACTCTCGGATGAGATATTAATTATTGAAGTTGTCAGTAACTTAATTAATTAATGAGCATTGTATATCTTAAACATTAGGAGACTGTTGTGCTCATAATAAGAAGGAAGCCCATAACGTAATTATAGGATTAGAACGGTAGTGCAGTAATAATATTTTAGTGGTATATATTATTATTATTGGACTTAAGTATAAACTTTGGGCTAAGCTTGGATATTTAAGCCTAATGGAGGCCCAACTCTAATTTCTCCTTCTGGTCCCTGCTGTAGCCCATATATAAGTCATCTCAGCTGTCCGAAAATCCTAACTGAAAAGTAATTTATACCTAACACTGTGAGGAGGGTGAGGGAATAGCAGATTGAGAAGATCTCGAAGATCGTAGCCTACACGACATCGAGATTGGACTTGGGAATACAATAGAAGATCGGAAGGTTGTTTGCTACTGCTGTTCATCAATTTCCATGATTTTTCTAAAATTATGTGGAACTTTAAATTGAACGTATGATACATTGTTGAAAGTTACTGAAGAAAGCATCGTTTTGGCACATAGATCACTAAAATCGAAGATCAGATGAGAGAGTTATGCCCAAAACGGTAAGGCTGCGCAGGCTGCCGGCGAGAATCTTTCTTCTTCAACATACCCTGGTGAAAGGCAATACGTTTCTGTATTTTCTTGCTTCCGCTGATTTAGAAACGTATGGAACACTAATGGTTTACGTTAACCAAATGATCGAACGCCAACAGTTACAACTTCCACTCAATTTCTTGTCCACGGATCAACATGGACCACCCATTAAATTTGCACTCATTTCCTCACGTACAGATTTTGGCAATTGAAAATAACACTCTTTTTATGTGTGGCCCACAATTACTTGCAAATTTAATCTATTATATTCAATTCTCACTTGACAAGTTGGGCCCACCAATAAGAGTACAAAATAAAAGCCCAAAATTGCAGATGTTAGTTTACGTTGCACGAAAATGTTGCCATGGGCCAAAATCTGAAAAGTTTCAAAAATCTCATTCGCAACTGCGCGACCTCACAGTGTTGAGCATAACTTCTTTATCCGAACTCCGATTGAGGTGATTTTTGCACCCACGCGTTTCTCTCTTCCGTGACTTTCCAACTATATTTCACACAACCAGTTTCAACTTCCAAAGAAATACAAAAAAATTATGAAATGTGATCGTGTATTTCCTTACATATTGCATAAATTTACCCTTCATTCCAACTTTGCATTTTTTTATCATTTTTTCTTTCAAAACAAAACAAAATACCTCTCAAGCACCTTTTAGTCAATAATAATTCAAATTATAAAGATTTTTACAAATAATAGCAATTACGCACTCAAAGAGGTATCAAATTGGACTCGAAAATACATGAATTTCTACTCTCATCAGAATTTTAATGCTTTTAATTGATATGATTTTAGAATTTTTCTTATGATCTACGATTTACTTGATTCATATTATGATGTGTGTGGTTAAATATTCATTCATGATGTTAGGATGTTCATTCCAATATTATGCTTAGGGTTTTGATTGAATCATGTTATAATATAGATTATGTATGTTAGTATGTGAAGTGTGTGGCAACACCTTTGTATGCTTAGAACATTCATGAGAGAACATTAATTGATTGATCATATTTGATTGTTAGTTAAGTGAGAAGAACTAATTTAATAATCATATTACATTTTAAGGGAATTGATAGTGAATTACAATCTTATGTGCTTGAAACTTATGATGTGTTGAGAACCTAATTGCCTGAGCAATAGGGATTAGGAGAAATTATGTGATTGCTTCTATTCCATTATCATTGATGTTTGTCATTAGAATCTTACATGTCTAGGTTGTCTTTGATTATGATTGTGGTTAGTCTTGCTTCTCTTTAGATTGTTACTCCATCCATTTCATTTCCATCTTGGTTACTTTGTGTCTATTTGATTGCTTTTAGTTTTTAATTGTTTCTATTTGCTACTTGCTTAGATAATTGGTAGTTTAATTTTCAAAACCAATATTGTGATCACTTCTCTAGATCATAATTAAAAATGAATTCGGATACACTCTAGATTTTGATCTCTCATGTATCGATATTTAACTTGGTCAATAACACTACTACGATAGAGTACATTTGCTCTAGTCGCACACAAATAATTTTGTGATCAGTTTGACTGACTTTTCCCATTAGTCCAGCGTTATTGATTCTTTTGCATTCATGATACGTCTTCACGCCTACCATTCTCCCTGATGCATACGCTTATAAGTGAGACACGGTAATATCCTAGCTGGATTTGGTCTTGCGGTTATCACCAACTGATTCCTTTTTTGTAGAGGAATTCGGCATATTCTTCCTATAAGATTACCACTTCCTCTTGTCGATGTTTCTTCAAGTTTTTTTGTTGTATTCAAACCCTTGACTAATGGAGATAGTTAATGCTCTCTTGAACACCTCTAGGAAGATAGCCAACTTCAATCCGGAGATGATTCCCCCAATTTCTGGGGCCCAATCCCCTTTTAAATATTTTAGCCTTCTTCTCATCCATGTTCACAAGTTGTGGAGCGTACTTTGATAGGTTTTTGAATATGCATTTGTAGCGGTCATCTAAGCAGTTCCTTGACGTAGGTTGATGAATTATATCTTTTTTTGTCGCAAAGAGCTTGTGGGAGGTATCGATTCATCATAATTTCCTTGAAACCGTTATAAGTTAGAGCTTGTCCTCACTTCTTTGTTCATGGTGCGCTCGTGTGAGTCCCACCATTCGCCAGCATCTTCAGCTAGTAGAAAATAGCGCACGAAACCTTTTATGATTCAGATAAGTGTTTTCTTCAAATTATGCCCTCTCCGCTGTAGTAGTCCCCTGATTTTCCTGATCGTTGAGGTAGTTGGGTGGTGCTACCATATTATAAACTAATTCCCCTCCAACTACCGATTCCATAGCCTCTGTCCAAAATGTTGGCTAAACCATCGGGTCCAAAATGACTCCCCCAATGTTCAAATTATTGCCTCTCTCTAGCTGCAATCGCCTTTTGCATATGTTCTATGGCCTTTGTCCTGGCCTTATTTGATTGCGTCTGGAATTTCAAGGTCTTTTGCTCCCACTGACCTGCATTGGCTCTTACTTATGAGTTTCAGCTTCCCATTTACATGCTGTCTCATGATCTTCGATTCATTTTGTACGCATGATTGGTACATTACAATAGCAGGGTTTTCCCAGCAGTTCCATTCCTAAAACGGACAAAATTTTTATTTATTTATTTATTATTATTATCATTATTATTATTATTTCAAAACACCTTATTTAATTTTGTAACTATTAGATACTCTTATTCCCAATATATATAATACTTTTTTATGCCATTGCATATAAGGTAGACAAATTTTAAAGCATCTTTATGCTTTTGTTCCTCTTGTGAATGTTGTGTGAACTTGCAACTCAGGTAATTTTCCTTTTCCTCCTGGTATTGGACAATGCTGCTTAGTATATCGGAGTAAACATCAGGTAAATTATGATAGGAGTGCTTTCCAATATTTCACGAAGTGGCAAGTTGAAAAAGAACAATTCTTCAGATGTAGAAACGAATAATCAGTAGTAATTTACAGAAATGTAGTGGCAAGTTGAAAATTAACAATTCTTCAGATGTAGAAACGAATAATCAGTAGTAATTTACATGAAGGTAGGTAGACTCGCTTAGTAGTAACCCAAGTGTAGAGCAACGAAGATCAAGCCCAACTCAATTGCTACAGGTCTTGAATCTTAGAGAAGTAGCCAAACAAAGCAAGATTGAATAACATATTATTGTGGCTTCCTCCAAATGGAAAAATTGAGAAAGAACTGATGCTTACAAATTCAAATAGCAGAAAATATGTTAGATTCCCTGAAGAGAGTAAGCATTTGACCTCGTTAATTTTCATTCTTGAATTAGCATCTATATTTCTATTTCTCAGAATTGAGGCAAACTTGATGCAACCATAGAGCTAAAATTAAAGATGAAAAAATGATTGTACTTACTTAAATAATTAAAAATTAAAATATGATACTGAGTCTAAAATATTTTCTATATTTTCTATATGTGTGTTCAGCAGATGAAATAGAATTAGCATCTATATTTATATTTCTCAGAATCGAGGAAGACTTGATGCCCCCATAGAGCTATTATACCAGTATAGCAATTAATGAAAGTTCATGAATGGGTAATTTAAAGCACGCACCAATATCAACTTCATATACACAAATCACATGGAAAGTCGGATGCTAATGAATTATTTTATACTCTAGTATTAGTAGAGTTGCAGAGGTAGCAGTACATGTTTGATTTGAGTCAGATGGTGGAAACATAGCTATAGTTGTGTTCTGAAATTGAGAAGGCCAGAATTAGACCGATCAACAAAGAGTAGAAATGGGCAATGGAGAATAAATGACAATAATATAAACAGCTCAATCGCCGGCTCTAGAATAGAAGGAAGAGAACAAAAGTGTAATGGAGTATTAAAGACCTTCCTTCCATCCCATAACACCGGGATGATGAATTAAAACACTTTTTGCAGGTTCTACCAAATTTAAGATGTTAACACATCAACAACAAATAAACTAAAAAGAGATTTATCTCTGGGGTTTCAATAAAAAACATTTTTATGTTTTTCAATTTATTCTTAAAGCACTTTTTGGTTTTGAGTATGGAATGAACAAGAAAATTCTGCTAGCTACAGTTAGAACTTTCTGTCAACATAACACAAACATATCGTATTTTCTTTTGCAAGTGTTAGCTAGCTTTTCTTTTCTTGGCGTTATTATTAATAAAAGGAGCTTAGAAAATACAAAATGTAAAAATATAACTGCAAGAAATGATTATCTCGCTGAGAAATTGTAAAAGTGTGTAAAAACAAAGGAACTAAATTATGAGTAATTACATATGAAATACTTGCCTTTTTATATGTATATAAGCTTCGTATTTTAGTGATAACTGCAGCAACTTAAAAAAAAGAAATTAAGGCATGAGGATTTTGCAATGGACATGTAATAAATAAGAGCAGGTTTATAATATGCACATTTGTGCATTATGTAAAAGTAAATCTGCCAAGAAAGATTAAATTATTTTTCTTGAGAAGGTTTAACATATCTAAATGGAGTTAGGCTCTATCTAAGAAATATGATAGGTTTAGTATAAAAGATGGTTGAAGCCAATCAAAACAGCAAGAGTGATAACAATTCACCACTGTAATAGCAGTTAGTGAAATACTCTTCTTAAATAGTGGCGAGCTTTTAGCTCAATTTCAAAATTTAACAGGGCGACAAACGTTTGCCTGCACACTACAACGTACACTATAAACTATAAAAGATAATTATTCATAAGATATACCAGAGTGACACTATCTGATCGTAATGTTAAGATGATGGAATGTGCCACATCAAGGTTGAATTCATTAATTTGAATTTGCTGCTACGTAGCATAGGTATTTCCAGTAAAACACTTACCATATTGTTATAGGTTATGTTTTTTATTCATTCAAGTATGACAGTTGCAAGTACAACTTAAATAATAATTAAAGCAAAATTAGTTTCACATGTGTAGAGGATCAAATATGGTAAATTGATGATTTTTGACATAAAGGAATCAGTGATAAATCTACACAATTAGTAACAAAATTATGTGTGACCAACAGAATCAGTGATAAATCCCTGTGTTTTTGTGTGACCACAATTAGTGACAAAATTGTGTATGAACACAATCAATAATGAAAATAGAAAGAGTGATTTTTGGAACTATATCCATCCCCCACCCAGCTTTTCACCTTTTTTTGTTATAACTTTTTAACACATAGTACAACTTACTTTATATATTATTTATTATTTTAAAATACCATTTTTCTAAACAACGTGAAATAGTAAAATTATGGGAGTGGAGTAAAAAAATTCTACAGAGGATAGCTCTTTTGTGGAGTAAATATTAATACTAATGTAAATCAACGAATCTCTTTCCATGATTGTTTCCACCTTATTACTTTCTATTAATTTCACACTCAAACAGTAAATGGATCGTCTGCAGTTTCTCTGTAGTGCTCTTTGTTTCATCTCCATTCTCAATTGCTCCCATGAGTCGATAATCTTTTTCTGAGTTAAACTTCTTCAGACCAAACATTCGAGTTGGGATTCTTCTCTTTCGGAATACCCACCCATAGATTCTTGGGAATATGGTATAGAGCTACACCAGATGTGGTTGTCTGGGTTGCAAACAGAGATAATCCAATCCTGGATTTATATGGAGTTCTAACTATAGCACAAGATAACACTCTAATTCTCACCTCAGCAAATGGTACAAATTTATGGTCTTCCACTCCCTGTAGGATTCTATCACTTCCAGTTCTCCATTTTCTCGATACTGAAAACCTAGTTCATGTAGACAATTCGTCGAACATATGGTAGAGTTTTGATTATCTGTGTAACACCAGGCTACCAGAGATGGCGATTGCGGCAAATCCTGATCCTGGATTGGATAAATATATGATATAATGGAAAGAAAGTGATGATCCATCCGTGGGAGAATTCATTTACCAGATTGAGAACCAGGGGCGTACAATTTCCAGACGGGGCGAAAAATGATTCAAGACGGGCCCTTGGAACGAGCTCTACTTCACCGAGCTTCCAGTGGTGCACGATCTAGTGTTCAATCCAGAAGAAGTTTTCAGAAATGGTAGGTTGGTTTCTGTCTCATCCCATTACAACGATTCAGTGCTTTTAAGATTGACCCTGAATTCATTAGGCTCTGTTCAGCAATTCATGATGAACATAGACAGAGATGTATGGGTTCTTTTGTATTCTTTACCAAGTGATATGTGTGACGATTATGGGCCGTGTAGCCCTAATTCTGTGTATAAATATAATAAGGCACCAATGTGTGAGTGCTTGAGTGGATTCACACCAAAGTCCGAGAAAGATTGGAGTTTATCAAGCTATACAGAAGGATGTACTCGAGTTTTTCCAGTAGATTGCCATAAAGAAGATGGTTTTCTCTAGGTTGAAAGTTACAAGTTCCCCCGATGCACTTAGTTTCGGAAAGGGCACTAACATGAGCAGCCAAACATGTCATAACGAATGCTTTAAAAACTGTAGCTGCTCAGCTTAAGCAGCTCCTTACTTGTGGAACGAAACACATGGCTGTTTTATATGGTTCAGGGACTTGATTGAGGTCCGAGAGTTCGTTGGAGAAGTCAGTACCTCTCTAAGTATCTACATTCGGGTGTCTGTTTCTGAACTAGAAGGTATAATTTTTTATTTTTGAGAATATGTACTTTCATGTGCTCATGTGAGTGCACAACAAGTGATCATCTTTTGAAAGGTAAAAGGAGAACCCAAAAGTCTTTATATATAGCCATTGCTACCACTCTTTTGGAATTCTTTTCATGTGCTATTGTTTTGGATGCTTATGAAGGATCGGAAGAAGAAAATAAGGTTAGATAAGTAATGGTACTCCCAGTGAAATGTCACATATGATAGCTGATTTTAACAGACAAATGAATGTAATCTTGGACAGCATGGAAGAAGAGAATGGAGGAGTTAGAATTACCTTTGTTTGATTTGGCAATCATTGCAGCAGCAACAAATAATTTTTCAGATAAAAATATGATTGGTGGAGGTGGTTTTGGGTCGTATACAAGGTTAATTGAGTAACATTTAAGTTGAGTTGTTCAAGTGGTTATACAAGTACTGATGAAACTACTCTGGTTGTTGCAAGGGAACCTATCTGATACGCAAGTAGTTGCGGTGAAAAGAATGCCGAGAAATTCTAGACAATGCCCTCAAGAGTTTAAAACCGAAGTTGTGTTGATTGCTAAGCTTCAATCGGGAACATTGTCAAAATTTTGGGATGTTGCATTGAAGGAGAGGAAATGATGCTAATCTATGAGTACATGCATAACAAAAGCTTGGACTGTTTCATTTTTTGTTGCTATTTCTTCAATCCTTAAATCTTTTTTTCACTTATACTAAGTGGAGTAATTAGTAAAACATTATTTTGCTTTTCATTTAATGCAAATAAGAATAGAAGTGCATAATTGAATTGGCCAAAGTGGTTTGATATTATCATAGGGATTGCAAGAGGTCTTCTTTACATCCATCATGATTCCAGACTAAAAATCATCCACAGAGACCTTAAGACAAGCAATATCTTACTAGACGAGTATTTAAACGCCAAGATTTTAGACTTTGATTTGGCAAGAATGTTCCAAGGCGATCAAATTATGGACAGCACTGAAAGAGAGGTCGGAACATAGATTAATGAACCAAAGCTCTTGCAGTGGTTATATGGCTCCAGAGTACGTTTCAGAGGGAGTGTTCTCCATCAAGTCTGATGTTTATAGCATGGGAGTTATTATACTGGAAATAGTTAGTGGAAAAAAGAACAAAGGCTTCAAGTATCCTTCTTGCTATCAAGACTTCTTGGAACATGTGAGTAGCAAATTATTGGACAGTGAGAAATATTACTACATAGAGGAAATTAAAAAACTACACATGCTAATTATTGCAGGCATGGCTGGTTTTGATGGAAAATAGACATTTGGAACTGATAAATCAATGTTATAACGACTCGTATGCATAATCCCAAGTAAAAAGGTGCATTCAAGTCGGGTTGTTATGTGTTCAGAACAATGCAGACGATAGACCGGTTATGTCATCTGTATTTGTTATGTTGAGTAGTGAGGAGTCTGTGTTGCCTCAACCCAGACAACTTGCATTTTTCTTGCAGAGTGATTACAGTTCTTCTCCTCAAGTGAATGAATCAGGAGGTTTTATCACAATGACTCAAGTAGAAGGCAGATAGTAGAGGAAATTGACTTGAATCCCCTTTTTTATTTTAATAGTTAATGTGTGACATCTCTTTAAGAAAAAATAGCACCCAAGATAGGCTACTTTTGCTTGAATCTGGATTAACTGATTTTGTGATTGAACTATATATTATTTTTTCCACTATCTAGCATTGTCATATTATTTAATTGCATCATAAAAGTATGTAGTAGTTAGGTGATATATATTTTGTTTCTTTATTCTTCGAGATGTCTCAAATGATCATATCCCTGATAATATGTTTTCAACCCTGCACTTGTCAATCTACATTTATTTGCTTTTAGAATTTAATTTTAAATTTGCATGTCTAGGTTACACTGTGTTTCTGTATTTAATCATTTTAAATAATTAATTAATTTCAAATTAACTTCATGTATGCATACAGTGTTGATACACATAAATCTGTAAGATCAAGTTCATTAACATATTTTATATACATAATTGTAATTTAAGTTTCTGTATTATGAGGATTTAAGAAAAGAAAGTCTATACTATATTACCAACCTCATTTTATTCTAATTTATATTTTATTATAAACCTTAGTACAAATTATGTAATTTGGTATTCTTCCATAAAGAGACCTATATTTTACTTGTGTTATATGAGGGAATATGTAACGTGGTAATCATATTCCCAATTGGAATGTTCTAATTGGTGATACTTGATAGCATTGACAAAGTGAAGTGATACAACAACATACTCATGTAATGTTCGAAGGTTCATCATCATTTTTTTTATAATTTATACTATTCATTCTTATTTATGTCTTTAAGTAATGAGATAAAAAAGACATTATATTTTATGAAAATTTTATTTATATATTATATGTCAAATTCCCAATTTTTATTTGATTTGATGTATATTATGTTATATATTATTAAAGGGTCCATTACTATTAGGTACATTCCATATAACAATATTACTATGAGATATATAAGGAAAAAATATAACTGATCAATACAAAATAAATACGTGAAATACCACTATTATCCCTCTTTTAATTGTATTAAAAATTAATCTAAAAGATATAATGTTGTTCATCTTTTTGCGTGTCCCTAAGTGTAGGGAATCAATTGCAGTTCAACGTGTGACCAAGTCTATTATCGAACTCAAGGGATAATTCTAAACTTACTATTTAATCTATTTATGACAACTCTAACCTAAGATAAATCTAGGTTTATAAGTGAATTTAATTAAACCTAAGAAAGCAGAAAATAAGTACTTAAAATAATAAAATAACAAATAAAAATAAGAATGAAGTGTTCAAGAGAGAAGATAGATAGAACTAGAAAATCCAGTTAAATTGGTCAAATCAAATTACTAGACAGCCGGTTAAAATCCCTGCAGTTCTTATAAAAGCAATCAGTTAATTATGTTAAATCCCTCTTTTAAAGTAAACTCATAAACCTGGTTTAAACCCTCAAATTCAGAAGAATAATTCATACTCCATTTCTAGGTATTTCATGCAAAATTCCTAATAGGCTAGAGCACTAGACTTCCCTTTATAGGTACTTAAGATTTAATTCCCAATTCCCACCTAATAATCTAAGAAACCAACTCTAGAATGGTAATTAATAGATATATTATGTGTCCAATATTAATTATTCTAATGAATAAAGGTTATATGGTTAGATCCTCTTTAACCATAAACAGACAGACAAATATAATCACTTTATGACATAAGCAATAATCATAAACATGCAAAGGTAATTGACATCTTCATGAATAAGGACGGATCATATAAGATAAATATATCAATCTCAATTCAAAATATTAATACTGAAATAAGAATACTGCAGAAATCCATAACCTAGTTTAGGTCATCAATTCAAACCAATTCAACCTTCAAAACCTAGCACTATCCAAGAAGTACTAGCCCATGGTGTTACAGACAACACACATGGTTAGGTATGAAGACAATACCATAGGTCTATTATTCAAAATAAAGAAAGAAAGTATAAGAAAAATCCTAGATATGGCGTGATTCTCCATTCTTTCCTCCGTGATTCTGAACCTTCTTGTTCTCCTTCTCATGTAAGCAACACTGATGAACTTCCCGAGATGGATGGATGGGATGGTGCGGTGAAAGAGTATGGAAAAATATGTAGGGTTGTGGAGAGTTATGGAGAGTTAGACTTTGGAACACCCCAAGGGGTCCTTTTATAGTTGAAAGTAGGAAAATTTCGAATTCTCTCTTAAAAGTGGGCTTTTTCACATCAAAAATACGAACGGACAAAAAAATGGCATTTTCGACACGCTGGGGCTTGGCACGAGTCGTGCCGGCCATGGCACTGGTCGTGTCATCCACTAGTGCAGCACGGGTCATGCCACCCATCGGCAGTTTGCGCGACTCACGGTTTTACTCATAACTTCTTCATCCGATCTCTGATTGAGGTCATATTTTTGCTCACGCAATTCTATCTTCATTGGCTTTCCCACCATATAAAGAACTTCTAAAAATTTATCCATTTGAGTTTGGCACGAGTCGTGCTAAGTAGTGGCACGAGTAGTGCTCCTTTGGGGCGTGCTGGGCAGTCTCGGTGCTCGTTCGAGACATACTGGGCGGTCGTGTTGATCTTAGCCGGCATGAGTGCTTCATGTGGCCGGCACAACCCATGCCAAGACTGGCACAAGTCATGCAGGGTCGGTACAGCTTGTGCGACTTTACCGTTTTGATCATAACTCTCTCGTCTGAGCTCCGATTGAGGTGTTTCTTAAGCCAAAATGACCTTCTATTCTGTAGCTCTCCAACATATATCACATGATCAATTTGGACTTCTACACAAATACAAAAAATTATGCAAATTGAACATGCGTTTTTCAGCATTCTTTCACGATTTCACTCTTCATTCCAACTTTGCACTTTTAATCCGTTTTCCACCTAAAAACACGAAATAACACCTTAAATGCACCAATGTCTTAAATATATGAAAATTAACCATTTAGTGCTAAAATAAAAACATAAATTCCACAAAACGGTGCTAAATCGGACCCTAAAACATGCAGATTTTCACCCTAAACAAACCCCTCAAACTTAAGATGTTGTTCGTCCCCGAACAACGAAATCAAACAAAAAAGAAAGATAGTGTGGAAATCAAATGGAAAACAAGGGATATGATAACTAGGCCATTAAAAATACAATTGTCATTAACTCCGGTCATGCAACTCTCATTACATGTAATAATTCATTCATACTATACAAGTTAAGACAATTACTACCAATTAAAATGCTCCATCAACTTTTTCTCACGGGAAGTATATCACTCGTACTCAAGTGTAAAAGATGTACAGTTATATGGCATGGTGTTTACGCTCAAAGTCAATTCAAGTGCATGGGTAACCATAAGCTTGCCAAACGTCTCAAACTCTCCACCACTTAAAAGTATGATCGATAATGAGATCAAAAGGACTTTTATTAGGATGTAATACTAGCTCTTTGGTTATGGTAGGAAATATATGGATAAGTGACTCAAAACTCAGATCAATCAAGCGTGCACTCTATCATGACCTTTCATTCTTCTTACTCACTTCAACTAAGCACATAATCCTCCTTTTCTCTTCAATTTTCCTCTTCCACGTACAACATATACATTTCTTTTCTTCTCTTAAGGTACCAGTTTTGAGCACTACCTCACGCATCCTCAATAGGGTACCAGTTTCGGCCACTACCCTAGGGTGCTTGTTTCAATAGAGTACTAGATTAAGCACTACTCCATGATTTTCTTTAGATGCATTTTCAAGCTCAATCACTCTTTCAAAACTAATTTCATTCCTTCCCAAGCTGTTATAAAGCTCCATTAACTCACTTTGAAAAGCCATTAATTATCTTCTAGAAGGACAATCACGGCTAAAAAAAATTACTAAGATACTCAAAGTAGTTATTTCTCGTAGGTTGTCAAAGAATGAGGTTTTAAGGCTCAACGGGGCTAACTACGGATAAAAAATCATATGGTAGGGAATTATTTGGTTAAGTAACTCATAATAATCAAGGATGGCCTTAAATCATCTCCCATCAACTAACATAACATGTAGTCTCAAGCAAGACAAGTGGCAAGTTCTAGAATACATGCACAAGAATGATACTCACCAGAAAGAAATATCATGAGTTTATGTACATGATCCAAAGGCTCAAATCTCACATGGGTTTTAACAAGTAATAGAGCACTCTTCATGGTAAGTAATATCTTAAAAGTACACATAGAACTTCATATCACAATATAACTTAAGTACACTCCCTTCATCAATTTTAAGAGCATATGAATTTCTTGCGGAAATCTAACAAATAAATCCTTACTAAACACACACCCAGAAACTCAAATTATAACACCTCAACTACTCAAGAATCAACACAATTTATCACATAAAAATTAAAATAAAGAAACGAGTGCACTTGATTTTTAATCTCCTCCACATCTTGCAAGCTCCTCGAGTTATTCAACTCGGTCAGGCGTAGGCCTCAGATAGAACACACTTCTTTTTGCTACTCCAATATCCTTCATAATCATTAAAGCTCAAACATATCTCATCACCAATCAGAACTCATCAGTAAAATCATAGGAGAAACTCAAAAATTCAACCAAAAATTAACCACACTCCAAATCTAGGAAAACAAAACAAAACAAACAAGACACTTGGATAGTCGAAAAAAAATTTAAAATAAATTCCGAAAATTCTAAAAAAAATCAACCTCCAAGCATCACACACAAGTGAAGAAAACTTACCTTGGTGCTTCAAGACATTGGGATGCACGTTCACCCCCCCAAACTTAGTTCAAACTAAGTGAGAAACTAAGTTTGAAAAAGTGAATATCATCGATGAAGAAGCACCTAATAAAATTTCTCACACCAAACATACACATAAAAGCAATAAAATAGGAGGGTAAGCCCCCAACAGGCGCTCATGTTTAACGTCGGAGAGTCACGACGGAATGCAGAATTTTTGTAGACTACTGATTAAGAGGGCAGTCTTTTTTCATCTTCACCTTCCAATACTTTCTCCCTCTCTTATCATCCACACTTACCTCCTTACTTTTCTTAGGCACCATATGATCAGTAGAATCTCTTTTCTCAAGCTTTCTCGTCTCATTCCTGTCAATCTTCCACTCAATTTCAGAATCACTCCTATCACCATCAAGATCAAAGTCAGGATAAAATTGATCACAAAATAAAGAAAGAGATAAAGCACTTTCAAATTTGTGGGTATCCGGTGGTAAGTTAGGAGGCTTCAAGTAAGCATCGTCTATTCTTCCTTTATCTACATCCTTCTTCTCAACCTTAACTACTACATCCTCTGCCACCTTTAAAGGTGTTGTGTCTCCTACACTTGTAACTGTGAGGCTCACAGTAGTCGACTTAAGCTTTCTTGCTAAATCCCTGCAATCAGATTTATGTAAGTATTCAATGTATCCATTAGAATGCTCATCATACCTGTCATCAAAATCAGTAGAAAGAAAAGCAAAAAGTTTGCTTCGGCATTTTTCAACAGGATCCTTAGACAGGATCAAAGGCAAGCTCTCCTTCGTGGCTCCCTCTACTTCTTTGATGCTTCTGTACTCTTGCATATCAGTAGGCCACTTCATAAATCTCTCAAGTGAAAAGACGACTTCTTTATCATTAACTTGCAACTTCAATTCCCCCTTCTTTACATCAATGTATGCTTCTGCAGTCGCAAGGAATTGTCTTCCCAAAATTAGAGGAACTCTGTCATCTTCTTCTTCCATATCTAGCACAATGAAGTCCACTGGAAATATGAACTTTCCCATTTTCACTAGGACATCTTCAACTACCCCATGTGGGTAGGTCAAGAATCTATCAGCAAGCTGCAAACATACTGATGTTGGCTTCAGCTCCCCCAAACCAAGCTTCTTGAACACGGAATATGGTATTAGATTAATGCTAGCTCCCAAATCACATAAGGCTCTTTTAGCTTGTCCTTTTCCAATTTCACAATGTATGGTAAAGCTTCCCGGATCTTTCAACTTCATAGGAAGTTTCTTTTGTATCATAGAACTGCAGCTCTCTATCTTATTCACTGACTCATTCCCAGTCAAACTCCTCTTCTTAGACATGATATCTTTCAAGAACCTTGCATAATTGGGAATCTCTTCTAAAGCTTCTGCGAAAGGAATATTGATATGGATCTTCTTAAACATCTCCACAAACTTCTTGAATTTTTCATCCAATTCTTTCTTCAAAAATTGCTGTGGAAACGAAATAGGATTCTTTGTCTTTGGAATCCCCAAATATCCCTCTCAAATTCAACTTCTTTTTCTTTTTCTTTTCTTGCTGCCTTAGCTATTTGCCACTTTTTCAATCTAACTTCAGGTTCTTTTAAATTTTCATCAGTTTCAGGCACATGGAAATCATTTCGGACGAGATCAGATGCACGAGGATCGAGATAAATTTCTAAATTTTTTGTTAGAGAGTGGAACGAGTCGTGCCGCCTTCATTCTTAGTCGTGTCGCCCACGTTCAAGCCACCATCAACAATTTGTTTGCCATGGCACAAGTCTTGCTGGAATGGCACACGAGTCGTGCCGGTTGTGTTTTCGGCTGTCGACGGGCGCAATGTGTCTGATTGCCTGACTTCAGGGCTGCACGAGTCTGGCACGAGTCGTGCGGTGTGTCAGCACCGACATGTTCATTCTCATCTAATTTTTTTACCTCTGTTTCGAGTTCAGCTTGATCAGACGGCTTTTTTGGACCCTTGTACTGTGTTCCACTCCTCAAGGTGATAGTCATAACTTGCTCTTTAGGGTTCGTCATCATTTGGGATGGAAACTTATCTTGTTGCTCTAATCTCCCAACAGCAGCATACAACTGTCCAAGAGCAATATCAATTTCTTTCTGCTTACTTTCAGATTGCCCTTTAGTTGTCATCATCAGCTTGATCATCAAGTTCAACCGTTCTTTGTGCTTGATGAGTGTGTAAATTCACTAGTTTTGAGCCCGAATTCGTGTACTTATGGTGTAATTAATGATGGTAATTTGATGTGAATTGCTATACTTGGTGGAAAGTCACGAATCAGGGGTTTACAAGGCTATTTGAGCTGATTTTCTATGGAAAACAAGTTGGAAGTGATCGGATTCGGAAAGAGGAAGAAACAGGGATGGATTCGACCACGCAGGGGATGGATTCGACCAAGAAGGAAGGAGTTCGACCAACGTCTCTGGTCGAACTGAGCTCGGAAAAGTCGAGTTCGACCAAACCACTTGGTCGAACCGTGGTCGAACTGAAAGCCTAAATAGAAGCAGTGCCGGTTCAACCAGGAAGTATCCGGTTCGACCAATATCCTAGTCGAATCCTGGATCAGAAGCTAAGTTACAGAGGAATTCGACCAGGGATTCGACCAGCATGCAGGAGTTCGACCAACGTGTTTGGTCGAATCAACATCCGAAAACTTACCAAATTCATATTTTTACACCTTCTGTGCGTGTGTTTGCTCAAGAAGCCCATCCAAGGCCCATAAGGAGAGTTTACACGTTTAAAAGAAGAGTTTTTGCAGGAGAATAAGAATCAAACATTCATCATCCATCCTTCACCAAGCCCTACCGTCGTCCGAAGGAGTCGTTAGGAGAGGTTCGTCTGGCGAGTCAAGTAAGATCATACCAACTAGCCATGATTGTTCTTAGATCAATCATGGGCTAGAACCGCTCCGGTAGTTCTAGAGTTATGAAAGTTTTATGAGTTAATTGAATTTTCATGTGTAAACTTCGTACAACACTACTTCTGGTTTATTCTATATAAGATTGTGCCTTTTTAATTCATACTCACGGTCGTTTTATGCATCTTTAATTGTTATGTAGAGTTTGAATACATCTCTTGGTTATTGATTGAGTGCGTTTACCGCTGAGCAGGATTGTATGTGATAATTCTAAGTGAAGGGATTACGAAGTCTTATTAGAACTTATATAGATACTTGTTAATTGAATCATATTCAGGTTGATAAGTAAGATAAAGAGTATAACTTTTTAGTACCTAAAAAGGGAGATCAAATTGGGTTAGAGTACTAGGTGCACGGGAAATAATTGATTATGATAGTACCTAGAAAGGGGGGGTAAAGTATACATCTTGCTCCGAGGATATTCACACGTGTCATACGCTTGCTCACATGTGTCTATAGAGTATGCTTGTATGGTTTAGTGATGCATCCATAAACCACAAGGCAGAGTCGGACAACAACACATGGAAAGGAAATTAATAAGTAAAACTGGATTACCTGATGAACTACTCTATTAATACTTGATCACCACCAAAGTTTCTCTATTGTTTGTTTAATTACTTTGCTATTTCAATTTATGTTATTTAGTTTAATAAACAAACCAAATCAATTTTGCCAACATAATCTTAGTTAAATAGAATATAATTGAATTGATAATAATCCATCCCTTGGATTTGATAATTACTTGGTCACCTTTCGAAACTACAATTGATATCCTTATACTTGAGGATTAATTTTGTGTGTTGAGAAAACGCTCATCAAGTTTCTGGCGCCATTGCTGGGGACGGCATTAAATATCTTTTGATTATATCTAATTTAATTGAGATTATTATTGTTGTTTTGATTTCTAATACTTATTTTTCTGAGGTATATGCTCACAAGATCAAAGAAAGGTAAATTAGAGTCATATAATCCAGAGATCGGAGCATCGTCGAGGAAGAAAAAGAAGAAGAATAAGAACAAGAAAGTTGATCCAACTACCGCTCTTGATTTAGGAGTTGAAGTTGACATGCTGAATTCGCAAACGATTGAAGCTGCAGCCGAAGTTAATTTGGACATAGAAGCAATCAACATGGCAGCGGACCCGAATACATTTGGCATCCGGGAAGTCTTTAAGAACAATGGAACAGGCAATGCTGGGTTGTTAGGAGCAAGAGGGACTGGAGCTGATTTTGATCTACACCCTACTCTTATAACCATGATTGAAAGGAGTCCCTTCTCTGGGGGAACATTTGAAGATCCTTAACAATATCTGAATAAGTTCCTTGGGTATGCAAGTACACAAAAAGATGCAGGAGCTCATGAGGATGCGAGAAAGATCATACTGTTTAAGTTCTCGCTGAATGATTGAAAGTGAAATTCCTAGAGCGATACATGCCACCTTCAAAGGTGTTCAAGATGAAGTAGGAAATCAATCAATTTTCTATCCATGGCAATGAGAAATTTCATGAAGCTTGGGACAGGTTCAAGGACATGCTACAGAAGTGTCCTCAGCATGGGCTATCTAAAGTTCAATATATAGTATTTTCTATAATGGGTTGGACTGCGATTCTCGCGTTTTACTTGATGCTTCTTCTAATGGTGCACTGCTTACTAAGTCACCCAATAAGGCTGAGAAGGTTTTTAAAGATATTTCGATGAATTCTAGAGATTGGCCGACTGATAGAGTGAGAGGCACTTATGTCCTTAGTAAGGTAGCACAGGTTGAGCATACTATGGTAAAGTCGGGAAGAGATGATGAGATTGTCTCTAGCTTGACTAACATTAGCAAGCTATTATAGTCTCAACAAAAGCAGATCACGGATCTATCGCAGAGAGTACCAATGATGCAGCAGGATGGTGGCTATGAAGGAGCTAGCCAAGAGGAGATCAAGGAGACAAATTACGCCATGGGACAGAGTATTCAAGGAACTAGGTACCCGAATTAAGAAAACTAGAACTATCAAGGGAACTACAACAATCTTGGTCTCCTGGGTGGTTATCAACAACCAAGGAGGCCGGAGTTTTCATGAAGCAATCCGAAATATTATTATTACTATTTTAAAGTTTTATACAATAAATATTTTTTCGCGTATACGCGCATCGCGCGTGTTTATTACTAGTATAACACATAACTCAATATAAATAGTTATGATAATACATCTTTTAAAATAAAAACAATAGTCAAGGTCTTGGTTTTTCCACTCTTGCACAGGTTATGGATATCCAAGATGATTCATTCAATAAGTAGTTTACCAGGTACATCTAGTAACATCTAGTCATCTATGGTCACAAGTAACTTGTCTCGTCCCTGCTTTCTTCCAGATTCTGTAGTTGAAGGATTTTTTTTCATTCTACAATGTAGTCTTTTTTTTCTTTCTTTCTTTATTTTCAATGTTACCTATGACCTATAATAACATTTTTCAATTGTTATGTAATATTTTTTGGGTGTTATCTTATGACACTTATATTGTAGTGATTAACATACAATGCATCATCTTTCATCACATTTCTATCAATATTGTGTCGTCAATTTTAGTATATGTATACCATGTAAACAATTCTAAATTCACCTTTTCCATATAAAAAGCAATTAATCCAAAAGAGAGGAAAGATTACGATTCAAAGAGAAAATTTACGAAAGAGAATCCAGAAAATCCAATAAACCGATTAAATATATATGAGAGAACCTGACATTATTAAGATCAAAATCAGCACTGGAAACAAACTTGTAAACATTCACCAAGATTTCTTTAAGGGGGGCTTCAAACCAAGATGTTTGATCAATTTAAACATCGTTGGTGAAGGACTATCGGGGTCCATCGAGCGGGTTACCATCAGCTAACACCACCGTGGCTATGTGCGAAGACAAGGAATTGAATTCCTCCAATGACTTAGACTTGAGAAATCCAAAAGCTAGTTGACCCAGCAGCAATCAAGCCCAGTACACATATCAAAAAACCCAATTAACAACAGATGACTACTTTTAAAACCGTAATCAAAATGGTCCACTTTAAAGTTTCTCATTACCTTAATCTTCAATGGCGTAGCCTGCAACGTCGTTCAGCCACGACGGCCACCCATCGGAGAGTCCCCTTTTTAACTCAAAACTATTGTGTCGCCAATGTCATCGCTGGCGTCAAATCTTCGATCCTCTTCACCTTTCCTCTTTCAACAGATCATTGTCGTCGCGATGACGATCTCCAAGTTCCACATTTGGTCAATTCTCTTCTCCGATGACCTTTCGTTTCTCCAGCCGCACTGGTTTAGAGAAGAGATTTAAATGGGAGTATATCATCAATTTTGAAAATATTTCAAAATTTTCAATTTCAATTTCAATTGAGCGGGCCCTAGGTTTTGGAAGTAGGGTGAAGAAGGTTTGGGGAAAAAGGCTACCGGGGTGGGGCTAAAATCTTAAAGTAGTCGGTTGGTCACTTTGGAGGGACAGCATGGTAATTTCATTTACCTGAGGGGTACCCAAATTTATGCTTTTGGTTATAAAACTACTAAAAACTTGAGGTGGAGAAAAAACAAAGATGCCATTTAAAATTTGTATAAAAAAACTTTTTTCCCTTTTGTTTTTTATTTTAAGCAACAAGCATCCACCATTACATATTATTAAGTTGTGTCTGTGTAATCACACTTTCGGATGATCTTAATGTTAAAATTGTGTTTATCAATGAGGGTATGTTGGCTTTGAAAAGTAGAGACTAGAGATGGAAATAAATGAAATTTCAAAAGATATGATGATTAGAACATGTAAAAAGGTGTAGTACAACGCATAATTGGTTTTGATCATGATATATTTAGTACAACTATTAGAGAAGGTTGATTGTAGAAATTTAGTTTACAATATGACAAATTAATTGATATCTGAAATAGAAAACAAATAGAATTATAACACTTGTGGAATACTCAGACAAGATTTAGTATAATTATTCGAAGAGAACAATTTAAAGTTAATAACATGTTTCATATTTATTACATATCTCACAAACCTCCACCCATCAGTGTGTTAGATAAATTTCATTTCTTTACTTGTCACAATTTGCTTACATATAAAACAAAGTTTCTTACCCATGTAAATAACTAATTGCAGCAGCTAATGGTGTAATAACATCCCTGCTAGATAGTTATAACCAGAGTTTCAAACGGCAGGAAAGATCTTCAATTTTCTCAAAAACTGTCAAAGGCATACTACCTCTTCCATACCGTATCTCCCAATCCCTCAACCCCACCTCCTTCCACACCACCCACATACCCTCCACCCCAAAAAAAGTAAAAAAAAAAAAAAAAAAAATATATATATATATATATTACAATGCATGAAGAAGCAACGATAAATTACAATGCATGAAATGAAAAACAGAAACAAATTAATTCACATAACTTGTCAGACATCCAAATAC
The DNA here is from genome assembly GCA_023678885.1 of Pogostemon cablin. Taxonomy (NCBI): domain Eukaryota; kingdom Viridiplantae; phylum Streptophyta; class Magnoliopsida; order Lamiales; family Lamiaceae; genus Pogostemon; species Pogostemon cablin. The sequence goes on from CM042984.1 coordinate 17,738,787, forward strand.
GTACGTCACATAACTTGTCAGACATCCAAATGCAGACACATAATACGCATACATAATTCAAAATTATCATTAGGCATGCATGTCTATCCAGTCCAGGATAGAAGAAAATATATCAACGGGCTCTATTAGATTGCCATGAAGACCGTGCGCCGCCACCACCAAATGAGGGCCTGCGCTCATCCCGCCATTTGTCACCTCGATCATCCACCCGGCTGCCACTTGACCACTTGTCAGTTTCAGGTGGGGTCTGAGAAGAGAGTTGTGCAGGGACCCCACCCTCAGCAGCCATTCTTTTGAATTTGGGCACATACTTTCCAGTAGATGGTGCAGCAGCAGGAGGTACCTCCACAGTGCGTGCAGGAGAAGCATCGCTACTTCTTGCGGGTACTGCAGATGATTTTCCTAACACCTCCTCCCTCCACTGCCTTCCTTTTTCCTCCAATTCTCTCTCCCGTTGCCTTTGCTTCTCAGCGATTTCATCCAGCTTGGCCCTTCGTTCAGCTTCCTCTTTCTTTCGCCTCTCCATCTCTGCAAAACACAAGTAATCCAATTCTAAGAACCCATGTGGAAAAAAATGACAAATCTAGAGATGTATTATATCTGGCTGAAGCTCAAATCAAATTCACTTACAATTTACAATGCTCTTTACATGTTTTAAGGGCATATGAATAAAGATCAGGGTAAAGAAAGACGATAAAAAAAAAAATTTTGAACTCTCTTCAATCATTTTTAGATGAAATGATTATCATCAATGTTGTCACAATTAAACATTTAGACCGATATGAAGGTTTGGAAACAATGCAATTACATATTACTAAAGGATAAGATTGAAATCATTTTCAAAGATATTAAGACAAATCGAAAAAAAAAAATGGTTAAAGGGTACCTTCAAGCTTTCGTGCATCCTCCTCTTCGCGCAATCTTTTCAGCCTCTCCTCTTCAGTTCTCAGAAAATATATCATTCTCCTCTTAGCCACCCTTTCTTCCTTCCTTGCGAAGATAATATTTTCGATGGTTTGTTCTCTCTCTTGCCTAAGGCTGTCATATTCATCTCTCCTGCGATTCAGCACCTTCTCATGAAAACTCAACTGCATGATACGGTGACATCAATTATAAACTAAAATATTCATTTCTATCCATTAATAAAAAGTAAGGGATGGCAAGTCGCACACAGAATCTCCAAATTAAAAGCAGAAAGGTAAAAGTATCACTAAAAAGAGATGCATTACAGAGTTTATGAATAATAGCTACATCCAGCAGTTTGTTTCTTATTCAACCTGTTAATGAAGTTTACCCAACAAACAAGTGCAGTGCTAGTTGTGCATTGAACTTTAAAAAAAGGCTAAAAGTTTAAAATGATCTGCAAACCTTAAACGCAATGAGCTTTTAAAGTATTGAGTCGATAAATTTGGGCTAAAGAACAGAAATACTATTTCCTTAAATAACAAGAAAGTCTTCATTTAAATCCAACTAATAAAATGGGGCTCAGTAAGCTACCCTGGAATCTGGTAAGAAGGATGAAAGTATCAAATTCTTAAATATAAATAAAAACCTTATGTTCCAACATCCTGCCAAGCCTCTTTTTTTCCTCTAGGTCTCCAGCATGTCGTTGCCTGCTTACATCAACCTCTCGCTGCATCAAGATAAAAGTAAAATGGCATGATCAATTTATAATCAGCACAAATCTCACAGCCAAAATTTTATTTCAAAAGCAATGAAGAAAATCTCAAGCATGACGAAGGGGAGTAATGAATGACATTTTCATCCTAATAATAAGATCACACATCAAACCTGCTCTTCAATTTTGTGCAGCGCCTCCTCTTCAGCTAAACGCTGCTGAAATCCAGCCTCAATAAGTGGAGCTGCCTCTTCTCTTTTTGCTCTCTCCAAGTAGTCCATAGTCTTGGCAAGCTTTTGTAATTTCTTCTCCATTTCTTGCTTCTCCCTGCGCTGCTCACTAACAGCAAGATCCATCAAGGTCTGCTTGGTTATTTTTTCCTGGTGCATATTAAAATTATCGGTTCAGATAACAGGTTTGACAAAAAGCAATAATCGAATGGAAGCATCAGCCAACTTACTCCCTCTAATACTGGTTTCTTCCCTTTCTTCTTACTACGTTTTTCAGCTTCTTGAAGCAATGCTTGGGCTTCCTCAAGCTCTCGCTCCTCAATTTCCCGGAGAATTCTTTGATTCTTCATAAGCTGAAACTCAGAAGCAAGCCTTTTCTGCTCAGCCTCTTCAGTTATTTTCTGTATCTTTAGTCTCTTAGCCTCCTCCTCTCGTTCCTTGAAAATATCCAAGGCAAATTAATGAACTAAAATCTTAACTTGTACCAAGAAATAATAAAACTAATGAGTGCATCAGAGGCGATACTCTTTCAAAAGAAAAAAATGTTTACCATTTCTAAAAGTTGCCGTTCTTGTTCTTCTTTACGCTTTTCAATAATTGACTTGCGTGCAAGAAGACGCTTGTGCTCCTTCTCAACTACTTCCACTAAATCTGCAAGTGTTTCACCTAATTTTGAAGTTCTCTTCATAGGAGCATAGACCATAGCCCTTGATTTGCAAAGGGATTCAGCAAATAGAGAGAGGTGATCTCGTAGGCCTTCTGATTCAAGACTCTGAATGTGAAAATAATTCAATATATAACTTCTTTTTACTCGAGACTTGAAAGTATATGTGAAACTCAAAAAATAAAACCAGCACACAGTGAACATAGATAATGCAGTGGCATCAACACTTGAAAAGTTTAAGGGAGCCTGTTCTTTTTTTCTTATTTCAACCATTTTAAGAAATACCTTACAAGCGACAAGATGGATACCTTATTAGTAAAGAAAATCGCACCCTGCCGATAATCCAATTTCATTGTTAAGAAATTATTCTTGACGGCATCCACAGAGATCTTCTCAACAATCGGAAAACCAAAGAAGGGAATAATCCTTGACAGGTTATCAATACTCATAGTTTGATAGACCTGAGAGACCTGAATATATGTGACATGTACATTAAGCATGACGCCAAACAATTAATGTATCCGAAGATGCATGATAATAGAATTGTAATACATACCCGCTGCAACAACCTAAGTGTAGCAAGCTTCTCCAAGGAATAAACATACTGTGAAAGTTGCACTTCTGGAACAGAAGAAGCAGAAGCAAGTTTACCCCCTAACTTTGAAATTTTAGCCAACAATGACTGTACTTGCTGTGCAAGGTCCAGTGGGAGAAATTCATGTTCCAGAATATGGTAGAGATCCTTCACTTCTTGAGTTACACAGTTCATTACACCTTTGGCCGCCTGAACAAAGACCCAATGAACTTTTTAATAAACCAATACACTAGTAAAGAAACAAGGAAAATACTCAATCCAGAAAATTATTCAATAAAGTTCGAGCATTGTAGTCTGGCGATACATTTAGCTGAGCAAGATTATAGAAGTTAAATATAAAATCATAGTACTAGTTGATGTAAGGGCTTGGAGCTTACCAAATCCAAGAGAAGAGATGACCTGGAAAGCTGAAAAAAATTAAACATAGGCAAGTGAGAAAAAAAATGGAAAAATATAATAAAGAAAGAAAAACATAAGAGGAAGAGAGGTATTACCATTTCCCTGTTTTCTAGTTTGGATTCAACGTCAAAAGCAATAAAGCCTGCCACTTTGAAACTACGTTCTTTCTCATTTTCAAGCTCCATATGAGATGCCCCATACGAACGATCATAAGGGGGTACTGACAGCGCAGCTAAGACAACTGATGACGCAATCAACTGCAAATCCTTCTGAGTAAGGTTTTTGTTAAAGCTTTTCTGAAGTGAGAATAGCTTAAGCCATGCATAAGCATGATAAAGATGGCTGTTTGACATCCAGAATATCTCAGAAAGCTTGGAATAATAAACCACCATCAATGAAGGCTTTGGTGTTTTTTTAACCATGCCCATCAGGGAATGTATATCCTCAATTGAACGAAAGGCTTCCTACAGAAAAAAACAAAACTAGGCACTTAGTGAAAATCAGTGGGACACATGAAGTTAATGGTAATAATTGTATGCAACTGTGTGCCCGAAAAAAAAAAAAGAAGTCATCAAACCTGCCAAAGCTCAAGTTCAGTTGCGACTTTCAGTTGCTCAAATCTGGTGTCAAGGTATAATTGCAAGCTCTCTGGAGCACTAAGATCGGGTCTATCTCGCTGGTCTTTGTATTTGTTAAGGTTTGCGAGATGATTCCTTATTATTTCACACAATCTCCGGAATTCAGTAGTTCGTTTGTACTGCTTACAAAATTGGAAGGCTCGGTGTGCGGTCATCTGAGCATTTGACATAAGCATCATCACTCAATGAGTGCATGAGATTAAAATTTGACAAATAGATTTTATTAGAACAAAGAGAAAAGGAAAAAGAGAGTACAAAAGATGCTAGAACAATAAAACATGAGATTAAAATTTGAATATTGAGTGATATTTTACAATTTGAATATTGAGTGATATTTAATTTGTTTACACGTTAAAGCAATCATAAACATACTATAAGAAACAAAAATTGTGAGAGCCAAAGCACACGCGCTTGATATCCACCAGGACACCCTGTTACTGTATGTGTGTATATGATTGAAGAAGTCTATTTAAATAATCTCGAGTTTTAAGACTCTATCAAAGCAATTAAGGTTTCTAGAGGGTAAAATCAAAGCTTAGGAACCCAAAATAATTAAACAAGCTGACTATAAATACAACGAAAAAATTACCGCATAAAGTCCTTCCAATTTTGAGTTGTTCCTTAGAATTTCCAGCACATTTCTGTATGTCTCCCACAAGAACTTGAACCATGGTGTGACAAGCTCGCGATCCGATCTGTCTTTTCCTTTCTCTCCACTAACATAGCTCAACATCAGATCTTCGGGCCTTTTATCTGCTTCTAGGTCATCTACATCCAGAGCCTCTTCTAAAGCCTGGGCCATCGTACGCGCATGCTCAGCTTTCTCAGTGGCTAACTGCATAAAATGCTTAATGACCTCTTCCAAAGAGGTAATGTTAAATTGTTGGCAGATACCACGATATTGGATAAGGCCATCCTTAGCATGTCTCCCCCTCCTCATGTCAACACACAGCTCCACATATTTAAACATGATCTTCTCATGAGTTCTTGTCCAAGCTCTATTCCTCCTAAAGGTAATAAAGCTATGAAGAGCTTCAAGAGCTTCTTGCTTTTGACCAACATTGATCAACTCTGCAACAGCACACGTACATATTAAAACTAATAGTACTATATTTCTTATTGCTGTTGAGTGTTGAGATAGTTTGCTTCTCCTTCATTAACTGCTAAATAAGATCAGTCTCTTTTTTCTTTTTCTTATTCTTTTTTTTTCTTTTTTTTTTTCTTGTGCTGGTTCAACTGAGATATGGATTATTTAAATTTAAGAATAAATAAAATAAAATAAAATAAGAACACCCCTAAGTAGACCATTTGGAAAATTGACAAAGCATCAAAGTCATTTTGATCAGTGATTCTTTAACTAAAGCATGAATCATATATAAATTGTCCATATACTTGGGATCTAGGCTATATACAAGGCTTCAACAAGAAACATAGTGCATTAAAATTATGGCATCGTTGAAAGTGGTAAAAGCAAAAGATTTTGAATGTACTAGTTGTTGGAATAACCATAGAATACATGCAGCAGTCTAATGTTAACTTACCTTCAGCACGCTTCAAAGCATTCTCAGGTTTGGCAAAAGTCGCCATCTTCAAATTTCAGCAAGAAGATTGCAGGTGATGAAGGAAACGTTTCTGCCTTAGAAGATTGCAGGTGATAAAGGAAACGTTTCTGCCTTTGTGTTCTTGCCCTAATTCTTAGAAGATTGAAGGTGATGAAGGAAACGTTTCTGCCTTTTTCTTGCCCTTATTTTGTGTGGCGATGGGTATGGGTATTTTATATTTTGTGTGTCGATAGGCTGGGCTAAGGAAAAAAAAAGCCCAAATTTTGTGTGGCGATGGGCATTGATAGGCTTTAATGTTTTGGCTAAGAGAAGAAAAAAAAAACCCCCCAAATTTTGTGTGGCGATGGGTATTTTATATTTTGAATTGCAATGGACTTTAATCTTTGGGCTAAGAAAAAAAAAAAACACTATTATCATCAAATATGACAACAACTATCTAATCATATTTTTTATGTGTCTTTTATGATAATTAAGATGTATCGATTTTTTTTCTTTCTTAAAAATGGGTAAGTCTTGTGTGATCGTCTCACTATCTTTTTATGTGGAAGGTCAAGATTTCATGATTAAAATTAAATAATTTATAAATATAATAAAATTAAAAAGATTAAGAAAAGGATCATGAACCTGATTAATAATACTAATAATATTAAAAATAGTAAGAATGAAGAGTATGATATGCCTAAGAATTTAGATCTACTTAATAAGTGGACAATTCTTTCGAATGTACCCAAGTTAAATAGGTTTTCTTCAGGTAGTAAAGACTACTGAAGAATCAATTTCTTTAGATAATAATGAGATGATTATCAAGTTATTATCAGATAAAGATATTAATAAATATAGAAATAGTTACAATTTCCTTCATATAGGATTGGTTCAAATTGCATTTAAACATTTAACTTTGAAAGGTTTACCAGAAAGCTTTATAGCAGCTTTACGAGATGGTAGAAATCTTAATTGGAGACAATCTTTGATGGGTATAATACAATCCAGCTTGACCAATGGTCCAGTATATTTTAATGTTTATCCCAATTTGCAACAATCATTATCTGATGTCAACATACTTGATGCATTAACATTAAATGTTAAAACAAATTGATATAATTATCTTCCTGGAACAGAAACTATTTGTGTCTGTTATAGGATATATTATAAACCATTGATTACGCTGAATCCTCAGTGTAAGATGATGGATTATAAAAATGAAACTATTATTATTGAAACTAATTTCAACAGGTCAAATATTATGACTAGAAGACCTATTAAATGGGAAGAAATAGAATTTCCAGATAATTGGAAGATTGAACAAGCTGTACCAGTTCAAACACAAGTACAGAATCATAATGATATTATGAATATCATACAAAGCTCAGAAGGAACTGTTAATATACAGTTTGAGCCAAATGAAATACAAAAAAGTAATTCAATGAGAAATTATATTTCTCCAATTGATTACATGGTGGAAACACCCAGAGCTTCTACTTCTCAAATAAGAGAAAACAGAGCTCATACATCTCAAATAGGAGATGAAAATTATACAGATGAAATGGAATCTGTAATAGGATTAAATCCTGAAATAAAAAAATTATATAAAAATAGAAATAATATTATCAGAGAATCCAATAGGATGGAACCGACAATGTCGGAAATGTATGAATCTATATAATTTATGGATTTTAAGGAAATAATAGATTTCAGACCTGGTTCTAAAGCCAAAAAAATCATTTCGGAGGAATTCAAAAGTGAAGGTTATACACCTTTTAGAAATTGATTTTTTGATAATTTTACTAATAATGAAATTAGTAAATTTCAAAATGAGTTTTATAAAACTTGTGAAGAAAAAAATATAATGATACCATTTACAGTATGGTTCATAGAGACATATGTTAAGAATTATATTCTTATTTTGGAAAGAAATTATACTTTGCAAAATGGTTCAGTGGTTTCAGGAATTCATCCACCACAACAACCATTTAAAATTAATAATCTGAATTTTTTAGCATTTGCTAAATTAATTGAAGATGATACACTTCAAATGATAAGTAAACATATTAATAATATGTTTAAAAGTCAAAATTATGCTAATTTATCATTAGTAATAATGAATGAACAAATTCAATCTATCAATGATAAATTGAATTTGATAATTGAAAAAATTAATGATAAATCTCTTAATAAGGGAAAAGAGGTTATTGAAAATAAGGAAGAAGCTTCTACATCTGAAGTTTCTAATACTCCTATAAAGGAGATATTTCCTAGTTTTCAACCTCCTCCAATAATTTCTAATTTTAAAACCCAACCGATATATGAGTTGGAAAAATATTTGGAAGAAAGGTTTAATAAACTGAGTATAAAAACTCTAGATAAAGAGTTGGATTATAATTTAATAAAAACCCCAGATTATAAAGAGGTTTTTCAAGATCAGATTAATAAACTCCATAATAAATGGGCAGATAAACCCATTCAGAGTAAGTTCTATTATAATAGACCTACTCCTATGGACGTATTACATGAAGAATATACTGACACAATAGATATCAGTTATTCTGGCAATAAAATTTATGAATGGAATATTGATGGATATTCAAATAAACAGATTTATAATACTGTTCATAGAATGTTGATGTATTCTACAATATGTAAGAATAGTCAAAATACTGATAAAACAATTGCAGCAATGATAATAGCTGGATTTACAGGCCAACTTAAAGGTTGGTGGGATAATTATTTAAATTCTCAAGATAGAGATAATATTCTCAATGCTAATAAACAAGAAGACAATAAAATTATTGAAACTGCAGTTTATACATTAGCAGTAAATGTAATTGAACATTTTACAGGAAGATTTAGTGATAATAGTGATACTATTAGAACATTATTACAAAATCTACGATGTAGAACACTTTCTGATTTTAGGTGGTATAAAGACACCTTCCTAAGCAGAGTAATGGAATTACCAGAGTGTAATAATACTCATTGGAAATCCAAATTTGTGGATGGATTGCCAAGCTTATTCGCTGAAAGAATAAGAAAAACAATAAAAGGTAATAATATTACCATTCCGTATGAAAAATTTACATATGGTTCTCTAATAGATACTTGTATTCAAGAAGGATTAGCTTTATGCAATGAGATAAAGCTAAATCAGCAATTAAAAAGACAAAGTTTCTTAGAAAAGAGACAATTGGGAGAATTTTGTCAACAATTTGGACTGGACAATGCTTCATCCAGTAAAAAGAAAAAAGAAAAGATTTATAAATCTAAAAAGAAGAAATATTCTTCAAAACATATTGAAAGAAAAGGAAAAAGGAAAGAATAAAATTTCCAAAGGAAAAATGAATTCCAAAAGAAATCATATATGAAAAGATTCAATAAGAATCAAAAAAGATATTGTACAATATGTAAAAGAAAAGGACATACCAATGAATTTTGTTGGACAAAGAAAAGAATTTCTAATTTAGAAATTCCTGATGATATAAAAGATATCATAATACAATCTTTAATAGAAAAATCTGAATCTGAGGAATCAGTATCAGAAATTTCTACTACTTCTGAATCAGAAGATGAGATTGTAAGAAATTTAGAAAATAAAGAATTTTATGATTCAGAGGAATGTGAACCCTGTAAGGAAGGATTAATATGTCCTAAAGAGATAAACAATATTGATAATAATCAATCTGAATTTTACAAAATAATGTCACAATTCTCTAATATGAGTATTAATGTTCTGGATTCTCAAAATATTTTTGAGATATTAAAATTAATAAAAGATCCTTTATTAAGGACTAAAATAATTGATGAATTAGGAAATGATAATGGTGCCTCGACATCTACTTCTAATAAAGAAGAAGAAAAAATTAATGATATTCTTAATAAGAATAAGTCTTATAATATGACAGAAGTTATGAGTCAATTAAAAATGAAATATCAAAGTCAAAGAGATATATCTCTGCCAGATATTTATAAAGAGATTGATAATCTAAAAGAAGAAATAAATTTTTTGAAAAATAAAAATTTTATTCAAGAATCTAGAATATCTAGATTAGAAAAAAATATTAAGGAAGAGAATAATACTCTACCAGATATTCAAAGAAATTTACCTATAATAGAAAAGGATAATTTTTTATTACCATTGAGACAGTAATATCTCAAAAATGGTACATAAAAATATCATTATTGATTGATAATCATTATACAAAATCATTCATTGCTCTTGTTGATAGTGGAGCAGATTTAAACGTTATACAAGAAGGGTTGATCCCTACTAGATATTTTCATAAGACAAGTCATTCATTATGGCATGCTGGTGGAGATAAACTCCATATAGATTATAAAATTCCTAAAGCATATGTATGTATTGATAATAAATGCATTTCGCAAAGTTTTATACTTGCAAAAAAATATTTCTAACCAGATTATACTTGGTACACCATTTTTGAATAATATTTATCCCATAAAAAATATTGATAATAAAGGGATCAAAGGTACTTTCCAAGGAAAAGATATTTTCCTTGAATTTATTGTCGAACCAATTTCTAAGAAATTACATAGCCTATATGATAGTATTATGGCTAAGCAGAATCAGATAGGATTCCTGAAACAAGAGATTAATATTGTCACTATTGATGAACAATTGAAAAATCCTAAATTACAGGATAAAATTAGTATTTTGAAAAATGAACTTTCATTAAAAATATGTAATGATCATCCCAATGCTTTTTGGGATAGGAAAAAACATGTTATTTCCCTTCCTTATGAGGAAGATTTTAATGAAAGAAATATTCCGACAAAGGCTATGCCTTGTCAAATGAATTCGGAGTATTTAGAATTATGTAAAAAGGAAATTGAATCCTTATTACAAAAGGGACTGATAAGTCACTCTCAATCACCGTGGTTATGCACTGCATTTTATGTTAATAAACATTCTGAAATCGAAAGAGGAATTCCAAGATTGGTAATTAATTATAAGCCTCTTAATAAAGTATTAAAATGGATCAGACATCCAATTCCTAATAAAAATGATTTATTAGACAGACTTTATAATGGTCTAATTTTTTCAAAATTTGATTTAAAGTCAGGATATTGGCAAATCCAGATTAATAAATCTGATAGATACAAAACAGCATTCAATGTTCCAATTGGACATTATGAATGGAATGTTATGCCATTTGGACTTAAAAATGCTCCTTCTGAATTTCAGAAGATAATGAATGATATATTTACTCCATATAGTGAGTTCATAATTGTCTATATTGATGATATTTTGGTTTATTCAAAAACCATAGAAATGCATTTTAAGCATTTACATATCTTTAGATGTTTAATAAAACAAAACGGTCTAGTTATATCTAAACCAAAGATGGATCTATTTCAGACTAGAATAAAATTTCTAGGACATTTTATTGAAAAAGGAAATATAATTCCTATAAATAGAAGCATAGATTTTGCTGATAAATTTCCTGATATAATAACTGATAAAACTCAGTTACAAAGATTTTTAGGAAGCCTCAATTATATTGCTCCTTATTATCATAATTTGGTAAAAGATACATCTATTTTATATGATAGATTAAAGAAAAATCCTAAACCATGGACTGATAGTCATACTAATGCAGTCAAATGTATTAAGAAGAATGTCAAATCATTACCATGCTTAATGATTAGTAACCCTAATTGGGAGAAGTTTATAGAAACTGATGCTTCTGATATAGGATTTGGGGGGATTCTTACCTAGAAAAATCCAGATAATAAACAAAAGCATTTAATAAGATTCCATTCTGGAAAATGGAATAATGCACAAAAGAATTATGCTGCGATTGCTAAAGAGATTCTTGCTATCGTAAAATGTGTATTGAAATTTCAAGATGATTTATATAATCAGAAATTTACTATTGTTACTGATTGTAACGCAGCCAAATTTATGTTTGATAAAGATTTTAAACATGATGTTTCTAAGCAAATGTTTGCTAGATGGCAGGCTCATTTAGCCCCTTTTGATTTTAATATTATGTATAAAAAAGGAGAAGATAATAATCTTCCAGATTTTCTAACCCGTGAATATTTTAATTTCAGGAATGAAGCGGGGTAGTGGATCTTCCTCCCCATGGAGAGGAAGAGGTGGCCGGAGTGGGGGTTATACCCCTAATACTCCAAAAGACAAAGGAAAATCCCCTGAGATAATAGCTCAGCATGGGAAAAGAAAACTTGTGAACAAAAATTTGTCACAAGAATTTGATGATATGGATACTGAAAGGAGTGATACTCCTAACCAGACTACCTTTGCCAATATTGTGGCAAATATTGAATTTAATGAAAAATATTTCAGGAAAGATCATGAAGAAATAATCTTCAAATTAGAAGACAAGGATCTCAAATGGAGTGAGGATCCATGGTTTCTAATGAATAGATATTTGGACAATGGTTCCAATGAAATGAGGACTTATAAGTCTCGAGCTTATTATGAGCAGATATTGATAAAAAGTGGAAGTTGTGATGTTAAACACTTTACTTCTGGAAATAATGAAGAAATTTATAACTTCAGCAAAGTATTGATAAAAAAGATCATATCTTTGGAAGAATGGGGAATTTCTCCCCTAAGAGAAAAATCAATGCAACATGATATCTCAAAAGCAATTATTAAATATAATTACTGGGATAATTGTGATGCGTTTGAAAAATTTCTAAACTATGAAAATGATAAAAGACATCATACATGGTTTATTAAAATATGTTCCAAAGTTTATAACTTTGAAATTCCGAATTGGTTTATTCATTGGTGTAATGGTTATGGTCCCATACCAGATATATTGCCAGTGGAGACCCGAGATTGTTTCATTAAATGGGTAGATGTATCTCCCAAAATGATAGATAGACAAAATTCAAAAATTGTAATAGAAGGAATAGCTTCTTGTTACTTTTTTATAGAATTTTCATTACCATGGATATTGAAGTGGAAACCAGAGTTTGGTTATACTAAAACAAGTATCTTATGTTTATACAGAACTTATCATGTAAAGTTCTGGGAAAAGATGGTGGAAATTGATCCTCTGACTGGAAGAATGAACGGAGATGAAACATTTTCTCTAATAGAGAAACAAGTTTGTTCATATGAAGAACAATTGAAAAGTACGCAGACATCCTCGCCTTTTGATTATATCATAAACAAGGCAAAAATGAGATCTGAAAATTTGACTCCTCAGCAAATGATAGCTGAATATGTTAAAGAAATGAAGAAGAGTCTCATGTCTCAATTTGGCAAGGAAGACTCAGTAGCATCTGAGGATATGCAAGATGCTCAAGATCCAAATGAAAATCTTAATGAAGTCAATATAGATGATATATTTGACTCATTAAATGATACATTGGTAGAAACATTTGCATCAAGAAAAGAAGGATCTTCTTCATCAAGAAAATCGAGAGAAAAATAGATCTCAATCATAATGACGTCAGCGCTTACGTAATAAACAGTAAGCAGCCAGACAAAATACTGTTCATAAACAGTAAAATTACTGTTCATAAACAGTAAAGCAGCCAGACAGACTACTCTTCATCAACAGTGAAGCAGCCGGACAAATCACTGTTCATCAACAGTAAAATTACTGTTAATCAATAGTAAAGTTGACTTTCTGTAGCACTTTATACTGTGCATACCGAAAATTTTGGATTTTTACTGTACATTCACGCGTTTTCTACTGTTGGGACGCGTTTTCTTCGCTTATATATAGATTAGAATTCTTTCATTCAAACATATCGATCAGAACGCTCTCTCTTCTCTCTTCTGATCATTTTTGTAAGCTCATGTTCTGAGCATCCCCTTTATTTGTAATATAAATTTGTATTAATAAAAAAAAATCATTCTGAGTGTACAAACTTTGTAAGTATTTACAGTTTTTATTTTATTTTGTTTATTTTTAAATTTAATCATGTTCATGTTTAGCCTCATAGGCTAAACTATTTATATGTTGATCCATGGCTATCTGTTATAATAACCTGGTAATCATATGATTCATGTCTAGGTTATACTGTATTAATGACTAGATTATGCTGTAATGATTTAAGGTAGGATTATTTATATGGACTGGCCTTATTATTCATGTTTATGCTTTGTGGTCTTCTGTGTGTCCGTCTTAGCCGTTTGATAGGCGTTTTAGGACTTTTTGAAGACATTTTTAAGCATAATTTGTTTAATAGGATGCCGGTTAGTTTCTTAATCCATAAATTCCTAGTTATATCATGTAAATCAGACAAACTGGTCATATTAATCACAGAATTAAAAAGATTAAGAAAAGTTGAAGATAAAAATAGAAATTCATGTTTGTTTTTATAGGTTTAACATAGATAGATATATATATATATATAGATACATTATAAAAATTACTCTTAATATCATTTTTTTTATTTTATATTATTATTAATTAATTATTCAATAATAATAATATTATTAGTAATTATTCTTTAAATAGTCTAACTATTCTATTATCACTTTATTCTAATCGGATATCACTTTACATTAAAATCGTTATTATTTTTTATTCATTCTACTTATAGTTCATGAGATAATTTAACTACAATATTTTGTATATCTTGTATCACTTTTTATTAAAAATACTATCACTTTTTATTATTTCAGTAAATTATTCGTGAAATAATTCAATTATACGAACATCAATTTTCTTTGATTATGAATCATTTTTTATTAAAAAAATTATCACGTTTTATCCATTCTACATTGTTGTCACTTTTTATCAATTGGGCATCTCTTTTTCATATAGTTATCAAGTATTATCATTTTTTATAAATTTATTATATTTAAATTAAAACAAATTTTAAACTATTACATTTTTAAATAATAAAAAATATAAAATATATATATATATATATATATATATATATATATAAATTAATTTATTTTTCAATCTTTTTTTTTGGTGGCAACCAAATAGAGTTCTTTAAAAATATTTTAATCTAATTATTTTTAAATTTTCTGATTTGATTACATCCAAACAATATCCTTTAAATTTATTTAATTGGGTTAATGGATGATCTGTCTCACATAAGAGGATCCGTAAAACGTTCTCACCCTTTTTACCCTTAAAAATTATGTGTGCGTGTAAATTTATTATTTTATTATATATTTAATTCATACTTAATATTTTTTGTTCATTCAATTATTATTTATTAATTTTTATTATGGAAATGTCAAGTCTTGCCCAATATTGAATTTGGTACATCTAATATGATACCCGAGTGTCTCACTACTCATGTGTCAATATAATTTAATTTGTGTTATGTGCATTTTATAATTATATGATAATTATGTGGTAATTATGTAGTAAGAAAATGTACACGTATGTGTTTTAATTTATAAGTGTATCATATCTTAGTTATTAAGTATTGCACGTATATTCATCTTGCATATGTCTTTGGTGGTTCAACAGTTGAATACGTGGGTTATTAACCATTTTCCACTCATCACACTACCATTAATCCAAAGAGGATAATTGTCGTAGAAAGAAAAAAGGAATAAACCTTGGCTGACTTATCATCTTGATTAATATATATGGGATAATTACTCCTAGGCACTGATGAAAGTGAAAATAAGCGTATTTTAGTGTCCAATTTAATACATTTTTTATGGAAATTGTTATTATATATTAGCACAAGTGTCTTATATTCGATAGATGTGAGAAAAAAGTGTGTTTGAGGTGTTTTATTGTGTTTTAGGTAGAAAAATGATCAAAAGCGTAAAGATGGAGAAAAGGTGCAACTTGTGCAAGAATGTTGAAAAATGCACGTCCAAATTGTGTAATTTTTCTGTATTCTTTTGGAGCTCAAAACTAGAAGTGTAATAAATGGTTGGAAAGCCACAGAAGAGAGGATTATTTTGGCATAAGAAACACCTCAATCGAAATCAAAACGAGAAAGTTATGATCAAAATAGTGATGTTGCGCAAGGTGTTTCTGCTCAGCACGATGGTGTCACTTTGCATGGATTGTTACACCTTCAAATGTTGAAGTTTTTTTGAGTTCTTTACATGGATAAAAAGCCAAGGAAGAGAGGACTGTGAGAGCGCAAGAATCACTTAAATCAGAGCTCGAATGTTGAAGTTATGCGCGAAACGGTGAGACTGCATATTCTCGCTCAACCAGAGTAGACCCCGCTCGACCTGGAGCAGTTATTTTGGTAATTTCGTACCTCCAGTAGCATGTATTTTCATATTTTCCAAGAAAAAGCCCATCCAAGGTCCGTTAGGATGTTTTACAAGTATAAAAGGGATATAGTTTACATCTGAAAAGGGTGGCCACACATCCATCCTACACCACCCCACAGGGAAAATCACCCCCAACCATCATCCACATCCTTTCCTCCATCCATCCATCACTGTGAAGATTCGTCTGTAGAATCAAGAGGAGAACCAAGAGGATCCATCCATCACTGTGAAGATTCATCTGTGGAATCAAGAGGAGAACCAAGAGGAGGATTCAAGATGGAGAAGGACGCGACGACGCCCACATCTAGGATTTTTATCGTTTCCTAATTTATCTTGTATTTTTCAGACATATGGGTAAGATCTATCCTACCCCCATGAGTGTTCTTCGCAACATCATGGGCTAGAACCGTTTTGGTAGATCTAAGGTTTTGAAGGTTTTATGAATTAATTAAACACTCTTGTATGTCCTCCGTACAACACTACTTGTGGATTGATTTTATATATGATTGTGCTTTCTTAATCCATATTCACGATCATTTTGTGCATCTTCAATTGGTATATAGAATCTGAATATATATCTTAGTTGTAGATTGAGTGTGTTCACCGCTGAATAGGATTCCATGTTATGATTCTAAGTGAGGGGACTCCGAAACTTCATTAGAACTATCATATATGAATGTTTATTAATTAAATTGAATTCGGGTTAGTTAGCAGGATAAAGAGGGTAATTTTATAGTACCTAAAAGGAGATCATATCGGGTTAGATTTCAGACGTGGAAAATAATTGATACTGATAGTATCTAGAAAGAGGTTGAAATTATATCTCTTGCTCTAAGGTTATTCACACGTGTTACACGCGTATTTACTTGTGTCTATAGAGTAGATTTGCATGGTTTAGTGATGCGTCCATAGTCCATAACGCAGAGTTGGCCTACACTTGAGAGGAAAGTTAAGTAGTAAAACTCGATTACCCTAAAGTTATTTATTCTCCATTCTTGAGACACTTTCGTATTCTTCTAGTGCTTAGTTTATTTTATTTGTTATTTTAATTAATTGTTTAGTAGTTTAATAATTAAATCTCAAACTTTATTACTTCCGTCTTAATTAATTTAGTTGTTGGAATAGCCATAGAATACATGCTGCAGTCTAATGGTAACTTACCTTCAGCTCGCTTCAAAGCATTCTCAGGTCTGGGCAAAAGTCGTCATCTTCAAATTTCATCCAGAAGATATGCAGGTGATGAAGGAAACCAGAAACCTGCCTTTGTATTCTTGCCCTAATTTTGTGTGGCGATAGGCATTTTATATTTTGTGTGGCGATGGCTTTAATCTTTGGGCTAAGAAAAAAAAATGCCCAAATTTTGTGTGGTCATGGGCATTTTATATTTTGAGTTGCCATAGACTTGAATCTTTGGGCTAAGAAAAAAAAAGGCCACTACTTTCATCAAATATGACAACATCTATCTACCCATATTTTTTTTATGTGCCTTTTATGATAATTAAGATGTATCTAGAATTTTAGAAGAATACATTTTATAATTTTAGATGTGTGTTGCACGTTGCATTCATGTATTATTTTCTAATGTAGATGTATGTACTACTTTGTAATGTGGTCTTTTTTATTATTATTATTTTATTTTAAAAGAATACATTTTTTTTCTAATATATCTTTAATTAACAATTTATTATATTTTGGTGTGACTTTTAGTTACCTTTTCAATTTTAATTAATATAATAATAAATTATTTCAACAATATACATCAAATAATGAATATCAAAAGTTACATATACTAACATCTAATAATCATTTAAAACCTACGTATGCATGTTATCTATAGAATTTTACATAATAATAACATCATTAATATTAAAAACAATAATAATAAATAAATAAATAGACATATAAATATATATATATATATATATATATATATATATATTACTTAATTAATTTATTAAATGAATATATATGTAAAGTTAGGGGCTTAGAGTTGATATGCAAGGAAAAGGAAAACTCCAATGTCAATATGTCATACTTACATCTCCATGCAAGTAAAGGTTTTTCAAATTTTTCATTCATGGAATGTGTAATATAAATTTATTTTTTTTTTAACTAAGAAAATCCATTTATTAGGGATTATTAATACTTGAATTTATTTTTATGATAATAATTAATTAATTATAATAAATGTATATCATCATGAATATGAAGAGTCATTATTAATACAAGAGTGAGGCTTGTGTGCGCCCGGGCGCACACCATGCGCCTTTAGAATTTAGTGTTATGGATAGGGGTATATTATTTTGTTCTAAATGGTATACACTTTATTTAATAAGGGTACATTATTTTGTTCTAAAGGATATACACTTTTCATTAATATTTTTTTATTTTTCTTCAGAAAATAAAGGGTACACATATTTATACTAAAGGGTATACAATTTAATACAAAATTCTAAAGACACACGGAAAGTTCTCCGTGCGCCCGGGCGCACACAAGTTTTTGCCTTAATACAAATTGAATATTATAATTACAAGATATAAGAACATAAATAAACGTAGTATTATAAAATAAATTAGATAAAGATTTGAAAAGTCTTTATTTGCATGGAGATGTTATACTTAGCATGTTAAATTTAATACTTTACATAATATTGTAAATTTGTTTATTGAATATATTACATTTTAAATATTATGTTTTTAATTAAATAAGAGGTTAAAATTGTATAAATGAAGAATAATTATGAAAAGAAATTAAAAAAAATAAAGATTGAAGTTCTAACTCAAAAAATCTCCAATGGTGTGAGTTTATCTTATGGATTAGTCATATATATATGTATATATTATTTTCTAATATAAATCTTATAATAATAATATTTATTATTGTTATTAATTTAATATTTTTTAATGATATTCACATTTAGATTATTTTTAAAATATATTTTTCAGAAATCTCCAAAGTAGCTCTGTTAAAAGAGTCAAGCATATAAGAAACTTTTTTTCCCTATATTAAATCTCCTTATTTTTCCTTTTTACATGTATACCCTTTATTAATAATTTTGTGCATTTATTAACCTTATTCGTATTCTAATAATTTATTACATTTATTTCTTATGGATTTATTACGGTTAGATACAAACTTTCAAATATTATTATTATAAGATACATTTAAAATATTTAATTACTAACCACTACAAAAGATATGCTAACAATACTCATTTTAACCTTAATTAATAATTTCATCGTTTCTTGATATCTTTTCCAATAATATATTTTTCTTTATTTACGGCAATTAGTTGCACACGATGGTCTTCATTAAAATTAGTTCATTTATTATCTTTTTAATAGTTGAACACAATTAGGTATGCACAACTATGAAGGTTCATCGAAAAAGAGAGAGAAAATGTAATAAGCACAGTGCGATTCATTGACATTGTAGATTTTGAGGTTGTTAAAAAAAAAACTTTTCAATAATAATGTATTCGTACTGTATATATAGTTACGATTTTTTCTGAATACTATTATAAGATTTTTATGAATATCAACTGTTGTTTTTCTAATGTGTGCATTCTGTATGACTACAATTTTTTTTACTACTATTACAATTTTTTATTACGTTTACATTTAATGGGAAGGTTAAGATTACGTAACCTTTAGTCAGGGTTAGGGGAGGATTGAGTCAAGATTAACCCTAATGGTTAATGTTGGATTGTTAGGTTTACTTTGAAGGTTTATTTTGAATAAGTTTACTATATTACCCTTTTGTAAAAATATTAAAAAAGATATTTTTGAGGTCTTTATCACTTAGTCGTCGATAATTGGAACTGAAATCTGATTGAACAGATTAGAGATTTCAATGAGCATGCCGATGAGGTCGCCGAAATCGCACTCCAATAGTGATCGCCCACTCCATTTTCGTCTGAAGGTTGATGATCCAGTAATATAATGAAGTGGTTTTCCTCTTCTCCTACACTACTCCTTATTTAACGAGAGTTCGAATTGCCGGCGAAAGTGTACTTTCAGGTATACTTCTAAGTCTATTTTCTCCTATGTGTCACATCTCTCATTTCAATTGGCATTAGGAATTTTCATTTTGAACGACAAGATTGGGATTTCACTAGAATCAATTCGCTATTAGGTTTTTTCAGTTTGTAAGATAATCTTGGTTTTTCAATTAAATAATGATGTGGCATATTCAAGCCGTAGTGTAGTATGTTGATTCGTAACCTGCTCGTTCAAATTGATAATTTTCGGCATTAGGTGGATAGTGGGGCCGATTTTCTTAATCAGTTGCTTCATTTAAGTACGAGCAGTTCACAATTTTCAAGTATTAGTTTAGTTCTGTTGCTTCATTTAAGCAAGTCATCCATTTTCTCAAATCTTGTCATTTGCAGTGGATGATGAGAAATTTGTTAGAGGTCTAGTGAAGTTTTTCAATGAATCAACAATATTTGATCAAGCATTCAATAACTTCTCAACTCGTACTCGTACTAAGAAGGTTTGATTCCCGACTACTTATATTTAGAGGGGAGACATACTCCAGTCTCCACATAATCCATTATCCAATTAAATTAATGTTCAAATGGCAAGTTAAAATTAGTGCACAATTTAAAATGCAAAATCGTAAAATATGTATTGACCTAGCAATTATGAGATTTGATCAACAGAGTATTAATTAAGTTATGCTAATGTTCTTTACCAATTGAGTCTGTGTCTTGAATAAAATGAGCCAATGTGCGTGTATTTTGGAGTGCAAACAGGGGTGTTGTGGAGAGTGTTGGTTATCTAGCACTACTATTATATTACACCCATATATTCCCTGTTCAATTTTTGTTACATTAATTAGTAAACGCATATTAAGCAATAATTAGAAATAAAATAGTTGATGAATTAAATTACAGTATATTATAAGAATGTGCCATATTGTCATGCAGTATAAATAAAGATGAAATTGCCACTGGTTGAATGATTGTTCGAGTAGATCGTGTTCCGCAACAGAAGTGAGTTATCTTAAAAAACAAAAATATTTTTCTTTTTTTCAGTTCTGTTCATCTTCATCTAATCGTCATCTGTCTTACTTTATTATGTGATTTATTATTGTAGTGAGCTCAGCAAGTGTACAGTCCATTAATTCTACAAACAGCCTCACTCGTAGAGTATGCCATTATGGGAAAACTGTCATTCAATACATTTCTCGTAAAGAAAATAGCTACGGGCGTAGGTTCATACGTTACCAATTTCAGAAGGTTCAATATGGTTTGTATATTACATTTACTATCTATTACATGTTATTACACATTCATGCTGAAATTGGTTTTCTGAGCAGCCTTACGGATGTGAGTTCTTCGAATGGATTGATGTGGCAGAGTGCACACGATGCAAGGGTGTCATAGACGAATTGGTACAGAAGGTGGAACATCAACAAAAAATTATCAATGAATTTGAAGACCTCGAGGTGAATCATCTGGCGACTATTGCCGAATTGAAATTTGAACTATCTCGAGCTACAATTCCTCTTGAAGCTCCACGTGCACAAACACGTAGTAAAATAAGTCAGGGTTCGGCTCAGAAGGTGAGAATAGTTACAATTGGTTGCGTGACAATTTCATTGTTTGCAGTTGTAATTTTTTTGGGGTTCCAGAAGTTATTTGGTGTTTGTAATTATCCGGTAATTGCTCCCTAGAGATAAGCAAGTACATTGTTTGTGAAGTGACTTTAAATTAGCATGTTGATGTTGTTAGGTCTATCTTGAGGAAGCAACTGCTTTGTTGTATCTACTTATGACTGAAGTAGTAAATATTTCGTAATCTTTACACTTATTCATTAAGTGGGCTGTGTAGAGAAGACATGTATAATAAAGGAAAATATTTATAAGTGAGTAAATAATTATGTATCAAATATGATATTTAATGATGGCAAGTGATGAAAAAAATTATACATTATTGTTGGAATTAATAAAGAGACAACAAATTTTACACTGATATGTCATTGTCAAAAGATGACAAGTTTTATTCAAAGACATGGAATGACCCATTTAGATTGCAATCTCAATAACTCCAAACCAACATTATTATAAGAGGGCGCCACCATATGAAAATAATTTCTCTTCCTACTGCATTGTACAATTTTGTGTTTGGATTCTTGTTAAACACTGTTGTATGTGTGTCCCATTCTATTGCCATGACACAATGTTGGCACTCCACCAAAATAATTTTTTTCAAGCGAACTGTCGGTAGGATTCCCTATAAATGAAAACATTATTCATTCGTCAATATCACCACCACACCTCATCATAAAAAATTAGAAAACTCCATCATATGGCACTTAAGGGTATTCTTCGACGATACCTTTACCAAGACAAGGTGTTTTTCAACTCAGATTGGACGCGAGAAATTGTTCGGCAGTGAGTGTACTATTTGGACCAGACGAGGGAAGCTGGACTTTGGGTTATCGGTGAGAAAAACAAACGTGCTACCGTCCATGCCATGAGGGATTTCAATCAAGCTGTAGGTAAAAATTATTCATTCGAACAATGCATGGAGCAAACAAAAAAATTACATAAACGATATAAGATTTGGAAAGGGTTGACAAATTCTCCTGATGGTATGCTACACCCACTCGATAACCAGATACGTTTCACTGCGGCTGTCTGGGCCACCAAGATTGCTGTGGGTGACGCATTATAATTTCTTAAGCATACCATTATTATTGTCTATCTATATATTGTGTGAGGGGTGATAAAAAGTGCTTATTGTTCTTTTGTCATGATGAAAAGTTAGCTGCAGCGTACTATCATGAGGGTGAGCACTTTGCAGCTACCCTGAGAAGGTTGCTTGAGCCTATGATAGATGTTGCAGATAGTTTTGTTGCGCATTCTATAATTCAGATATCTAGTGATACAATAAGTGGCAGTGTGGATAACCCCTTCCGTCGTGGAGATTTCCTTATGAAGGTGAATCATTTGCAAGTGGGCTGTACTCCATACAAAGTGGATCGATAACCACCGAAAATGCCTTTTGGAATGAGCTAGCATGGATGGATCCTTCAGGTACAAGTAACTCGCATAACAATCAAAGCCCATCAATAATATCGTGTAACTCTGCAGGCCATCCACTTCAAGATGCGTCAAGAACTTTCATGCCAGGTACCCACCGCCATCATGCCGGCCTAGGAAACAGCTCCATAGTGGAATCTCACTTTGAATCACGTCTACTCTATATTTTCTATTTCATCAATCTAGTTAAGTCTGTCATTGTGTTTTGATTTCGTGTGTTTATGTAGTAATTGCTGTTAATGTTTAGTATGCTTCATGAGATGGATTAAATTATGTATGTTTACAATAAATGCAACTCTGTTATGTTTTGGATTTTTTTTGTTTTTGTCAATAAATGATCCAAGTAAGTCAAATTTGTCTGAAAATTGTGAACATTATTGCTAGATGTATGAAATACTTTCTGGGATATAAAAAATTATTACATGCTAATCTCAAAATGTGACGCCCTGTTAGTGCAATTTACAAAATGATGAAATTAAGATTCAATAGACAAATTATTTTTAATAAGTATAAAACACTTTAAATTTAAATTTATTATCACCATATATTGCAGTTTTCAATTTATTTAATACATAAAATTGTCTAAATTATCCAATTAATAAATAAATGTTGTTGGTAAAAATAGTAGCGGTTAACATAACAACATTAACATGACGTGTGCTTACATGAAAAAGTAGTACTTCCTTCATCATCGTATATTAATGTTTATATTTGCTTTTTATGAAAAATTAAGGAATATAGTATTTTAATGTATACTAAGCTCAGAAATATAATATTTTAATTTAAAGTGTGTAATAGTAAGTTGAGAAATAACCTCAATATCAAGAAAAAAGAAACTTATAACAATGTAAGCCTATAAAAAAAGATTAATTGATTTATGTGGATCTGGAAAAAAAACCTTCTGTATTGAAATATAAAAAAATTACTATAATATAACACCATCGTTACAATGACACCAAAAGATTATTACTTTACAAAAATGTCATGCAGCCTCTGCTTGAGCTATTATTTGCCTGAAATGCTGAGGCATTAATTCAGCCTAACAACACAACTCAAAAATGTATAAGCAAATGTTCCACTCAAATGTCAAAAACAGGAGAAAACTTAATGATTTGGCCCACTTTCATTCTGCAATAATCTTAAAGGATTAAGGAACTCACAACATAACATAAATTACTCTAAATTCACAAGTACAACCAACAATTTAAACATCATCATACTTACATACCAAAAGATTGAGCAACAATACTACTCATACAAAATATCAGCCACCAAATGAGGGTTAACACAAACCCATTAATTTAACCCAAAGTCTTACTAGACGACCCTAACCCCACATAGAGCAACCGTAATACCGAGGTAGTAATTAAAAAACACTTCATGCAGTTGGATCAACTTCAAGGATCCAATCCCAACATATGCATCACAAGTGCCACCCTATTCTAACGATTGAAACTGAAGAACATTTCAAGTTGCTTGTTATTGGCCACAAGCGTAGAGGAAACAACCATTAATTGTGTAAGACTCAAGACTCCAAGCTATTCCAAAGCCTGACCCAGTGCGTTTCTCTTCTCTATCATCTTGCACTCGTAACCCATATTAGCCACAATCTGTCCCAACCTCGCATCCGTACGATCAGTAAAATTTATCATTAGTTGACACATTTTATCCACTACCTCATTAGCTCCATCATGACTCTTACGTTTCATTCGTTTTTTCCCCCGACCCATTCGAGGCCTCCGAAGTTGTGGAATGTGAGTCATTAGCATTATTGCCACTTGGAACATTGACTGAGGCATTAGAATGCTCAATGTCGTGTAGTCCTTGATTTATCCTCTGCCCAAGCCTAGCCTCAAACACGTCTTCTGCATTCTGCCCAGTAGCTCGGTCGTTTTCAAAGATGTCACGCCACCTGGCGAAAAAAGGATACCTCTTATAGCGCATTCCGTTCACCAGTGGCACTGCTTGTATTAAACAAAAGATAAAGAAATTGTAATCAAACTACAGTTTACATTTACAGGAACTAGTTATGACAAAGTAGTATCTACCTTAACATATGCATCCCACACTGCATCGTCCTTAATTACAAGTTGGCCGGAGATTTTATTCCATTCAAACCCTGAAATGTCAATTATGTCACATATTGCCTTATGGTCATGATCCCATGCATGAATCTTAGAGTGAATATGAGGCTCGGCATGAAGATCAAAGAGGGGGTTCAACCGCTTCATTATTTTCTCCAACTCAAAAAGATAACCAGTCTGAAAAACCTTTTGGCCTCTTAAGCCTCTTTCAACGATTTCCTCCAAAGCCAGAACCAGATTTTTCTCTTCATCTAACGTCCAGGTACATCACCTAGGTTGCATAGAAGAAGTTGTTCTACTCTCGGCTTGACTCATGTTGAGCTCTTCAGTTACCTATAGATACTTGTAACCTGTAATATAATCTCCTAAATAAATGAACACATATAACATTCAGACACAAAGTCTACACCACCTTCTACATATATAAATGAAACACATCTAACAGTAGTGAAAAGTTCTTAGCATAAAGATAACAGAATTCGAAAGGTCTCATCTTAAACAATTGTTAAGCAGTGTGAAAAAATGAACAGGCTGAAATTGTAAATAAACATAGCAAATGGAATAATTCCTAAAAATTACAAAGTTCAAGCGATTACATGGTGGAACAACATATTATTATAATGTTTTGACTTAATTCAATTCATTACATTTTAAGAACGCCATGCATTGTACATTATTGTAGCCATATCACCCCTCCAAATTTTCCCGCGCTCAGTGTCCTCCGATTCATCTTCATCATCTTCTCCTTGATCATTGACAACATTGGGAGGCAACTCAAGCTCGTCTTCGTCCAATCCCTCATGGAAGTTGACGAAATTATGGAGTAAGCAACACGCCATTATAATGCGGTTTTGCACTTTAATAGGGTAGAAGGATGGACTACGTAGTATGGCCCAATGCTTCTTAAGCACTGCGAAGCATCGCTCGATAACATTTCTAGCCTTCGCATGCTTCATGTTAAAATATTCTTCCTTATTTTGGGGTGCCCGAACGCCCACGACCCATTCTTTCAAATGATAACGAACTCCCCTATACGGAGCCAAATATCCTTCTCGATTTGCATAACCACCATCACAGAGATAGTAATTTCCTACAGTTATTAATGACAAAAATATAATGTCCTAACTTTGAAATACGTAATAACTAAAATATAATGTCAAAACTCTAATAATCAAAGAAAGACCTATGATATTACTGTGTGGTACGCGAAATCCTGGATCTCTAAAATTAGCATTCCATAGCACCCTTGAATCATTCGCACTACCCTCCCAACCACATAACACATATATGAAATTAATGTCAAAGTCACAAACATCCAGCATGTTAATCGTATATTTGCCGTTGCGGTCACGGTATCGTCCTTGATCCGCAATCGAAACAGTAACCTCGATGTGGGTTCCGTCTAGCGCCCCTAAACAACCCTAAGCACATATCAACAACACATGTACAGGTTAACCTATGTCACTATTATTGCAGTTAACTTAAACTAATAAATTCAATATTGTAGTTACCTTAAAGCATTTCAACCTGTTATCAGTACAATGCTCATCAATGGGAACAGGCCGAGCCAGCAACAACGAATGGAGCTTGAGTATGGCAGTGAGGACCCTGTGAACATTTCGACTAACAGTGCGACTCGACCTTACATATCCGCCACTCACTATTCATTATTTTTCATGATGTGCAAGTACCAACAAAAATTGAGCCAACATTTCAGCCACGGTGCAATTTCTAGTACTCCTAAGACCGCCAGTCACCTCTAATAGATTACATAAAATGGAGAGTGTTCCCCTATTCATCCTAAGAAAGTTATGATACGTCACATCGTCTACACCTGTAATTTCTCTCAGCTTATTTATCTACTTTGGGATTCTAGACAAAAGACTATATACGCCCTGAACACATGTATGCTGGGCTATTGACAGACTTTCTCTTACGCGCGTATAAAACATGGAAACAATCATCATAAATCCCATGTAAATATTCATAAGCTCGTTTAAGACAACAAAAATCTCCTCCTCAGAATTTATTTCATCATTGCAATCAACATCCATCCTACGCAAATGAATTTGATCACTTCGAAGTCAAGTTACACATTTCTAAGCAGCCAATCACATAAATTATATTTAAAAGAGTTCTAAACATTCATAGCAATGCATTGGCACATGGATTTCGTTATAGTTGTCCATTAACGCATAACCATTCCAAGATGTGGAATACAATAAAATAACATAACTTAACAAATCAGAATTAGTCATGCATACGCAGAAAAAAATCAAAGAGTTATTTTATCATCCAAACAAAAATTCATTTTATATGCTGTCAAATAGCCTACAAATAATTTTTTTTTAATTTAGTACAAAATATTATTGAGGTTGTAATCATAAAAGGCCAAGCCACATATATAATAACCACCAGAAATTAACTATTGCGCAATAATAATGTAGCCAATTAATATAAAAGATGGTCAGATTATAAAGTGAGTTGCCAATAATCATCACCATTACATTAAGATGATTATAACAACCAGCAGAAAAAGTGAAAGAATGAGAAGCTATTTTCCATGAGGGCTAAAGCAATTCTTCCCACTACTAATTACCAAATATATATTCTCACTCAACTGTATATGAAATGTAATTAATTTGCTTACAGATATATGTATGTATTATTACAATACAAAGATTGCAAAGAAAAGTTATACTAGCCATGACTTGCAGAAAGCATAGTGGACATGATTGATTAAAATGTAATCTAATTGATACACTAAACCTATCAAACACCCAACTACTTAAGGCTAGGGAAGTGTTCATCGTTGTTACCAAAATGAAGTTTACACAAGAAAATAGGATGATACCCAAGTCAACAAGGAGAATAAATCAACAGAAGACAGTCAGTATGTCGAAAGACTAAAAATAGGAGAACAAGGAGAATAATAGGAGAACAAGGAGGATGAGTTCTTCGCCCAAAATTCGGAAACAAAGATATCCGAACGACGGGTTCTTTCATTATTTCAGTTTCTTTATCTCATCATACATTATTGGGTCGACAGATTAAAGAAGACACAGAGAAGCAAATGAAAATGGTTGAGGCTCAAATAATGGAATCCAGCGGCGATGTGAAAGGAGAATTTTGACAAATAACTTCACACAACACTTGTTAAAAATGGTATTTTTCGAAACAGGGGTTTTAAAACATCAACATATCTTCATCGATTATAATTAGAGAGGGCAGATATGCAAATACCACTTTTGTTCGCTCCTATGAAAGTGTGGGAAGAAAACTTGCCTTAAAAATTGGAGTGGAGGAAGCCATGAAGCTCCTCTTCCCCGAATCAGAACGACGGATTAAGCGACTGTAGCGGCTTTCGCAAATGAAGAAAGTGGCGTGAAGAAACCCTACTTCATCTTCACCCTAGTTCTGATTTCCTAAATTTTGGATTTTGTATTCAAGGGCAAAATTATAATTTCTCTTTTTAACCCTAGGGTTGAGATTTATCCCAACAAAAGTTGAGAGTTGAGTTGGCCTTTATTACACACACTTTCAACCCAGTTCGACAAAAGCCCGAGGGTTATCCCAAGGGCTTAACCTTAAAAGTAATCAATTTTTAATCAGAGTTGAGTGGGGGATAACCCCCCTTAACCCTTGAATTACACGGAACCTCGTGGTTCAATAGTTGAATACGTGGGTTATTAACCATTTTCCACTCGTCACACTGCCATTAATCCAAATAGGGTAATTGTCGTAGAAAGAAAAAAGGAATAAACCTTGGCTGACTTATCATCTTGATTAGTATATATGAGATAATTATTCCTAGGTACTGATGAGAGTGAAAATAAGCGTGTTTTATTATCCAATTTAACACTTTTTTATGGAAATTATTGTAATATATTAGAACAAGTGTCTTATATTCGATAGATGTGAGAAAATATTTAATTACTAACCACTACAAAAGATATGCTAACAATACCCATTTTAACCTTAATTAATAATTTCATCGTTTCTTGATATTTTTTCCAATAATATATTTTTCTTTATTTCCGGGAATAAATTGCACACGATGGTCTTCATTAAAATTAGTTCTTTTATTATCTTCTTAATAGTTGAACACAATTGGGTATGCACAACTATGAAGGTTCATCGGAAAAAGAGAGAAAATGCAATAAGCACAGTGCGATTCAATGACATTGTAGATTTTGAGGTTGTTAAAAAAAACTTTTCGATAATAATGTATCCGTTCTGTATATATAGTTACGATTTTTTCTGAAAACTATTATAAGATTTTTGTGAATATCAACTGTTGTTGTTCTAATGTGTGCATTCTGTATGATTACATTTTTTTTAATATTATTACAAGATTTTTCTAAATAGCGTTGTTGCTCTAATGTATGCCTTCTGTATGGTTATGATTTTTTCTATATACTATTATAATATTTTTCTGAATACAACAAATACTGTTCTAATATGTGCGTTCTTTATGGTTACAATTTTTTTAATATTATTATAAATTCTTTCTGCGATTTATTCTGAATAATATTATAAGATTTTTTTTGAATACCAACTATCGTTGTTCTAATGTTTGGGTTCTGTATGATCACAATTTTTTCTGAATACTATTTAAGAATTTTCTGAATATCAATGCTCAACTTATTTCCTATTTTCTTGAAGAGGTTAATGGTTAATTAATTCCTGAATAAAATTAAACTTGAAATAGGGTTAAAAATGGTATTTGTTAATATAATTTGGATATTGTATCTAGTAGTAATATAGGAAAATAAATTGTACCTATAAGTAATGGACTCATTTCTTATTCATATTCATTTGAGTATAATCCCTAAAACTTATGCATATTCTTGATTCTAACTATTAATCATATTATGCAATTCTGCCATTTGGGTTTTCTTCCCATGAATAAAAGAAATTTTCATGTCCCTAGCAAACCTAATTAAAAAACTCATACAAGTAAAAAAAAAAACACAATTGATCATTATGAGTTTATGATGAAACACAACCACCACTCTAAAAAACGACATTGTCATCTTCTTTTTCGATGCTTCATTCGTCTTCTCCTTCAACGTCTGATCATTTTACTTTGTTGTTGTTCTCCTCTAATCTAATAGAACATTTGAGAAACTTTCCATTATCGTCAAAGATTTGTTCTGGAACACCTCATACAAGTAAAAAAAAACACAACTGATCATATATGAGTTCATGATGAAACACAACCACCACTCTAAAAAACGACATTGTCGTCTTCTTTTTCGATGCTTCATCCGTCTTCTCCTTCAATGTCTAATCATCTTATTTTGTTGTCGTTCTTCTCTAATCTAATAGAACATTTGAGAAGCTTTTCATTATCGTCAAAGATTTGTTCAGGAACACCCGGTATTTCCATGACCACCACAAATCATCAACATTTTATAAAGTTTAATTTGTCTTTACATATTATTTATTAAATGACTAAATTAATTATTAATGTGTAGTGGTGATGTACATATTTAAATATAGTTCATGTATATCAACCAATTAGTTATGATTCTGATTATTATTTATTATTGTTATTGCGATTATTATGGTCATTATGTAATGATTAATTTAAAAATCGTGAATTGCACCCACATTATGCTATGTTTTTTGTCTTCACATATTTAATGTCCATTTATTATCAATTATTATATGAATATGGAGATATGAAATAAGTTGAGAAAAGATTAAGAGTTGTTTAAATTTAAAGAAAATAAAAAGATATTAATGAATTACATTATAATAGATAAGGGTAAAATTGAAGATAATAAAAATTAAAAGAGAAAAAATTATTTTAAAAAGTTTCTCAATTGCTTGTCTCTTTTAAAATGTTAAGATTAAGATATTAAAATTAATATGAAGAGACGTTATTTATATAAATTTAATAATAATAATAATGATATAAAAGCATTAATAACATATCATTATTATCATCAATAAATTATGAAGTAAAATTTAATGTAAAGTATTAAATATTATGTTTTTATTTAATTAAATAAAAGGATAGAGATGTAAAAAAGAAATATGAGTAAGGACAAAAATGGAAAAAAAATTTCTCAAACTCATGCCACTTTTAATATATTAAGAAAGATAAGATTAAGATGTGTAACAATTAAATTTGTATTTATTAAATAATAAAACAAAAGAAATTACAAAGATAATTCGAGATGGATTGAACTTGAGAATTTAGGTAAACAACTTCTATTTATCCTCTGATTCCTCTCTTGAGTTGACTTCTTGACTTTTTCAACTTTTCGAGCCGGATCTTCGGATGAAGCTTGTCCGAGCTCATTTTGGGGCTTTAAAACGTTTATCTAGAGGCTTCGAGCCTTTGTTTGGATCGAACATTGACTCGAGAGATTTCTGCAAAGAACGTCGTTCAATTTGGTAGAACATCGTTGACTTTACGAATAATGACTTTGACTTGAAGAACGCCGGATTGGAGAGGTTTAGCACCTTGATCTATGATTAACTGTTGTTCTTGACTTGAATATAACTTGAACTTGACTTGAAGATCTTGAACTTGAGCTTGATCATGATCTTCACTTGACTTGATTTTGATCTTCGCTTAATCTTGAACTTGATCTTAATCTTCACATAACTTGATCTTGATCTTCAAACTTGATCTTGATCTTTACTTGACTTGATCTTGATCACTAAAACATATTTAAATACATGTTTAGTAGGCAACACAAATACACTAAAGAAAGTCCAAATAAAGAAACACAAGAATAAAGACGACAGATAAAGAAGGAAACAATTAAGCAAGAAAAAAAGAAACTATAAAGCAATATATTACCATTGATAACAGTTGATAAGCCAACAAGAGGATTAAACTATAAAGAAACATATTCAACATTATATGTTGATCCAACATCCAAGGAATAAGAAGATAAAGATACATCTTATATATACTAATTGTGAATACGCTACTATAAATAACTTTTTAAAAGTATGAGGTGTCGTGACGTGGTTAATTATCGTATTTTTTATTTTAATTTCATATATATAATCTTTCTAATTTTATTTTTTTATTTTTTTATTTTTTATTATTATATTATTCATGTATATCTATAAATTAAATATCACCTTTAATTTTTTTAATTAATTAGGAATAGATAATCAAACCAATCAATAAAATATATCCAACTTATTATTTTTTATTATTATTCATGTATATCTTCAAATTAAACACCACCTTTAATCATATTTTTTTATTGGTTATGAATAGATTTTTTTTTAATTTTAATATCACATATAATCTTTCTATTTTTTATTTTTATATTATTAATGTATATCTTTATATTTAGAATTAAAAAGTAAACCTTAAAATTAGATAATTAAATCAATTAATAAAAATATATCTTCAAAAATTTTGAGTATATCCTCATTATTAAATTACAATATGCATTTAATATTTGATTATCTAACTATTTTCTTATAAAATATAATGCGTCTGCATATTACATAATATGTACTCGTATATATATAATTGAAAATTTTCCTCACAGTAAGAGAACCAAAGGAAATAGGATACTAACGATTACCTTGCAATTAAACAGAAGATCAAGTAGATACTATAATTCTTGAATGAACTGCCAATCAATTAACTACACTTTCTGCCTCAGATATCTACATGTACCATGTGGAACTCGTGTATAAAAAACTCAGCAATTCCTACACCAAAATCCTAGAAAGTATGAGACCTAAACTTCATTACAATTTTAAATCAATACAATATATGGACAAAATGATAACATAAATGGCAAGATTCATTCAAAAAAAAAAATGCAAACCAAAGAAATAGTGTTATCCATAGATGCAAAAGAGAGCTAGAATGGAGAATATTAAATAGAGTAAGAGAGAAGAGACAAACCAATCAGAGATGCACCGAAGAAGAGGGAATCACTACTTCAATCACGATTTAATCAGAAAATATTCAGAATACAATTCAAACATACCAGATACGAACCCAAATCTGAGAAAATTGATAGCTGAAAAGAAATTGGCCTTCACTGAAAGAGGACCTAGAGAGAATCAGATGTTCACTGAGAGTGAAACGCGATTCCGCTGGGTAAGAAACCAAAAGAGAAAATTCTTTACCGGAGAAAAAGAGAATTGAATGTGCAATGGGTGAGAATCGCGACTCACCGGATAAGCAACCATGAGAGAAAAATGCTTTGCTTAAAAGATATCTCTGATGTATCTGGACGTTTTACGGGCATTCTGCTAGTGACGAAGATTTGTGTTTTTTTATTTTATTATATCTCAGAGATTAGCATCCGTTAATTTTTTATAATAAAATGAAATATTTTTCTTATTTTAATTAAACATTGGCATCTGGTATTCTGATAATAAAGGAAATGTTTTTTTTAATTTTTTAATTAATTATACTATTATTATCGATTACCTTCAATACTAGAGGCGAACCATTTTTCTCTTTATTGGTATCGAAACTTCTAGATACGAAAAAGTAATCTCAATAGCATCAATCAACTTTTGATACCAATGGTATATTAGCATCTGTAAGATATGGATACCAATTATAAAAGCTATTCTACATTAAATGATATATATATTTAATATCAGAAATTAGTGATACTAAAAACATACTCCCTCCATCCGATTCTGAGGTATCAATTTGCTTTTTGCATGTGAATTAAGGAGTATTATTATTATATGTAAAGTGGGTAGTTGTATTAAAGGGAAGTGGTGGGCCATATTGTGTACTTTTTTACTAAATTGGAAAAAATGGATACGTTTGAAGCGGATGCCAAAAATAGTAAAATGGATACCTTAGAAGCAGACGGAGGGAGTATTTGAATCAATTAAAATTTTACGATTCTAAAATCAAATTGTATTATCAAAAGTAGCTTTGGCATCCGAGCAAGAAAAATGGATGCAAATGACCTCATTTAGTATCAATGTTTTATTGATATTAATTTTTCGGATACTAAAGGTTATTTTTTAGTAGTGTGCGGGTCGAGGTGCGGTCTTAGCTCCCCAGTTGTGGGTCTCCTTTTTAATCGGAGCGTCTGCTTTGTTCACGGTACGGGGCCACCAGATATTCTACCCTTCCAACCTTTCGCTCGAACCTGTCGCCCGACAGTCTTGATGGAGTGTTTGCGGCTGCTGCTGCTTTCTTCACCAGTTCCTTCTCCGATGACAAGCAGTATCTTTTCCGACCTCTTCTCTTCTGGTCGCATGCTCTTTCCTGCCATGGCCTCCCCTGACAACTCAGTCATTGGCTGTATGTTCGTGGTTCTCGTCCATTGTGTCTGCCGATGCAACTTTCGATTGAGTTGTTGCTTTCCCGACGTCCATGTAGAAGATGGTCAGCCAGCTGTGTTGTCGGTTGTAGGTCTGACCACTTCCACTCTAGGCTAGCCAGCCCACTCATTTCTACTGTATTTTCAAATCCTTTTCTCTTTTTGGGGTATAGGCATTTATTGCTCCTTTTTACTTTTATACTTCTTGATGTTGGAGCATGAGGTATGGCCCCCTCTCTTTGACATCTTTGCCACCTGCTCTCTCCATTTTCTTGTCTTTATTTGCCCAAAGACTATGGCCTTCACCTCACGTGAATTAACCTTAATTGTGGTCCTTAACTTTCTCTTATTTTCATAGTCCAACGACCACATTCCTACATCCGGCAGCTCATCTCCACCATATGAAGAAACCGACACGGCCAACTGCCTCCGGTTTACACGTCATTGCTGTCGAGTTTCCCCATTGCAAGAGGGGGTCGCCGGAATTGCATATTGTTCAGCCCCCTCTTTTTATTTATGTGGATACTCCATTGCTTCAGCTTGGACCTTTTTTTTTTCAGATTTTGTGGAGAATGTCTCTTTCACATTGTGCAATGCTGCTTCATTCCATCCAATCCCTTCGGACTCAATATTTCTACAACTTTCCATGGGATTTTTCATTTCATTCATCTCTTCGTTGGGGATTCATTGTTGAGTTGGCCATGGCTTTAGTGGTACTAAGTGCAATTAGCTTTCATAGGGGGAGCAAGGCTACTTACTCCAGCATGACAATCTTCTTCCAACTGCATTCATGCCAACTAAAGCCCGAGATCAGCCCTTATTGAGTTGCACCGAGCACTGGTCCATTGGATGTCTCAACCTGCTCATGCGATGAAATCTAACAAGAATATTTCCTTCTTCCGTTTTCCCCCTCACAGCTTGACCGTGTTGTTGAATTTTTATAGCTATTTTCTCACATGGATCGCCTATTTTGATCCATTTTTCTTTACTTTCTGTTTGTTTCTCAGAGCCACGTGTTTTTTTATCTCTTTTTGGCAAGATGTGTGTTTGGCTTTTTTAGACGGTTTTCCGTCATGCACTCCTCTCCTCTTCCCCATTTCTCTCTTTTCTTTTAAATTTTCTATAATATTGCCTAGTTTGATTAAAATAAATAAAATATTACAACAATATAGATAAAGATTGTTCAAATGATATTATGAAATCACGTAAAAAAATTATTTAGATAATTAATTGATATATATATATATATATATATATATATATATATATATATGGAAGACAGAGAAAATAAATGGATGAGATAAAATAAAATACAAAATAAATGGATAAGATGTTGTTAAAGATTTGTAATCATAATCAAGGGATGAAATGTTACAATAACTGATGAAGGGCCAAGATTTAATATTACCAAGTTTAATTAGGTAGTTAAAATGGGAGGAAAAAATTTTATCCAATTTTGACTTTTAAAGTGTGTTTTATTATATATAAAGATATGTTGATTGGGTTATTGATTTTCTATCATTGATGCTTTAGATCTTGATGTTTATGATGATTTGTGTGTTTTGTTGTTTTAAACATGTGATTAGATTGAGAAGTCAATTATGTGTTTAGGATATTAAGTGAATCATTTTATCATACACCTCATGTGCATTATAAATTATAAAGAGATAGAGATATCTTTTAGAATTTAGAACACTTTGATAGAACATTCGATTTGTTAGAGGTCAATTGATCGTGTGAGGGGACTCTCAAATTGAACTTAGTATCTAGTTAGAATTGTTTGATTGAGAACCAACCTTAGTGCTATTTAGAGACCTTATTAAAGATCTACATCCTATCCATCTCGAGAGGGAGTTTAGGTGGAATTCATGTTGGCCCTTAGTTATTAACCCATGACACTTATGAGTTTGATGCATTGAATCCTAGAATTACCACTTCCTTAGTGTTGTTATTCTCACCTTTACTTAACTTGGAAAAACACTCTTCATCTATCCATTTTATTTGTTTGATCATTGCTTGTTTTTATTATTTTTATTTACTTTTTGAACAACTAATCCATTGATAACTTGTCTCTATAAAATTACAAAAAGTGTGAGATCGCTTAATCTCTAGTACCTACCTCCCTTGGGTTTGATAAATTCTTTAATTGGTCATCCCGACTACAAAATGGATAATCAATGGCTTGAGGCCACATGCTAAATAATTAACGAAATCCGCATACCAAGGCCTCCCGATTTCACACAAAGTATAAATCCTTTGAAAATTAACTTGAAGGATTTCTTCGTCCGGAAATACATCCTTAATGAACTCCATGGTTCATTCTTTATCAACATTTTCCAATTGTGACAAGTGGTCGACTATGACATTTTCGACCCCCTTCTTGTCACGTATTTCAACATCGAACTCTTGCAACAAAAGAACCCAATGGATTAGTCTTGGTTTAGCATCTTTCTTGTTTATCAAATACATAATGGCCGCGTGATCCGTATAAACAATAGTTTTGTACCAACTAGGTATGGACGAAATTTTTCGAAAGCATAAACCACCGATAACAACTATTTTTCCATTGTAGTGTAATTCTTTTGATTGGCATTGAACGTCTTCGATGCATAGTAGATAGCTCGAAACTTCTTCTCTCTCACTTGGCCAAGCACTACTCCCAATGCATTGTCACTTTCATTTGCAATGGAGCTCAAAAGGCTTGCTCCAATTGAGAGAAACGAGGATTGACGAAGAAATTAAAACTTCCTTGAGCACCCGAAAGCATCAAGACATTCATTATTAAATTCAAATGGGGCATCTTTCTCAAGCAACTTACAAAGAGGTTTGGCTATCTTAGAAAAATCTTTTATAATAGAACCCAGCGTGGCCAAGGAACTATCTAAACCCTTTTTCATTCTTTGGTGGGGGAAGATGTTCAATGACTACAACCTTCGTTCTATCAACTCTCAAACCATTCTCTAATATATGATGCCCAAGTACGATACCCTCTTGAACCATAAAATGACATTTTTCCTAATTCAAGAGTTGGTTCGTATCTTGACAATGCTGCAAAACCATAGAAAGATTAGCCAAGCATATATCAAATGAAGACCCAAAGACGGAAAAATCGTCCATAAAAATCTCCATTATATTTTCAATCAATCCCCCAAAGATGACTATCATGTAACGTTAAAAGGTGGTGGGGCCATTGCACAACCCAAAGGGTAACTTATAAAAAGCAAACGTGCCATACGGACAAGTAAAAGTTGTTTTCTCTTGATCCTTGGGGCTATCATGATTGGTTGTACCCCGAGTATCCATCTAAAAAATAATAATACTTGTATCCCGCCAACCTATCAAGCATTTGATCAACAAAAGGTAAAGAGAAATTATATTTATCAGTATTTTCATTAAGCTTTTTATAATCACAACATACTCTCCAACTCGTTTTCACCCTTATAGCAAGTTCTTCATCAAATTCTGTTTTAACAATGGTTAATCCCCCTTTCTTAGTTACTACATGCAAAGGACTTACATGGGAGCTATCACTTATAGCATAAACAATTACCGCATCTAGCCATTTTAACACTTCTTTATGAACAGCCTCTTGCATAATAGGATTCAAGCGACGTTGAGGTTGTATGCATATTTTATCCTCATCAATCAACCTAATATGATGCATACAAATAGTGGGACTTATGCCTTTCAAATCATCAAGACTCCAACCAATAGCACCCTTATGCTCTCTAAGCACACTTAATAATTTATCAAGCTCTAAAGGTGATAGAGACGATGATATAATTACCGGAAAGGTCTTGTTGTCTCCCAAGTACACATACATAAGGTGATTGGGTAATGGCTTCAATTCCTCTTTTCCCTTCTCGATATTAGACTCTTCATTTGCCACCTCCAATGGAAGATATTCTCTCTTTTTATAAAACATCATCTTGGCTTCATCTTCTTGCATTTCCCTACAAACATTCAAATCATGTAAGCAATCATTTATATCATCATCTTCTAAACAATATAAAGAAGAGTTAAAGTTCAAAGAAAGGGTAAAAGAGTGACTTATGCTTGTCTCGATGTGGTCCTTAGACAAGAGGAAATGTAACCTTTCTTGAACAATTTCATCGATCAATTCAACCCTTATACACTCTTCCTTCTCATCCGAATGCCTCATAGCACTTCTCAACGAAAACACTACTTCTTCTTTATTTACTCTCAAAGTCAACTCCCATTTATGAACATCAATAAAAGCTCTCCCCGTAGCCAAGAATGGATGCCCCAATATCAATGGAACATTTGCATCTTCGTCCATGTCAAGTACTACGAAATCCACCGGAAATATGAACTTTTCAACTTTCACAAGCACATCCTCAACTACTCCCTTAGGGTAGGTCAAAGACATATCCGCAAGTTGCAACGTGACAGACGTGGGCTTGACTTGTCCTATACCAAATTTCTTGAAAATGGATATGGGTATCAAATTGATACTAGCCCCAAGATCACAAAGGGCTTTATGCACTTCACTCTTGCCCATCTCGCATGGTATCATGAAACTCCCCGGATCCTTGAGCTTTGGAGGCAACTTTTTTTGAATGATATCACTACACTCCTTTGTCAAGTTGACGGTCTCATTTTATTCTAAGCTCCTCTTTCTCGACATGATATCTTTCAAAAATTTGGCATAGTGAGACATTTGCCTCAAAGCATCGGCAAAAGGTATGTTGATGTTGATCTTCTTGAAGATCTCTAAAACTTGCAAATTTTTCATCAAGACCCTTCTTCAAGAACCTATGTAGAAAAGGAATAGGCAATTGAATTTTTGGTAAGCCCCAACTATCCCTTTCCAACTCCACTTCATCTTCCTTCTTTTTCAATGCCTTAGTCTTTTGCCACTTCTTCTCAATAACTTCTTTCTCAACCAATTTTGTTTCATCATTCGCTTAAACTTCAACCTCACTTTCTTCCACTAACCCTTCCTCAACCAACTCTTCCTCATTCTCTTTTTCTTCTACCTTGTCATTTTTCATAGGCATCGAAGGCCCCTCATAATTCGTTTCGCTTCTCAATATAATCGTCTTACATTGCTCTTTTGGATTTACAATGGTGGTAGAAGGAAACTTTCCTTTCTCATTTGCACTCAAAGCATTAGCAATTTTCCCAACTTTATATCCAAATCTTTGATCCTTTTATGATTAACTTCATCAGCCTTTCTTCTCGATTCATCTTAAGCTTTGTTCGATGCGATCAACTTTCAATTAGCTCTTCGGTTGTTGCTTTTCCCTCATTATTCGGTGCCTTAGCTCCCGGAAGATACCCCGGAGAATAGCAATCGCATTGTTCGAGTTGGAGTAAAAAAACTTATCTTGCCTCCTTTGTTGTGGGTAAGAACTTCCACCACTTTGATTGTTGAAACCTCCATGTCTTGGTGGGTAATTTCCTTAATTTTGATTGAAATTACCTTGGTAATTATTTTGGTAATTACCTTGATAACTGATGAGTGAAAATAAGTGTGTTTTAGTATCCGATTTAACAACTTTTTGATAGGAATTATTATTATATATTAGCACAAGTATTTTATATTTGATATATATGAGAAAAAGGTGCACTTGAGGTATTTTAGGTGGCAAAGGATCAAAAGTGCAAAGTTGGAGAAAAGGTGCAACTTGTGCTAAAATGCTAAAAAACGCACGTCAAATTGTATAATTTTTCTGTATTTTTGTGGAGTTCAAAACTAGAAGTGTGATACATGGTTGGAAAACCAGAGAAGAGAGGGTCGTTTTGGCGTAAAGAACACTTCAATCGAAATCCAAACGAGAAAGTTATGATCAAAATGGTGACGCTGCGCGAGCTGTGCCGAACAGAACAACTGTGCTATTTTACATGGCTTGTTACACCTTCAAATCTTGTAGTTTCTGAAAGTTCTTTATATGGATAGAAACCCAAGGAAGAGAGGATCGCGTGAGAGTAAGAATCACTCAAATCAGAGTCTCGATGTGGAAGTTATACGCGAAACAGTGAGACAACGCAAGTGTGGTTCGACCACGATGATGTGGTTCGACCATCTATTTTGGTCGAACCCTGGTCGAACCATATGCCTAAAGTGTATTAAATAGCCGATTTCGATTCGACCATGGTTCGACCAATCCTCTAGGTTGAATCATGGTCGAACCACATGCCTGGGACAACTCCGAATTCGATTTTTACACCCCTAGTACTTGTTTTCCAATAAAAAGCCCATCATAGGTCCATAAGGAGAGCTTACAAGTATAAAAGGGGATGTGGATCACATTATTATTGAATTGAATATTGAATTGGATTGGAGACAATACAATCATCCTACACCCCACAAGGGGGGATCACCCCCAACCATTATCCACATCCTTTCCTCAATCCATCTATCGCTTTGAAGATTCGTCTGCGAAATCAAGAGGAGAACCAAGAGGAGGATTTAAGATGGAGAAGGTCGCGACGACCCACATCTAGGGTTTTTATCGCTTCCTAATTTATTTTGTATTTTCCAGACATATGGGTAAGATCTATCCAACCTCCATGGTTGTTCTTCGCAACATCATGGGCTAGAACTGTTTTAGTAGATCTAGAGTTTTGAAAGTTCTATGAATTAATTAAACTTTCATGTGTATACTCCGTACAACACTACTTGTGGTTTATTTTATGTAAGACTATACCTTTTTAATTCATACTCAGAGTTGTTTTGTGCATCATTAACTGTTATGTAGAGTCTAAATACATATCTTGGTTATTGATTGAGTGCGTTCACTGCTGAGCAGGATTCTATGTCATGATTCTAAGTGAGGGGACTCCGAAGCTTCATTAGAACTGTCATATATGAATGTTTATTAATTGAATTGAATTTGGGTTAATAAGCAGGATAAAGAAGTTAATTTTATAGTACTTATAAAGGGAGATCATATCGAGTTAGAGTACCAATCCTAGAGGGAAATAATTGATACTGATAGTACCTAGAAATGGGGTGAAATTATATCTCTTGATCCAAGGTTATTCACACGTGTTATACACATGTTTGCTTGTGTCTATAGAGTAAATATGTATGGCTTAATGATGCGTCCATATTCCACAAGGTAGAGTCAGACATTGATACATGAAAGTAAATTAATGAGTGAAACTGGATTATCCTAGAGCTACCTATTCTCCATTCTTGAGTCACAGTCGTATTCTTCTAGTGTTTATTTTATTTTAATTATTATTTAATTTTAGTATTTAGTTAATTA
The DNA here is from genome assembly GCA_023678885.1 of Pogostemon cablin. Lineage (NCBI taxonomy): Eukaryota > Viridiplantae > Streptophyta > Magnoliopsida > Lamiales > Lamiaceae > Pogostemon > Pogostemon cablin. Next base: position 17,780,363 of record CM042984.1, read on the forward strand.
GATAATTATTCTCAAACTTAATTGTCATTCATCTTGATTAATTTAGTTAATAATTAAATTGATAATACGCCGTCCTTTGGGTTCGATATTTCACTTGGTCGCTTGCTTAAGTTGTAACTGATATCCTTCATACTTGGGGATTAATTCTGCGTGCAAAGAAAATGCGCATCAAGTTTTTGTAACATCTCCCTTGCATATATAGAACATCCTCCACACGTGGTATAGACATAGCACATTGCTCTCTACTCACACTATTCAGACGAAACACACCTTGATCAACTTGACCTTCAACCATATTAGCTCCTTGATTGTTCATACCTTGGCTCAAGCTCATTTGTCTAACGACCTCCGCCTTTATTATTTCAACACTTGGCGTACTCGGCTTAATACTAGCACTCTTGACACTAAATTGTTGCCCTTAATCCATATGCTCAAACCCATAGCATCCACTAACTCTCTCTGATGGCCATTGATAAACATTTGTGGCAATCTCATCAAAAATCTTTATAACCCTTTTCGGAGTTACTCCAAGTACAGATCCACCGGTTGAAGCATCAACAAACACTCTTTAACTATTCACTAATCCTTGATAGAAAAATCCAACTTGTTGATTTTCCGAAAATTCATGTTGTGGACACTTGCGAAGCATATCTTTAAACCTTTCCCACGCTTCGTAAAAACTTTTTTAGGCATTTGCTTGAATTAAGTAATCAAGCTCTTTATTTGAAGTGTCTTAGAAGGCAGAAAATACTTGTTCAAAAATATTAGTGCAAGTTCATCCCAAGTATTACACGTGTCCCGAGTAATCGTAGATAACCATGTTTGGGCATGATCCCTCAATGAAAACGAGAATAACCTCATCATAATACAATCCTTGCTCACCCCGTTCATCTTCACTGTTTTAGCAATCTCAATAAATTGAGCTAAATGTACATTAGGATCCTCATTCGAAGTTCCACCAAATTATTTGTCTCTCACCATATTGATTAGGCTCGCCTTAAATATAAAGTTGTTGGAGTTGATTGGTGGGCCCATCATTTGTGGCATTACCCTTGGCATAAAGAAATCCTGGGTCACCCTTGGATCTACATGAGGCCCTTGTTGCACCGGAGGTGGTGGTAGTGGCGCATAAGCTTGTTAAGGAGGGACAAAGGCTTGTGAAAAGCCTTGTTGAATTAGAGCTTGTTGGATCATTTGTTGAAGTAAAGCTTGATTGTTAGGAATTCTAAAATTCGGATAGCCTTGTTGATGGTTGGCATTGAATTGTGGAGCTTATGCGTTGTCTTGCACATTTTATTCACCTTCTCCATCATACTCAACATCAACACGTTCATCATCTTGATTATTCTCCATTAGATTACTCTTTTTGGTTTTGTTCTCATTCCTCCTTCTTCGAAAAGTGTGTTCAATCTCCAAATCAATAGGTTCAACTTGTTTCCCTTTCGATCTTGTTTGCATACACCTTCAAAGACAAAAAGAGTTAGAACAAAGATTTTCAAAAGCAAATAAGATAAACAATAAAAATAAAATGTCTCTAGTAAGATTACGCAAAATAATCCTTCTTTAAACTTCTAGCAACCGTTGCCTCCCCGGTAACGGTGTCATTTGATTATCCATTTTGTAGTTGGAATGACTAATTAAAGAATTTATCAAATCCAAAAGAGGTAGGTACTAGAGCTTAAGTGATATCATGTTTCTTGTAATTTTATAGAGGCGAGTCATCAATGGATTGGTTGTTCAAACAAGTAAATAAAAATAATGACAACAAGCAATGGTCAAAAAAATAAAATTGATAGATGAAGAGTGTTTTTCCAAGTTAAGTAAAGGTCAAATTAACAACACTAAGGAAGTGGTAATTCTAGGATTCAATGCATCAAACTCATAAGTGTCATAGGTTAATAACTAAGGGCCAACACGAATTCTACCTAAACTCCCTCTCGATATGGATAGGATGTAGATCTTTAATAAGGTCTCTAAATAGCACTAAGGTTGGTTCTCAATCAAACAATTTCAACTAGGTACTAAGTTCAATTTGTGAGTCCCCTCATACGATCAATTGACCTCTCGATCTAACAAATCGAATGTTCTATCAAAAGGTTCTAAACTCTAAAAGATATATATATCTCTTTATAATTTATAATGCACATGAGGTGTATGATAAAATGATTCACTTAATTATCATAAACACATAATTGACTTCTCAATCTAATCACATGTTTTAAACAACAAAATACACAAATCATCATAAACATCAAGATCTAAAGCATTAATGATTGAAAATCAATAACCCAATTAATATATGAACTTAAACACATAAATCCCAAAATTATCCAACAACTTTCATGTTGCTAATCTCACAAGGGAGATTAGTCTACCATATTCATAAGGAAATCAACATAGACATTTAAATCCTTACAAACCATGATAAACAATAAGGTTTACTACAAGAAATGGATGAAGACTCCCTTGAATGGCTCAAATGGTGATCTTCTTCCTCTCCTTGCAATTCTCCTCTCTTCCTTGCTTCTTTTCCTCACTTGAATGGCGATTTTAATGGTTGGATGAAGGTAGATTATATGGATGAAGAATGAATGACGATGATGGTGTGAAATGGAAGAAAATGTGTATGATGTGTGTGAACAGTGGTAAACCTACGAAATCTGGATGGAATGTTGAAATAGGGGGTATTAATACCTCTTGGGATCTTCTAGAAGGCCGCTGATATTTTTTTGATTTCTGAACCTACACGGCTCGTGTGCATGCACACGGCTCATGTCTTCCCAGGTTTTCTGGTCAACATTTATTTCAGACGGCGCACAGCTCGTGTACTGCACATGGCCATGCCATGGTCGTATAGGTGTACTGGCGCACGGCCTGGCTTACAGGACCGTGCGCGGTACACGGATCGTGTGCATGAACACGTCTCGTGTACACAACATGGACTGTGTCTGAGCTGCTTCTATCCTTCCTTCGTTTTGACTTCCTACTCCATTTTTGTTCTGTTTTCACCTGTTTAACTTAGGTTTAAGCTCATTCTCATACATTTCAATAAAAACATAAAACACAACCAAATAGTACATAAATACGGATAAAATAATATGAAAACAGATATAAAGAGACATTAAAATTTAGGTGAAAATACAACTAATCAGTTGTATTTAATGAAAAGGGGTGTGCAAATAACAACACTCTAAAATTAATCATGCTACTATTTTTTCTTTGCTTAAACAACTTTTCTAAAATGTAAATTTATGAACTATGTGACATATTACTTGAACTTCGCATTCTTTCTTGATATAAGTATTGCTTAATTTGATTAAAGGGTTTATTCGTTTTGCAATAGTACATAAAGTTTGAGGTCATTTTTTATATTTTTTTAAAGGTGATGATTAATTTGTAATTTCTCAAAGTTAGTGGTTTTTCTTGCAATTAAAGTTCGTGATTTTTATTACTACCTCCGTCCATCGATAAGGTAATAGTTTATTTTTCACGTGAATTAAGGAGTATTACTATTTTATATAAAGTGTGTAGTTGTATTAGTGGTAAGTGCTGAGCCATGTGTGAGACCCTTTTTACTAAAAAAGTAATATGGATATTTTAAAGTGAACGAACAAAATGGCAAAATGGATACCTTATCAGCGGACTGAGATTAGCCCTTATTTTAATTGATTGCCAGTATTTTTCTTTAATATTACTCCCTCCGTCCTAAATTATGTTGCACCGTTATTATAGATTACAGAGTTCAAAAAAAGTTATTTTCATACAAACTTTTTTTAGTTTTTTAAGAGTAATATAGTTTTAAAGACAAAAACTTGTGTTCTCCCTGGGACACACCGTGCCCCTATGGGAACACAACACAGTGTGTCCCCAGAAACACAGGACACCAACTGATTTTTAAATATTAAATAAGTTATAAAGTATTTTATGTATGTAAGGTGAGAGATAAATTTGAAATTAATATGTATTTTTTAGATTGTAGATGGCTAAAACTTGTGCGTCCGAGACCCATATACTATTTAGTATTAAATGGTATACCATTCAGTATAAAGACGTGTACCCTTTATTTCTAAAAAAAATTAATGAAAGTGTATTCTCTTTAGAATAAAATGTTGTACCATTATTAGTTAAAGTGTATACATTTTAGAACAAAATGTTGTACCCTTACACACTTTGTACACATAGGGGACACAAGATACCAACTCATTTATATGATGCAATTTTTTTCTTTTTTTTGTGGTAAAGTGACAAAACGAAAAAAGTGAGTAATGTATTGATTAATATAATATTCAAGTAAAATAATTAGAGGTACTTACTAGGTACATTAAAAACTTATTTATTACTATGAGATAGAAGTATACAAAAATATTACTATTAACTATACAAATTTATAGTGATATTCCAATATTACCCTTACAATGTGCTGCACATAAATGTTTGTGTGTGCAGCATAAAAGTTCGTGTGCAGCAAAAGTTATGTGCAGTAAAAAAAAGAGTGTGCAGCAAAAAAATTATAAATCCGGCGGTCGGCCTCCGACAGCGGTAGTGGGTGGTGAGGGGTTTAGAATTTGTGGATTAAAAATGTATGGGATTACAATATAATGAATTAAGGTATATTTGGTATTTTACTTTAATATTTTGTATATGAGAGTAATTCTTTTAAATCAATGTATCTCACAGTAATTATAGGTACAACCTAGTAATTGTTCCAAATAATTATAATGAGATTAATTTGATTATTTATTTAAGATAAGGGTGGGTCTTTTGTGCATTTAGATGCATAGGGTTTTCATGGGAACACATGCGATAATATCAACTCTCTAAATTTTCTCTCCTCCTTCTCTCTAGCCTTTCTCCCTTGTGTGATTTTTCCGGATGGGGCAGGATTCTGGCGTCGCCTGGCTGCGCTTCTCCGGCGTAGATTCCTGCCCCCTAACCCCCCTTTTTTATATTATTCTCTTTTTCTTGTCTTAACAAGCTTCTGTTTTCAGGTTGCCGGCGTTACATCCGGCTGCCTTTTTTCTCCGGCGCTCTTACCATCTGATTTTCAACAAATAATTCAACTATATACTCCTCAACAACTTGTTAGGCTCTATGAGTTCTTATAGCTATGGAGTATTTCTATGGATGAAGATCTCCTTTCCTCCATTATAATAGAAGAGATGGCCGCCTCCTTATCCTGTAGAAATTTCCGATGCGACCACCTTCTCCATTCGCTGCTATGATTACAGCTTTAAACAGCCGGCAGTTGTTATCTTCGTTCCTCCTACGTCGCTGGATTTCTCCCGATGGCCAGAACTCCACTGGTCGGCGTATGCATCTGCCGACGCTGAGCGTCGTTTCTGGAGCTGCTGTGGTGGCTGAGTTTTCCGACGACTGCAGCTTTCGCTGCGTTCCACTCTGGATCTTCACATCCAGTACTGGTAGACATTTGGGTTTGCCACAATAACCAGCAATGGTTACTACTCTATCGGCTGGGATCTAAACCCCCCACGATGGAATCCTTTAGCCGATTTCTTTTCTCTTGCCGGAGATCTTGGTGCACAGCTTTTTGACGCTGCTCTGGTGGCATTTTTAGCAGATTTCCGGCAACTGTTGCAGTCCCCCGCTGCTTGTCCTGCTACTCCATAGCCGAGTCAGTCCCGCTGCAGATCGGCAGCAGGCCCCTTTTTAGCTGGGGTTTGTTTCTTGCAGGGGATCCAGTCTTCTTTTTTGCTGTAGCGTGCAGTAGGGCTTCAACTGCTGTTTTGTTGAACATCAGATTCTTGGTACAGTGGGCTGGAAACACTGCTGATGTGCCATGGACTTCATGGTGCTGGTGCAAAGAGTTTTCATTGTGGGAGTAGGGCTAAACTCTCCACGTGGCAATCCTTTCCCAACTGCTCTCATGCCTTTAACGCCCGTTTGCTGATCTTCCAGCCCTAGATCAGCACCTTCCGAATGCTCGATGCCACAGCCCTCAGGTCAATGCTCGTTTGTGGTGCATCTGCCCGCTCCCTCGCCACTAAGCTGCTGTTCGGCAGCTTCTCCTTTTCCGGCAGATCCTCTTGCTTTTTTCAGGCGTGTACCGGTTATCCAGATTTTTACGTTGAGCATTTATTGGCACTGGACCCACACGCTGCCTTTTCCCTTTTTCTTGCTCGACTTCGTCCTTTCCTGCCTTATTTTGTTGCAGGTTTCATTACTCTTAAAGGGTTTATCCACTGCATCACCCCTGTTCTTAGATTAATAGAGGAGGTAAATCGAATAATGCTTTAAGTCTGTTATAGAGAGGGTTCATTGACAAAATTCAGTTTCATTTCTCTTAATTGGTAGAATTAATTGTGATAGTGACTTGTCTTGTTCCTATCCTTCTATAGCCTTTTTGGTTCGGCTGATCCCTAACTTTGCTCCACCTACTTGCTGGAATTAAAAAAAAAAATCAGCCTTCCGGCCCCACCTACTACTCCAGCAATTGTATGGTCTCAACACGCCCCTGCCCAGCGCTCGTGCTTGCCGTTGGAGCATTTTGCGTTTCCTTGCTTTCAATAGAGATCGATGCAAACTGAAAATATACCCTTGCTTGTCTCTTTTGGATTTCTTTTGTTACCACTATATTAGCCTTATACTATGTAGTTTTCATTGAAAAATTAGACGAGTATGGCTGATTTTTCACTTTAACGAGGACGCTGTTTGGTCCTCTTTTTCATTCGCCACCTGTTTGGCTCTTTCCTTTCTCTATTTTCATTTTCTTTTGTAGTTTTTCTTTTTCTCTTTTAATATTATTACCTAGTTTGATGCATAGGGTTTTCATGGATATAATATTTTGTTCTAAAAAATATTAACTTTAATTAATAAGAGTATTATTTTTTCAATGAAAAAGTCGTTCAAATATGAAGAATATTAAAATATGACTAAAAATTTTTTAATTTTTTTCTTCAAAAAATTAAATGGTATAAATTCTTATACTAAAAGGTATAATATTCGGTATAAAAGATATATTCGCTCCTAAGGTATTCATTTTACTATTTTTGGCTTCCGCTTCAAAAGTATCCATTTTTTAATTTAGTAAAAAATTACATAATATGGCACACCACTTCCCTCTAACACAACTACCCACGTTACATATAATAATAATACTCCTTAATCCACGTGTAAAAAGCAAATGGATACGGATGAAGTATTAAATTAGATTTAGTCGCACAAAACTAATTCCTTGTGTAGGGTGCACACAAGACATTGCGTTAAGATAAATGTCAAATATTCTATAATTAAATTAAAGTAATCATATCTTAATGAGGTTATTGCAAGAAAAATTACGAACTTTAATGGATTGAGAAATCACGAACTTTGAAAATTGCAAATTAATAGTCAGATGCATCCTCCAGTTTATTTCTTGGGATCAAATTGGCCCTCAACCTTTTTTTATAATCATTTAACCCCTTTAACTTTCTTATTTAGATCAATTAAACACTTCATCTTCATAAAATAGAAAACTTATACACATCTGTTAAAAAACCTAATGGTATTAAAAACCAAACTCAGTATGTCTGTTCCTCTGCAACTCTTCAAACAACTTATCACCAACAGATCATACTACCAATTCAACCTCTTTTACTCCCTTTGATTTTCTGAAAAGGGCTGTTGTTGTCTATGGAGATTGCCCTTTCATTCTGTACCTGCAATTCCACTCGGACATGGTCCAAAACCTATATATACCATGTGTCTAAAACTCGCTTCTTCCATTGTTTCCCTCAGCATCACCAACAGAGACATCGTCTCTGTCATTGCCCCGAATGTTCCGCCATATGCGAGCTCCAGTTCGCAGTGACCATGTTCGATTCGACGCTTTACTAGTTCAGATTAGATAATACATAAACCAAATCCAGTTCGCAATGACCATGTTCGATTCGACGCTAACCACATCTCCAACTTACTCCAGCACAGCTGCTCCAGGCTCGTGTTCGTCGATATTCAATCCACTAGTCAATCAACTCACGCGTTTAACCTTATTTGTTTTCTTATTTTTTAGATTGAAGAGATCAAGATAATTGCTTACAATCTACCGTCACTCATCACGATCCTTCATCATTATAACCGCTCAATTCTTGATCATAGCAAACCACAATTGGAATCCCTCCTCAAAAAAACCTCTTCTTTGAAGCAGATTCTTGATCATTCTTCACCAGCAACTGAGAAGCTTACCGTTGTCTTCCATGGATTCTTCATATAATTTTTTTTTTTTTTTTAATTTGAAAAGATATTGGATGGTATAAATGTCCGGAGATAGAAGTAAATGAGAACTGATGTAGGAGAGAGCGGTTCAGATCTTCTGTTATATTTGGTGTTATATCTTCTGTTACAAACCGTTGGATGATTGACACGTATGATAGACTAATATATACCCTAACAATCAACTCTAAGGGGAAATGTTGAGATTTTTCTCTCCACACACGTGTCACTCATCTAACACGTGTAACAGGAGATGTAACACTAAAATGTAACAGTACATCCAACGCGGAGAAAGGGGTTATGAAAATAACAGAAGTTATGTGGATTGACACCTGGATAAAGGTTTGGACACCTAGACTCCATTCTCCGCACAAATTGTTCTCTCCCATTGTCTCTTAAACGCCGTTGATTCATTTTTAAAGGAAGGGCATGAATGTTTTTTTTTTTTAAAACATTAAGGGCCTACTTGACCTACATAAGAAATAAAAAGGGTGTGAATGATTAAAAAAAAAGTTGAGGACCAATTCGATCCCGGGAGATAAGTTGGAGGGTCTATTCGACCTTTTGCCCAATTTTAAATGTCAAGTTCTTTTTTGCTATTTTACAAAAAAAAAAAAAAAATTCAAGATTAATTTATAATTTGTAAAAAGATCGTTTTATATGCAATTAATCTTTAATTATAATAACTAAGACAATTTGTTCTACCATTTAATATACTCGTTTAATTTGTACCAGGATTATATATCAAATTAAATATATGGAGTAGATAATAATTTAAATTTTAGAGTGCTGTGATTTGACCTAACTGATTAAGCTTTATAAATTATTTTATAATTGTATAGGGTAAATAATATTTAGTTATTCAACATATAATAATCAATTTGTATACTCCTAATTAAGGGTAGATCTTGCATGAAGCTGTCTCACGTAAGACTATTTTTTATATTTTAAAATAATTATCAATTTCGCTATAAAACATCATCACCTTTGGTATAAAATGTTACAACTTTTTATTTATATTATAAACTGTTTATGAAATAACATTATCACTTTTCATTAATTTATTATCACTTCCTTTTATAAAAATTATCACTTTCTGCTCGTCTCACGTAAGGCTTACATGAGACGGTCTCACGCAAGTCTTTACCTCTACCTAAACATGCGTTGTTTTACAGATAAATATTTAACACTAAAAAAAATGTAAAATAAAAGTAGACGCCTATAAGAAGAGGAGAAAGGGTGTTCTCTATGTAAATTTATCACAAAGATATTATGTATAGTTAAATGAAGTATTAAATATTGTAGTTAATATATATATATATATATATATATATATATATATATATATATATATATATTAGTACAAATCCCGCGTATTAAGCGAAACGTGAAATTATAATATTAAAAAAATAATTTAATAATAAAAAATTATTATAATGAATTAATAGGTAAGGAATAATCGAAAAAAATAAAAATATTATAGAAAAAATTAAAATCGACACATATCAAAAAATAAAGCTCTCATCTGATGTGCGGAAGAAAAAATTATATTAAAACAAATATATATATATATATATATATATATATATATATATATATATATATATATATATATATATATATATATATATATATATATATATCTTTATTAAAAAAATAATGAAACTAAGAGAAATTAAAAAAGAAAAAAAAAGTAGCTAAAAAATTAATATGGTATATTTTAATTTAAAGAAATAAAAAAATAAACTTAACTTACAAACTAAAAAACATTAAAATAAAAAAACAATTAAAAAATAAAACTGGAAATTATAAAAAGAAAACATAAAATTTAAATTAATATAAATGAATTTGAAGAAATAAGAAAAGTAAAAGAAATCATAACAAAATTAATTAAAATTTGACCATAAAAAAAATTAATAAAAAATTATTACAAAAGATAAATTTAATTTCACATACATTAAAAAAGAAACAGAATTAAAACAAAAAATAATAATAAAAAAAGAAAAAAAATTAAATTAAAAAAATATAAAAGAGACAATATGATAATTTACATGAGAAAATGATTAATGAATAAAAAATCTTATTTATAGATAGAGAGATATTGAGTACATTAAAGATATCTTTTAATCTCCTAATCAAATAATTAATATAAATATAATATTAAGTAAATACGCAGGATATGTGTACATATGAATATGAATAGATATCTCCAACTAATTATAATGAATAAATATATTAATTAAGATATGTTTATAAAATAATTATTAAAATAATATTTAAAAAATAATAATTTACTAGAAAAAAAGTATTATAATGAAATTAGTATGTATGTATTAATCAAGAAAATAAAAATATTATAATAAAATTTTTAAAATCGACATCGTATCAAAATAACACTCATTTGATATGCGGAAGAAAGAATATTATTAAAATTAACATATATCTTTATTTAAAAAATGAAACTGATTAAGAGAAATTCAAAAAAGAAAAAAAAAATAGCAAAGGAGAATTATAAAATATTAATACGGTATATTTTAATTTAAAGAAATAAAAAGAATAAACTTACTTACAAACTAAAAGATATTAAAATAAAAAAACAATTAAAAATATAACGAAAAATTATTAAAAAAAAACATAAAATTTAAACTAATATAAATCAATATGAAGAAATAAAAAAAAGTAAAAGGTCATAACAAAATTAAATTAAAAATTTGACCATAAAAAAATTTAATAAAAAATTATAACAAAAGATAAATTTAACTTCACGTACTAATAAAAGACAGAATTATACAAAACATAATAATTAAAAAAGAAAAAAATAATATAAAAAAATCACAAACACTTGTGTAAATCGGGTTTACATACAAATGCATGTAAATCCTGTTACTCTTTAATAGATAAAAAATTACTCTTTACACACATAAATTGTTGCTCTTCAAAATTAAAAAAATTACTCTTCAAATTCTTTTAAAGCTTGATTTTTCGATTACTTTTTAGTACATGAAAAATTATAATACTCTTCAAAAAGTAATTTTTTATATATTAAAGAGTAATTTTAAAAAATAGAATTTACATGTAAACCCGATTTACATGAGACACACCCAAAAAAAAATTTAAAAAATACTAAAAGAGACCGTATGATAATTTACATGAGAGATTAATGATTAATAAATAAAAAGCCTTATTTATAAATAAAGAGATATTGAGTATATTAAAGATATCTTTTTATCTCCCAATCAAATGATAATTAATATAAATAATATTAAGTAAATACACAAGATAGGATAGGTGTATATATGAATGGATATCTCCAACTAATTATAACGAATAAATATATTAATTGAGATATACTTATAAAATAATTATTAAAAATTAAGAATAAAAAAAATTATAGTTGTTGGGAATAATATTCCTCATTAAAATTAAACTTTCCAAAATTATCAAACTAAATTAACATATATTTTTAGCAAAAGAAATTAAAATAACGTAATGAAACTATTTAATAGAAATTAATAAAAAAAAATAGCAAAGGAAGAATTATAAAAAATAGAAGAAACATAAAAGCTAAGACAAAGAAGTAATATTAAATTAATATAAATCAATTTAAAAAAATATGAAAAGTAAAATTAGAAATCATAACAAAATTAATTAATAAAATTAAAAATTTGACCATAAAAAAATTAATAAAAACTTGGAGTACTACATAAGATAAATTTAATTTTTACTATGTACTAATGAAAAAAATAAAACAGAATTAAACAAAAAAAATGAAAAAAAATAATCAAAAAAAAATTTAAAAAACATAAAAGAGACAACATATACCAATCAATAGAAATTTAAAAAATAAGATTAAAAAGAAAAAAAAAATGGATACCTTCCATTAGAACTCGGAGAAAGCTTTTGTTCAATTTACGTAAGAGATAATGAAAAAAAAATAATCAAAAGAAAATTTAAAAAACATAAAAGAGGCAACATTATTAATCTATAGAAATTTGAAAAATAAGATTAAAAAGAAAAAGACTAATTATACTGTGCACCCGGTGCACCATAAGATAGGGTGCACCCACTTTAAAAAAAGTATATAAATACAAACAAAACATATACAATTATGAACAAAAATGTATACCATTTAATTAATAATTTTTTTAATGAAAAATTGAGTGTAAAAAAATATACAATTATTAAAAAAATATATACACTATTGAATAATAAAAAGTTATGTACATATAATGCTAGTTTTTTTAATGTGAAAAAAATATACAATTATTAAGAAACACATATACAAAATAGAATAACATATACTCCCTCCGTCCCAAATTCAAGTTCACGTTTACTGTAGATACGAAGTTTAAGAAAAGTCATTTTTTGACTTACTTTTGAGGATAATATGATATTTTTTGGTAATAAATAAATGATAAAATATGTTATGTGTGTTAAAAATGTGATGACAAATTTGAAATTAAAGTATATTAGAGGGATATTAGTTTGTTGCTTTTTCCTTTTATGGAAGTGTGAAGTTGAATTTGGGACGGACCAAAACGGAAAGTGTAAAGTTGAAGTTGGAACGGAGGGAGTATACAAAATAGAATAAAAAGTTATACACTTATGAGTGCACCGGGTGCACCTAATATCAACTAAAAGAAAAAAAACCAGTACTTTTCTTTAGAACTTGATGAAAGCTTTTATTTAATTTATATGAGAGATAATGAATGAATAAAAAGTATTAGAAAGGGACTAGGTAGGATCGGTCCTACTAAATTTTGGTGGAACTCTTGAGCTTTCAATTGTGTATAGGATTTAAGCTTTGCTGATTCAAGTCTGCAACAATGGCCGGATCCTATTCATCCTATGGAGCATCCGATGAATCTCTCTGCCTGGGATTCACCTACTCCCTCCATAGCGCTACCTGCAACAATGGCCGCATCTACAAACTCCCCCTCTCCGTTCTATCTCTCAAGGGTACTATCTCTCCTTTCCTCTCCAATCAACTCACCGGCCCCATTCCTCCCGATTTATAGTACTTGGTCAATCTCACCATCCTCAATCTCTCCGCCCCAATTCCCTCGCAATCGACCCTCTGCGCCTATCTCAACGTCATCGATCTCCACGACAACCAGCTGTCAGGCCCCATCCCGTAGTAGCTCGAGTTTTTGGTCAGGTTCTCGGTCTTCGCTGTGTCCAACAATAAGCTCTTTGGGCCCCAGTTCAGTACCTGCTTATTTTTGGGGAATAAGGGCTTGTATGGGCTCTCGCTGTCTCGATGAAAAGCAAGGAGCTCTTTGTGTTGAAAAATTAATAATTAGGGTATATTATGTGAAAATATTTTAATATAGTAAGTTGGCACAGTAGTTAAGGTCTCCAAAACCCACTTACTCCAAGCAACGTTGTTTTCTTTTTAAATTTTATTTATTAATTTTTTTTACATTTTTATTTTCAATCTAAATCTATTTTAATTATTTATATTATTATTTTTTATTCCATTTCTGTTTTAAACTTCTATGATCAAATTATTTATTCTTTAAACTTTGCTTTAAAATTATGTTCCATATGTGTATTATTTAGTTTATAAACATGTTAGGTTTCTATTTAAATTGTAATTAATTCTAACGATTAATGTTTACTTTACTACATCGTATAGTCGATATAGATCGAATACCAATTATTAAACTTACGTATATTAATTTGGCCCCCCCTAAACTATTTTTCTGGCTCCGTCACTGATTGTGGGAATTGAACTTGGGAGCTTGATTCTGAGCTTTTCAGTTGCTTGAAAGTTAAGAGTAGTAATTGGCTAATTCTGAAGGTAAGATTAGCTAACTCATGCCAGATTATTGAGATCCACTAACGTTTGGCAGATTAAGATTCAAGATAAATGGCGTCATTTAGCAATAAATAATTAGTCGGGGTGAGAGAGAAGTTTCTGAAAAGTTGCCTTCATAAATACTCTTTCTTGTTTGTTCAATTCTTCGTCTCTCCACTGTAGCGACCCGAAATTATCATGGATGTATTAATAAAGGGACATAAATATACAGATGTGACAAGGGTTGGATTTTGACTAATGGGTGGAATTCTTTGAATCTTGGCAATGTTGTGTTCAAATATTTCTGTTTTCTTTAACCATTTCTGGTACTTATGGCATTGATCATTTTTACATTTGTTTGATGCTTCAGTGGAGATACTTTTCAAGATGAGATTTTGATTTCTAATCTTTTCTCAAGTTATGTTGTGCTCTTAGTTGATCTGTTTGTGTTTAGATTTTGTTTGTAATGTGATAATTATGTTGTGTTTCCTTGAGTGGAATACAAATGGATGATGAAATTTCTCTTGGAATGTTTTTTTTTTTTTTTTTGCTATTTCAAGGTATAGAGAAATTTGGTAATGTGCTAACCAAGGGAACATGAGAACATGGAGGGTTTTCTGGTTTGTGGTTAAAGAATTCATGGATGTAATCTCTATTCTTGATCCTGATGAAATTCTGGTACGAATCAAGAATTGGAATAGAGTACTTATAATGTGTTGGGAAAAATTTCCATATTTGATATATTTGAGGATTATTGGAGATTTTTTATGATGTGTCTCATGAGTTTTTTAATCTAGTATTCATTTATGTATTTATGAGGTTGCCAAGACTAAACACTAGAAGAAACTTTTGTGGGAAGAGCCGCTATTAATGTCTCCCATGAACAAAGACCAACTTAGGCATTTATCTAGCTATTATTATGCAATCAAGCATGCATATTCAAGTTTACACTTTTAATTAATTAAATCAAAAAAGTAATTTTATTAATTTTAAAATATTTTATTTTCTGAAATCCGAATATAAAATTAAAGAGTAACTCAAATTATTAAAAATAGTAAACCAATTAATAGAAAAGAGAAGCCTAAAAGATGTTAATCATATAGAATATAAATTAAAGAGTAACCCAAATTATTAAAAATAGTAACTCAATTAATAACAAAAAGTAACCTAAAAGATGTAGACCAAATAGAACAATATTTTTAGATTTTTAAAGAATAACCCAAATTATTAAAAAAAAAAAGTAATCTAATTAATAGAAAAGAGTAACCTAAAAGATGCAAATCAAATAGAATAATATTTTTTTCAAAAAATTTGAATATGAAATTAAAGAGTAACCCGAATTAATAAAAAGAGTAACACAATTAATAGAAAAGAGTAACCTAAAAAATATTTATAATTGAATATGAAATTAAAGAGTAACCCAAATTAATAAAAAATGTAACCCAATTAATAGAAAAGAGTAACCTAAAAAATATTAATAAAAATAAAAAATATTTCTAGGATAGGTGATGTTTTGGGTTGTATACATTAACTTGAAGAAGTCAAGGTTTATTGTCACAATAAGGATAACATAGTTCCAAATAATAACAACAAGGATAGCTCAAATGCTCACAGACTAGATGTCTAACTCTATTTTTTTTAGAAGACTAAGACAAATACTCATACAAATTATTTACTAAGGTCCAATATTAATACACCGAGGTTTCTGATCTCCATAGGTTACAATGCAGCATAAAATTGATAGAAAATATCTTAGAAAAAATTTAAAAAAATAAAAAAATCATATGAATCTACTTTTCATCGCCCTTTCTCTCGTCATTTACGTCGACTCTGCCCGCATCGCCCCCGATCTATCCCCACTCGCACAATCCTGCATTGCCCTTACTCTTTCTCCACTTCTGCAACCCGTTCCAGCGCCAGCGCCATTAAAGAGTAAACTAAATCATTATAAAGAGTAACCCAATAAATAGTAAAGAGTAACCTAAAAATGTTGATTAAATAAAATAATATATAAACAAATTAACATAAAAAAAAGTAATCTAAAATCTTGTTCATAGTAACCAAATTTATTTTAAAGAGTAACCTAATTAATAAAAAAGGGTAACCTTATAAATTAATAATAAAATTTTCAAAACTAAATTAATATTGTCACTTTGTGTTTAAGAAAAAACTTTCATTTTGTCACTTGGTCTTGATGCTGAGTATTTTATAAATGAACTTTCATTTCATAATGCATCTATTAAAGACAAAGAAAAGGTCTTGTTGAGTTTTGAGTTCTTCCAAAGTCTTGGAAAAAGTGCTGAAAAAAGTCCATTATGGTCACATCTTTCCCCATTTGAATTTCAATAGTTTGACTTCATCAGCTCAAGTTTGGTCTGCAACTTGATTTCCTATATATAAAAACTGTTGTGATTAAGTAGAAAAACACACTTGGATCCTACTATTAACCTCTCAATGAACAAGATGACAAACTCAACTCACGTTTGCAGATTTGAATATGAAGAACAATTGAATCAATAACTGTAAATGAAAGAATCAACACTCAAGGAATTATAGTGGTTCGATCATGAAGATCTACGTCCACTTTCAAAGGAAATCGAGCACTCTTTTATTGATAGACGTTTACACTTGATGAAGAAGATCAACTAACTTCTTTGATCACTCATGGATCACTATCTCTAACTTGCAGAAGAAGAAGAAAAAACGTGTAGTTGAATGAAGCAGGTTGAATGCTTATATAGGTGGTGGAGTTTGATCCGTTTCAGCTGCACGACTGATGCCTCAAACCATCTAATGAAGCCTTGACACATTAGCACCTCCCTAACAACATACTTAATAAACTAACTCCCTCAAAGCTCTTGAACCAGCTCATTTAACCAACACAACCGATCCATAACCCCTAACCAACCCTTCCATTTAACATGCATTCATGCAGCCACGTGTGTGTGTACTATCCTAGCGTATAAACTCCAAGAAACACGTATGCAATGTTCACACACTTCCTGGCCAACTTGATGCACCGGTTGCATGGGGATCATGATCATATTTTATACTTCAACTTCTAACAATTCTCCACCTTAAAACATGTATCACATCTTTCAACAAACTTGCTGCTCAATTCCCTTTATTGTTGCTCTATTATGAGCAGCTCCCTCCAAGATCACTGGGATTGCATTCCAACTAAGCTCAAGCTTAGTTCAAACTTTGAACTAGGCAAGGCTTTGGTCAGACAGTCTGCAGGATTGACAGATGTGTCAATCTTGTGCACTCTTATAGCTTCATTCTCTACAAGGTCTCTTACAAAATATAGCTTGACATCAATGTGCTTAGTCCTTTCATGATAGCCCTGATGTTTAGCTAAATGAATTGCACTTTGATTGTCACAGAACACCTCTACACAATCCTGTTTAATACCAAGTTCATGCAGCATTTCCAGAGATCCACAATCCTTCTTTGATTGCTTCAGTCAAAGCTACAAACTCAGCCTCAGTTGTGGATAAAGCCACAACTGATTGATGGTTTGCTTTCCAACTTATGGTTGTTCCATAGAGAGTAAAGATATAACCAGTCAATGATTTCCTTGTGTCCATATTTGCTGCATAATCAGCATCCACATATCCATACAACGTTTCACTTTGTTCCTGTCTTTTTTGAAAATTCAAACCTCTGTTTGTTGATCCTTTGATATATCTCATTGCCCATTTTACTGCCTGCCATTGTGGCTTCCCTGGACATCCCATAAATTTACTCAGAATACTCATGACATATATCATATCTGGCCTACAGCAGACCATACAATACATCAAACTTCCAACTGAATTTGCATAGGGAATCAAGTTCATTTCTTCTAATTCTGATGTAGTTGTAGGAGCCTGCTGTGATGATAACTTCAATCCCCGCTTAAAAGGTATTGTAACAGACTTACTATCAAACATGTTATACCTTTTAAGAACCTTAAATAAGTAGGATTTCTGACTGAGGATCAAGCTTCCACTGCTTCTGTTCCTATTAATGGACATCCCAAGTATCATCTTGGCTTCCCCCAAGCTTTCATGTCAAATTCTGATTTCAACATACTTTTGACTCTCAGGATGCCATTCATAGTATGACTTGCTATCAGCATATAATCAACATATAGAAGCAAGTAAGTATACTGATTCCCCTCTTTCATGTAGTATACACAGCTATCATATGAGCTTCTAGCAAATCCACAGGCTATTATGTATTGATCAAATCTCAGGTACCATTGTCTAGGGCTTTGTTTAAGACCATATAGTGACTTCTTAAGCAAGCAAGCCTTAGATTCTCTATTCTGGATATCAACTTTTTCTGGTATAGTCATGAAGATTTGTTCTTCTAATTCACCATGAAGAAAAGCAGTTGTTACATCCATTTAGTGAAGCTCAAGATCATACTGTGCTGTTAAGGATAGTATGATCCTTATAGAGCAATGCTTAACTACAGGTGAGAATATCTCATTGTAATCTACCCCTTCTTTCTGTGAGAAACCCTTAGCTACAAGTCTAGCTTTATATCTAATTTTTCCATCTGAAATTGGTGAGAGCTTCCTTTTGAAAATCCATTTGCAGCCCACTTATTACTATCTTGACTTGCCAATGCCTCAGTGTAGTTTCTTGGTTCATAAGCTTCAATTTCAGTTGCTGTATATAGTGCAAATGACACTATATCAGCTTCCACATACCTTGCAGGTGGCACTATAGTCCTTTTCTGTCTGTCTCTTACAAGTTGATAGGTATTAGGTTGTTCTTTAACTCTTGATACTCAATCTGTACCTCTTTTAGTGGAGTTCTCTTCACTTTCACCTAATCTGTTCATGTTTTGAGGCTCCACCTCAAGCTCAGACTCTCTTCTCTGATCATCCCTGATCAATAGCATCTTATTCTCAATAAAAACAACATCTCTACTAACCAAGAGTCTGTTCTCTTCATAACACCACAATTTATACCCCTTTACACCTTTTGGATAACCAATCATAACACATTTAAGTGCTCTAGGTTCCAATTTATCCTGTTTCACATGGGAATAGACTTGACAGCCTATAACTCTAAGATGTGAGTAGCTTGGAACCTTACCTGACCAGACTTCTTCTGGAATTTTAAAATTCAGAGTTGTTGCAGGAAATAAGTTGATCAAGTAAGCTGCAGTTGCATCTAATTCTCTCCAAAATAGCTTGCTTAAGCCTGTACTGCTCAACATGTATCTAATTCTTTGCAAAAGTGTCTGATTCATTCTTTCTGCAATGCCATTTTGTTGTGGAGTTCCATGGACAGTTTTGTGTCTCTTAATCCCTTTTTCCTTGCAGTATGAATTGAACTCTTCAGACACAAATTCCAATCCATTGTCTGTCCTCAAGTACTTCAAACTACTCCCAGTGTTATTTTCTGTTTCTTTTAACCAAATTTTGAATGTAGAGAATGCTTCATCTTTGGTTATCAGAACATATACCCACAGCTTCGTTAAATAGTCATCAATTATGGTCATTATGTATCTTCCTCCACATCTGGTTATAGTTTTTGAAGGTCCCTAGAGGTCTGAATGAACATAATCCATCCTTTCTTTGGTTGTATATTCTGATTCACCAAACTTAAGTCTCTTGAACTTACCAAGGATGCAATGCTCACACTGTCTGATCTGATCATTTGCATTGAACTTGATCAGCTGTTGTTTAGCCATTTCTTGCATTCCTCTTTTACTAACATGTCCCAGCCTACCATGCCATAGCTTGACATCATCCTGTTGATCAGTGTTGTATATCTGTCCTACAACAACACTCCCATCCAGAAAGTACAAGTCAGATCTACTAGTTCCCTTCATGACTATCCTATCATCCTTAGTCACTGTGAGAACTCCCCTCCTCAGGTTTGAATCATACCCTTGAGTATCAAGCATCCCAAGGGAGATGAGGTTCCTTCTTAATCCAGGAACATATCTGGCATTCCTAAGAAGCCTCTGAATTCCATCAAACATAAGCAATCTGATGGATCCCACTCCCTTTATTTCACAAGAATGATCATCACCTAACAATACTGATCCTCCTTCCTGATGCTTGAATTCCTCAAACCAATGCTTCATAAGTGTCATATGGAATGTACACCCTGAATCCAATACCCACTCAATAGACACATCTGATGATGTGATGGCCAGAGCTTCAATACCTTCCATACCAGCATTATTTTGTAATTCACCAACCTGATTGACTTGATTCTTCTGATTTCCAGTAGTTGCATCAACCCTTTTGGATTTGTTAGCTTTCCATTTTGCACATTGTTTCTTGAAGTGACCTGGTTCATGGCAGTAGTAACACTTCTTTTTAGTTGACTGTCCTGTTGCACCCTTCTTTTGATCAGAATTTCCTCCCTTGTTCCATTTCTTGTTTTGGTTTCCTTTCTTGGCAAAGAGTCCTTCTGCTCCTGACTTTTCTTTACTGTCAACCCTCTCCTCTAGATCTTTTGATATAAGTGCTTTCAGTACATCTTCAAGCAGTACCACATCCTTCCCTCCATAGAGAACAACATCCTTAAAGTGCCTCTGTTATATTGGCAATGCTGACAGCAACATGATGGCCTTGTCTTCACTGGACAGCTTGAAATCCACACTTTCCAGATGATCTGTGATCTTGCAGAATTCATCAGCTTGTTCCATCAGAGACCTTTCATCAGTCATCTTGAATGCATGAAGCCTTTGCCTTAGATGCATCTTATTGGCAGATGATTTAACCATAAACAGAGCTTCCAATCTATTCCATACCCCAATAGTTGTTGTCTCCTTTGATACTTCTCTGAGTATTTTATCACTTAGACATAGGATTATTGTAGAATATGCTTTTTGAAGTACCTGATCATCCACTTGTGCTCTTACACCAGCTTGTTCCATCAGAGACCTTTCATCAGTCATCTTGAATGCATGAAGCCTTTGCCTCAGATGCATCTTATTGACAGATGATTTAACCATAAACAGAGCTTCCAATCTATTCCATACCCCAATAGCTGTTGTCTCCTTTGATACTTCTCTGAGTATTTTATCACTTAGACATAGGATTATTGTAGAATATGCTTTTTGAAGTACCTGATCATCCACTTGTGCTCTTACACCACCTGCTGCAGTTTGAAGATCTCTGAGGATTTCAGTCTTCACTGGTGGAGGAGGTTTCAGAGCATCCATCAGATCTTGTTGCATTAGAACTGCCTTCATCTTGATTTTCCATAGGTTGTAATCTGACTTCTCTGAGAGCTTTTCAACATCAAATCTTGTAGTGTTCATCTTGAATGCTTGCTGTGTGTATGGTTTCCCACAGACGGCGCCAATTGACGTGATAAACACACAAGAAACTCACAAACACTCAAGAATCAAAACACATAAAATAATAGAACTTAAAATGAAATGTAGAACTTGCACAAAGATGTGTAGTGGTTCGGTTATGAATAACCTACATCCACTTTGGGGAGAAGAACCTTTATTATCACTCAATGCTTACAACTCAGATTGGATTGATCTCAATCTGCAACAAGAAGAAAGAAAAACAAAGCTGCAAACTTTCAAACTCAAAAGTGAAGAAGTGATGTGATCAAGCTACTTTGAGACCTTATATCTTGCTACCCCCTTAACCTATTGATCTGGTTAAACCTCCACTAGATAGTCCTCACTTAGTAGTTGCGATGCAGCCATCTAGCCAGTTCCAGGTAGCTTGATAAACCGCTCAAAAAACCGCCTCCAATAAGCTGCTCAACACTGCACCAAAAATGGCAGTTTTGACAGTTTGGGTTGTTGGCTTGTTCCAACTGCCTTTTCTTGCTTCCAGCAACCATGCATCACGTTATGATCATTATTTAGTTGCCAATGAACATTCTCCACGTGTGAAACTCCCTCATGCATGCATCTATTGTCATCAGCTATCTTATCTCAGGAACAATCAAACTCGATTAAGAGCAGAGAACTATAACACAGTTAAGAATGCCGTGCAGAGAGGAGATATCGAACCATCTACTGCAGGTAGACGCATGCCACCATCTTTTCAAGGAGGTCCACGATATATGGTTCAAAATTATTTAGATGCCATGGCTATTTGTAAATGGTATGGTTATCCTGATCTCTTTATCACATTTACTTGCAATCCAAGGTGGCCAGAAATTTCAAGATTTCTAAACGAAAAAGGACTTCACTCAGAAGACAGGCCAGATATCCTTTGCAGACTCTTCAAAATGAAGCTGGACCAATTAATCATGGACTTCAATAATAAAGAAATATTTGGAAAAATACAAGCAAGTAAGAACTATTACTCTATAAACTATTTATGCTTATTAATTAAATATATCTCATTTTATTTAATATCTTACAATATCATAAAGAATAATAACATCGTATTATTTCCACCATGTTAATATAACTTATGTTATAACTTATTTATGTAATATATTTTGAGATTAAATAAAATTTTGAATTCTTGTACGCAGTTATATACACTATAGAGTTTAAAAAAGGAGGGCTTCCGCACGCTCACATACTGTTGTTCTTACATCGCAATGACAAAATTCCAACTCTGAGTGATGTGGACAGAATTATATCAGCTGAAATTCCTGATTATGTTGATAGGCCAGAACTATATAATTTGGTTAGTGAATACATGATGCATGGTCCATGTGTTCATAATATAAATGCACCATGTATGGTGAATAAGAAGTGCCTGAAGCATTTTCCGAAAAAGTTTAATGAAAGGACGACAGTGGATGAGGATGGATTTCCTCTTTATAGAAGAAGCAATAAGGGAGCAAAGGTAATAAAGAATGACATTGAATTAGATAATAGATTTGTTGTTCCATACAACGCAAATTTATTGTCAACATACAAGGCTAATATAAATGTTGAATGGTGTAACCAACATCGTTCGATTAAGTACTTATTTAAGTACATAAATAAAGGCAGAGATAAGGTTAGAGCAAAGATTATACCCGTGTCTAAAGAAGATGAAGGAAGAGAACAACCAGTAGATGAAATAAAAGACTGGCTTACATGTAGGTATATCTCTCCGAGTGAAGCTGTATGGAGAACTTTAGGATTTGAACTACAGTTTAAGACACCTGCGGTGCAGAGATTAAGTTTCCATTTACCAAATGAGCAAAGTATGATATTTGAGGATGATGATATGATAGATAACGTGCTTGACAAAGCTAATGGACAATCTTCAATGTTTCTTGATTGGTTTGAATGCAACAAGAAATATGATGAAGCATGTAATCTAACGTATGCTGAGATTCCTACAAAATTTGTTTGGAAACAGCAGAAACGAGAGGGATGTCACTGGCAAGATTATACAATGTGTCCCCAAGATTAGGTGAGCTGTATTATTTGAGGATAATGTTGCATCATAGTCGTGGTCCTTTTTGTTACGACGACATAAAAAAAGTGGACAATGAGATACAATTAACTTTTCGGAATGCATGTTATTCGTTGGGATTACTAGATGATGACAAGGAGTATATTGATGGTATAAAAGAAGCCAGTTTTTGGGCAACAGCAAATTATTTGAGAAATTTGTTTGTGATACTTTTGGTCTCCAGAAGCATTGCCTCTCCAAAAGAAGTTTGGGAATCTACGTGGGAGTTTTTATCAGAAGACATTCTACACAAACACAAAGGTATTATAAATTTACTAATAATTTTGATTAATTATATTACAAATAATATATATATTTTAATATGTAGATAATTATATAATTTTAAAAAATTAATTTAAAAATTTTATTATTTTAAATTGATTTGATCCCCATTAGTTTTATGTATTATGATGTAAAGAGAATTATTAGAAAAGAGTCGATAAAAAACTTTGCTGCATAAATTAATAATTAAGCAATAATAATAATAATAATTAATCACTTTTATATAAATTAATTTATATATATTTATGAACATAACTAATAAAACAAGGAAGAAGTAATTCATGCTGAGTTTGATTAAATTTTGATTTAGACGAGATTCTTTGAATATTACAATATTTCACAAACATGATCTCATGCATAACTAAACTTATTTGAATTATGTTTATAATATTTTTTAGGTAAAAAAAAAAAATACAACTTCAAAATTATGAATTATTAATAGAATTTACTTTTTGTCATATAATCCAAATCTTATTACTATAATTACTGTAAAATAGATTTGCATCCATCTAAGGAAGAGTTGAAGAATTATACACTGATTGAGTTGGAAAAGCTTTTGCAACGCAATGGAAGTAGTCTTAAACGTTTTGGATGCATGCCATTTCCAGATTTTGGTTCTGTTGCCGATTGCAGTAACAAACTTATCAAGGAGGAACTAAATTATGATATTGAGGAAATGAAAGAAACTTATGCGAAGTTGTATTCTCTAATGATGAATGAGCAAAGAGGTGTGTACGAAACTATAATAAAATCCGTCTTCAGCAGTGTTGGCAGAATGTTCTTCTTATATGGATTTGGAGGAACAGGTAAGACTTTTGTTTGGAACACATTGTCTGCTGCTTTGAGGAAGGACAGACACATTGTACTTAATGTTGCATCAAGTGGAATAGCAGCACTACTCCTTCCAGGTGGCAGAACATCACACTCAAGGTTTGCAATTCCTTTGGATATTAATGAGGACTCAACATTTATATAAAGCCAGGTACTGAATTATGTGCTCTTATACAAAAAACAATGCTCATTATATGGGATGAAGCTCCAATGGTAAAGAGAAAATATTTTGAGGCACTTGATAGAAGTTTAAGAGACATTATGCGTTTGTGTGATCCCAATCTATCAAATTTGCCATTTGGTGGAAAAACAATAGTTTTTGGAGGAGATTTCCGACAAATTCTACCAGTGGTGGCAACAATAAACTCTTCGAGTTTGTGGGATAATTGCAAAGTTTTGAGACTTACAAAAAATATGAGATTGCATTCAGGAATTGATGCTCAGGAGGAAAATATAGAGAAGATTTTAGAATTTTCAAATTGGATTTTAAATGTTGGAGATGGTGTTCTTGGAGAATATATTCAAGAGATTCCTCAAGACCTCCTTATACTAAAGGATGATGATCCCATTGATGCTATTGTTAAAGAAATTTATCCTTCCATTTTGGACAATTATAAAGCTCCGGGTTATTTTGAAGAAAGAGCAATACTTGCTCCGACATATAAGGTTGTGGAAAGCGTGAACGATCGTGTGTTGGACATATTTCCGGGTGAAATAACGGAATATCTTTGTTCTCACAAAATTTGCCCAACTGATAAATCTAAAGGTACTGATGATTTGTACTCAGTTGATTTTTTAAACTCTATAAAGTGTTCTGGCATGCCGAATCATGTTTTGCGCTTAAAGATAGGAGTTCCGATCATACTTCTCCGAAATATTGATCCGACTTCAGGTTTGCGCTTAAAGATAGGGAATCACGTTATCGAGGCAGAAATAATATCTAGAAGTAATATTGGAAATTTGATTTTTATACCTCAAATGATTTTAAGTCCAACCGAAAAGACTCTTCAGTGAACTTTCAGAGGAGACAGTTTCCAGTGTTGGTTTGTTTTGCAATGACAATTAATAAAAGTCAAGAACAATCGCTTTCCAGTGTTGGTTTGTTTCTCACGAGGCCTGTTTTCACACATGGTCAACTCTACGTGGCATTGTCAAGAGTAAAAAGTAGGAGGGGTCTCAAAATTCTCTGTCTGGATGGATGATGAGGGTAAATCAAGCAAAACAACTAATAACGTTGTTTATGGTGAAGTTTTTAGAAATTTGAACTAAATTACTAATGTTGTTTATGGCTAAGATTATGAAAATATCAGTGCAATTTCTCCCTTTGATGTTTACACAGACACGGAAGGTAAGATCAGTTATCTTAATAAAAATCCTATATGGAGTCAGATGAAATATATATTTTTTGGTGTTAACGTATTAGATCATTACTTTTTTTTAAATAAAATAATTTAATTTGAAATCATATAAAATAAATATTGGGGGTTAATGTATTAGGTCGTTACTTTTGCTTGGAAAAGAATGCAGTGTTTCAATGCTTTTGAGTCCTTATTATCTATTTAATTTAAAGTGTATGATATTCTTAAGAACAAGATCTGTGTCTTAATTACCAATAATTTATATATTTGATAAAATGTGATAGTATTTTTAATAAAAAAAAGATTCTTAAGAATAATTAAACTATATAATTAGAAAAAATATAATAATATCTTTATTAAATAAAAAGTAAAATAGAATTATAAAAAATTAATTTTCATAATATATAATGTCATTAAACAAATTTCATTTTTAAAATTAAAATAAAGTAAATTAATTAATAGTGTGCAATACACGGGAATAATAAACTAGTATATATATATATATATATTTCTAAAAAATTCATAACAACCCATCACTTTCTATTATATATATTATCACTTTTTATTCATCTTACAAATTAAACATAAAAATAATTAAATATTGATTATTACTTTTTATAAATTAAATATTATTTTTATTACCATTTTATTCATCTTATGTGGTTTATAAAATAGTGCAATTAGACAATTATCACTTTTTATTTATAAAATATAACTTTCTATTAAAAATATTATCACTTTTTATACATCCTACTTATTATTCATGAAATAATTGAAATGGTCAGTTATTACTTTTCTTTAATATTACTTTTATTAAAAATATTATCACATTATATCAATTCTATAAATTGTTTGTGAAATTTACTTTCGTAATTATTTATCACTTTTTATTAGAGATGTTATCATCTTTTTTTCTAAAAATATTATTACTTTTCATTCATAATATAAACTGTTCATGAAATAGTTTAAATCAACGTTATCACTTTTCATCAATTGGGATAACTTTTCCTTATAAAGGTTATAACTTCTATCATAAGTCTTTAACATTTTCACAAAATGTCCTTATCACTTTTCTTATCATTTTCACAAAAGTCATTCGTAAGACGGATTCATATAAGTCTTTAACATTATAAATTGTTCATAACATAATTCACATAAAAAGTTATCATTTTTATTTGATTAGTATTTTTTTATTAAAATAAATTGTTAGTAATTTTTAAAAATATTATCATATTTTATAAATTATAATATTTAAATTAGAAAATAAATTCAATAAATAATAAATTTTAAAATTTTACATTTTAAGATAATAAAAAATACTATAAATTAAAAAAAATATAAAAAGAATATATATTCATGTAACACCTAATTAATGTCCCTTTCATTATAATTAATTTTTTAATTTGATATGAATCAAACAAGACCCTCTCTATAACTAATTTTTTCAATTTTTTAATTTTATAACAATCAAACACGACCCTTTAAAATTATCTAATTGAATTAATGGGTGATCCGTCTCACATAAAGGGATTCGTAATACGGCCTCACTCAAATCTTTGCCCTTTTGAAAATAGTGTAAAGATAATTATAAATTTTTTGGGCATTACATATATTAGTAATTATTTATTTTCTATATTTGGGATGTGAATAGTGTTGTAGGACGGATAAATATAGAAAGTGTAAAGATTAATGTGAGACGATAAGAGTATATATAAATTAAGGGTTATTCTAGAGTGCACCGGGTGCACCGGTGCACTTGAGGGTTTAAAGGGTAAATGTTAGGGTGTAGTAGCACTTATTGTATTTATTTTTAATTATTTTATTTTATTTAATGATTATGATTTAATAAGATTTGATCTAACGATTTAGATTATTCAGGTGTAACGGTACACTCTGTGCGCACTGTAGTTTGACTCATAAATTAAAAGTAATAATGATAACTCATTGTTCTTGTAAGAGTTAAAAATAAATTGAATAAAGATAAAATTGTCCAAGTCCAAATTAGATTGGCCACTAAAGCAGTATACTCACCTAAGCTGCGTTGCTAAGCAATCCCACTTATCAGCCATTATGGGCGAAGTGTGGTTTTCTTTGAATCAATGTCAGCCGTCTGATGAAAATCAACGGTAAACAGGCCCGCGTCCACTAGGGTCATTTGGTATACGCGTGACACCCACTCAACCTCTCTTCCTGTCTCCTCTGTGCAACGTCGCCGGTGCTTCTTGAAACGCCGTCGTATCCATCACCCCTTTGAAGCATAATTGCAAAATACCCTAATTTTTTCTTTTCGTAATTTATCACATGCTCTGAAGAAATACATATTCCTCGTATTTACGTTGGATCATTGGACTCTTACCACGTTCGGCAATTCAACCTTTTACACCAAGTGCGTAATTACATCTTTGAGAATTAATTTTTATGATTACTGCGTTGGTTAACTGATTACTGTGCAATAAAACAATCTTGAAGTGATTGAGAAGGTATCTTGTATTTCATGATATATTGCTGTTATAGGACATGATTAATTGACTCATGTAGAGTTTTTTTTTTTTTTTAATTTTTTTTAAATTTTATTTTGTAGAAATATAGCTGCGCGTATTTTGGGTAGTTTCTTTATGCATTGGGTTCACTTTGCTGTGTTTGTGAAACAGAGGTGATATGATCCCGTGAGAGTAAATTTTGGCTTCAAGTTTTTTCAGTCTTCCTTTGTATGATCGTTGGAGTTCAAGCAGATTTCTTATATGAAGTTGTGGAAAATATGTAAAGAAATGAAGCATTCACGTGGTGTTATCATGCTACTGACTTTGTGAAAGTGGGATGAGTGTTCTCTAATGGATGAATTGATTGAGGAGGGGAACATGGGCCAACATGGAGGAATGACTGATGATTGTGATGATGATTCGAATAGTACTGAAGATATAGAAGTTTTGAGGCACTCAATCGTTCAGGATGAGAATGGTGTTTTTCCAGAGCCACATATTGGAATGGAATTTGATTCAGATAATGCAGCTAGAATGTTTTATGAAGACTATGCTCGAATTGTTGGGTTCAGCACACAAATTCACTTTGACCGCTCAAAGATCGAGGACACCATAGGCTCCTGGGAATTTTTGTGTTCCAGTGATTCGTCAAAGAAAAGAGCTAGTGATAACTGTGGAGCGATGCTCAGAGTTGAGTTAGGGGGTGGAAACAAATGGGTTGTGACAAAATTTGTGAAGGAGCATAGTCACACCATAGTCGGTCAGAGTAAGTTGCATTGCCTCAGACCTAAAAGACATTTTGCTGCCACAACAAACAATGTGACGAAAACTTTCCAGGGCATGGACATAGTTCCCAGCGGCATGATGTATGTTTCCATGGATGGAACTGGTATCTCTGCTGACGCAAACCATGTAGGGAAGAATACCAATGCTCCAGGATTTAGTCATGCTTTTAATAGCATCAGCTCAGTAGGCCATACAGCAAGGTATTCCAATAGAAGCACATTGGGTAGGGATGCTCAGAATCTTCTTGATTATTTTAAGAAAATGCTGGCTGAGAATCCAGGATTTTACTATGCCATACAACTTGATGAAGAGAATCGAATGGCTAATGCATTTTGGGCAGACTCTAGGTCTAGGACAGCTTACACCCACTTTGGTGATACTGTTTTTCTGGACACAACATTCAGAATAAATCAATATAGAGTACCATTTGTTCCTTTCACAGGGGTGAATCATCATGGTCAGACAATATTGTTTTGTTGTGCTCTACTTCTAGATGAATCTGAAGCTACTTTTTTGTGGCTTTTCAAAACATTTTTGGCTTGCATGAATGGCCGTGCACCTGTCTCCCTGACCACTGATCAGGACACAACAATACAGGCTGCAGTTGCACAAGTCTTTCCAGAAACCCGCAATTGCATAAACAAATGGCACATGCTCAGAGAAGGCCAGGATAGGATGGCTCGTGTTTGTCTTGCACATCCTAACTTTCAAGTGGAGCTCTATAACTGCATAAACATGACTGAGACCATCGAGGAATTTGAATCATTTTGGGTATTCATCACTGACAAGTATGACCTCAAGAGAAATGAATGGCTTCATTCTATATATGATGCCCGCAGGCAATGGGTGCCTGTTTATTTTCGAGACACTTTCTTTGCTGCCCTTTTTCCCAGTCTGAGATATGAAAGCTCATTTTTTGATGGCTATGTAAATCAGCACACTACTTTGCCAGTGTTCTTTAGACAATATGAAAGAGCCTTAGAGAATTCATTTGAGAGGGAAGTGGAAGCTGATTTTGACACAATGTGCACCGCCCCAGTTCTGAAGACACCTTCCCCTATGGAAAAACAGGCAGCTACCTTGTACACTAAAAGAATTTTCTCAAAATTTCAAGATGAGTTAGTTGAAACATTTGTATATACCGCAAATAGAGTTGATGGAGATGGGCATAACAGTACATACAGGGTGGCGAAATTTGAGGATGCCCATAAAATCTATTTTGTTTCACTGAATATTGCAGGGATGAAAGCAAACTGTAGCTGTAAAATGTTTGAGTATTCTGGCATCCTTTGTAGACATATATTGACGGTTTTTACTGTAACAAATGTTCTTACCCTGCCATCACATTACATCTTAAAGCGGTGGACTAGAAATGCTAAAAGCGCAGTTGTGACTGATGAACTGAACGAGCTGCAGGGTCACAAATCTTTGACTACTAGATATAATAATTTATGCAAGGAAGCAATTAGATTTGCTGAGGAAGGGGCTATATCATTCGAGACATACAGTGCTGCACTTGTTAGTCTCAGAGAAGGAGGGAATAAGGTTGCTGGTGTTAGAAAAACTGTAGCTAATGTTGTATCGTCTGTTACTGGTGTTGCCCATGATGATCGGAGAACATCCACAGCAAATCCTGAAATAACTCCTCTACTTTGGCCACGACAAGATGAAACAATACGGGGCTTTAATCTTAATGATGCTAGTGTTTCTAATCAAGCAATTTCAGATCCCAATGTCTCGCATGTGGCCCCACTTTCTCTTAACCGAGATGTTGGTCTTACTGATAATGCGGTACTAGAAAACCTATGAATTGTTTTTATAAATGGATTATCTGTTTAGAATAATAATCTTAATCTCTCATTGTCCATAATGTTGGTCTGCAGCTGATTCTTCCTTGTCTTAAGTCAATGACTTGGGTAATGGAGAATAAGAACTTGAATCCAGCTAATAAGGTAGCTGTAATTAACCTAAAGGTATGTGTGCCAAATTATTTTGACTTCATTCAAAATTAAGTAAAAAACTAATAGCTTCTCTTTATGTTATGCTGTTCTTTCCATTTCTATGTTGTGCTAAAGTCCGATTCTTTTGAGCCACAGAAATTGCATTGACGTAATACCTGAACCAAGAACAATCATATGATTCAGTTGGAGAAAAAACTAGTCTAGAAGTCTGAAAATAACACAGGTGCATATTCTATCATTGGCAAGTTCCTGTTGGTGCTTGTCAATGAGAAAATTTGCTACTGATCTTTTAAAATTATGAAAATGACCATGTATAAGTTCCTTTACATCTCCTTGTGCTTCCATTAAGATATTCCATCCCATCGGTTTCTGTAATTAATTGCCTTTGTCCCAGAATTAAGTACTGTCTTAGAAAGCAAATATGATGAATTGTTACTTCTCCAATTCTAGTGGACAAGTGTCTTGTTTTAACTTTTATGTTGATGATTCTTTTGGAATTGTCTCCGGTTTCAATTCCTTTAATCTAGTCAATAATTGCCTAGTAATGGAACTTGGGTGTATTAGTTAATGCTTCTTTTGTATCACTTGTCTTTTGCTGCATGTGCAGTTACAGGATTATGGCAGGGCACCAGCAGGAGAATCAGAGGTGAAGTTTTCACTGTCAAAGGTCACGTTGGAGCCCATGCTTAGGTCGATGGCCTATATCAGTGAACAGCTCTCTACCCCTGTCAATAAAGTTGCTGTCATCAATTTGAAGGTCTGTGATTCTCAAATTCGATAGTCAGTTGAATGAGGCAGCTATTTCTTTATTGTTCCTTTTGATATGATGTTCCAAGTTTATTATACAATTGGCAAAAGTTGATG
Source organism: Pogostemon cablin (assembly GCA_023678885.1). Taxonomy (NCBI): domain Eukaryota; kingdom Viridiplantae; phylum Streptophyta; class Magnoliopsida; order Lamiales; family Lamiaceae; genus Pogostemon; species Pogostemon cablin. The sequence continues at coordinate 17,812,324 of CM042984.1, forward strand.
CTGAATGGACAACGAGAAAATGGGCATCATGCCCATGATATATCAATGAGATTACAATACAAATAATTTTTTATGCAGATTCCAAAGGTTAAGATGCCCAACTCTAGAATTGCTAGATAGGCTAGGTAAATCTAATGACCAACACATTACAATATTGAAGTGAAGCAATATGTGAAATGATCCTAATCTAAAAGTTTTAAGTTGCAAGAGCTTTGTATGCTTTATATCTTTAACATTTCTCAAGACTCCCCCGACATGCAGGTGGGCGAAGCCACCCTATTCCTTGCGTGGAGATATTTGCAGGTGGCCTACTTAATACCTCACTATTATTATTGCGTGTGAGCCACCCTTTCACATGACCTGGTAACTTATAAGATAGGGAGTCATATAACTCAGTTTCTGAGACCAGCCACGTGAAAGGACCTGCGATCATCTCTCACCACTACCCATATGATATTTAAGGTATTATCAGGTACCTTAAATAGCTGCGTGCAGCCGTGCACGTGATGATAGTGAGGTGTTAAGTGGCTAATGGCTATTAGGTGCTCCATATGCATATAACTCCACATGAAGCAATAAGTAATGCCTTTGTCTGCCTGCAAGTGAGTGAGCATGTTGAAGATATGCTAAAGATAAATGTATAATGATACGCATCGCAAACATCTTGAGCTTTTTAAATATGCCTTTTGGCACAGAACTAGAAGAGAAAATAGTCTCTTCTATGCAATCACCCACCTTAGCTCAATATAGTAGGAAAAAATCCTAGACTTGAGAGAAGGATTGCTAATTGATATTTAAATACCTCATGAGCCTCTCTAGACTATGTCCTCCCAATCTTGAACACCATTTGTAAGAGAGTTGAGTTTCACTTTATCTTCATTATGCTTTGTCATGTTTTTCCCTGTAGCTTTATAATATTGCCTCATGACCAGCTTCTTATAATCTTCATTTTTGTGTTGGTTCTGAATTAATAAGAAAAATCAGCAAATCCAAGATTTTAGGGTTATGTGGCTTTTATAGGATGAAGGATTTTAAACGAATAAACAGTTTTCTTCACACACCTGATGGCAGCTAACAATCATATTGCAAACTAATTTTTTATTTTTATGTATTTTGCATAATATGCATTCTGTTGATATAGTCTATTCTCATTCAGCTTCAAGATACAGATATAACTTCAGGTGAATCAGAAGTGAAATTTCAGGTGTCCAAAGATACTTTAGGTGCCATGTTGAGATCAATGGCCTATATCCGTGAGCAGCTTTCCAATGCAGTAAGGATTCTTGACATGCTGGCAATATAGCTTTTGTTTTGTCGAAACATCATTTATTGCCTAACTTTTAAATTTGTATTTTTAAATATGTTATTACCCATTATGATAACCCAGCATACATTTTTTGTGATTGCTTGATTAATGAATGGGTCTCTTTTCTGTTGGCTTATCACGAAATATTATCTTCTTTATAATACTTACGAATTACAAAGAGGCAAAGTTGAAAATGTCAATCTGATCAATGTCTCTAACCAATATAGTCTATGCATGTGATTGTTTTTTCATCTACTATCTTCACTCTTCGGCATTTGATTCTTGAGCCTGCTTTTCGTTTTGTTTTTTTCCTTGAAGTCAGTCAGTGAGTACTGAAGCTTCATATTATTTACACTTATTAAACATACTTATCAGTGATTCAACATTTTGACCTGAAGATCTCTAAGCACCATACTGATATTTTTAGTGTGCTACTAAAATTAGATAGTAAATCTAACAACAGAATTCCAGTTATAAGAGAGGCCTGTCGTCTCTTCCTCGATGTTTGCTCAGTTTCTGTCTTAACTGATATTGTTTTTCAAGATTGGGTGGCCTGTAAAAAGTTAGTTTGTTAAAAAATCTCAATTTTATAGCGCGTCCTGAATATTTTTGAGCTATTGTATGTCAAAATAAGCCCCTAAAAATACCAGAGTATCTGTATTCAGTCAATGATCCATAATTCTCTTTTACTACTGAGATTGCATATTTTTTACTAACCATCATTGCCTCTCTCCCAGCAACGACCCCTCTTTATACGACATCTTTTCCTGATTCTACTGTTTGTCTCATGGCAGACCGAGCCCAAACAAGATAATCAGGCAAAAAGACCACGAAAGTAGATATCATCCCGTTCCTATGTATTCACCAAGTCCGACGATGCACATATTGGAATTGACTTCCTCAGGTAACATTCTCGTCCGAGTTTCTTCTACCTTGTAACCTGACTGGATTGCTTTTGCCTCGATAGAATCATGTTTGCTACGGAATGCTTGTACATATAACTTTTATTTAATTGGGCAGAGTTCATATTTTCTGGTCATGGTCTCCATATTATATGACAATTAGGTGAATCCTTGTATATCAATGTAGTTATTTTTGTAGGATCTTGTACAGCAATGGAAGCATAGTTTTGCTCATCTTTAAGCTTTATAACAGTAGTATACTATGTTTTCCACGAATAAAAGTGGGATGTATTTATTTTATTTATTGTTTTTATGCTGCACAGTTTGTTACATTATATGAATTTACCATCGTCATTCTATATTTGAGTTGCGGTAAGCTGAATGGGGTATCTAATATAACTCATTCCATAAATAACTTGATTAAAGCGTATTGATAAAAAAAAGATTCCATGTGGTGTCTCATGCTTTTTTTACACCGCTTCTAAGAAATCCTTTGTATATTAAGCTTTACCCATCAAATGTTCAAATTAATTGCTCCCTCCTTGGAGTAATGGATGCGTTTGCTCTTTTTAAACGTGGAATATAATTATATTTTAATATGTAATGAGGTAAGAGAAACAATATTCACTTCAATCCAATTTTAACTTCATACTTTTCGTTTTTGTCCGTCTCAAATTTAACTTTACATTTCCATAAATTGAAAAAACAAACTAATTAATATCACTCTAACCTACATTAATTTCAAATTTGTTATCACATTATTAACATACATAACATAATTTATTATTTATTTATTACTTAAAAATATTATTCTATTACAAAAAAAGTCAAAAAGTAATTTTTTCTAAACTCCGTATCTATAATAAATGTGAAGATGAATTTGAGGTGAAGTGAATATTTTGATTTAAAGTGTGTATAGTTTTCTGTGTGGGCTCTATAAAAATATTTTAATTATAATTGTTATAATAATATTTTACTTATAAATGTTTTGTGTGGGTTCCATTTATAAAAAAAAAAGAAACATAATTATTAAAGTGAGACGCCCAAAGAGAAAATGTGTAACTATTATTATGAAACCATTATTATGGGAATATGGCAACGTAATTGCTAAAGTGGGATACTCAAAATGCGTAACTATTATTGTGAAAGAGAGAGAGCATATGATATCATATATTGTCACCTCATCTTTTTCTTAAGGAGCTTATGTTTATGATTAATTTCTTAAGTCGCTCGTTTTTATAATAAAATATTTGGAAAGACACAAATGATCATGATTTAAATCCATTTAAAATTAAAACACCCAGTACTCATAGTTAAAAACACCATTGCAGTTTGCACATCCAAAATAATCTTTTTCATCCTTTTCAAATATCTATAAACGATATTTCTCTAAATTCCTGTGTCAAATTGAACAACAGTTTTTTAGTGCAAGTTGAATACTTTAAGAAATTATTGTTGATTTTATATTCATCTAGCAAAGAATTTCATGGAATTACAATATTTAAATAAGTAGCTTCAATTTTTTATTGTAAACAAGACACATAATTAAATGTATAAGCAACGTAATGCACATTTAAATTATGTTGTTTTTAAAAATACTTCGAAGTTTCCACCCATCAACTTATAGTTGTTAAAAAGTTCGAAACTCGTAGGGTTGATCAGATCAACTCTAAAAAAAAAATAAGGCTAGAGCTTCAATTTTGTAGCCCGTTTAAAATCGGGTCTTTTGGCCTGTACCAATAGGTAAATTAAATTTAAGATACATAAATTACCGGCCGGTACATTAAAAATAATAATAGGGGATCACTAAGTAGATCGGTCCTATGTAAGATTACATAGAACCGGATCCAATGCACGACATTGGATAAAACCTTGGAAGAAGCAAGCGGAACATGAAGCGGACCTAACAAGAGGTTTTTGGATATAGCGATCTGCGCTTGCTAGCTGGTATTATTTTTTTTATTTTTTAAAAAGAAACGATAGCTGATAGTAGACAAATCGTGAGTTCCTCTGTCAATTTACCATTCCCTTTTTTTTGTCTTCTTTCAAATAATGCCATAATCTAATAATATAATTTTAATTTCAAGAAGTGATCTAATTAATTTCAAAGAGTAATCTAATTAATTTTATAGAGTGATTTATGAACTGGCAGATGACATAAAATTTAATTCTTCAAAATACATGAATTAATTTTCAGAAAATTAGAGTTTCAAATCAAAGAGTAATCAAATTCATTCTAAAGAGTAATTCAATCAATAATAATAAAAAAAAGTAACCTTATTAACAAAACATAATTGAACATAATAAACAAACCAATATAAAGGATAATCCAAAAGCTTATACATAGTAACCAAATTCATTATAAAGAGCTTTCCAATTAATAGAAAAAAAGTAACTTAATATTGAACAAACAGGACAATATATAATTCAACCTAAAAAAAATAAAAAATCTCAGTTCCTTGAAACCAAGCTACAATAAACTGAAATCAGAATATGCTATTCAAAGAGAACAAAGAATCTGCTTAACCAGCTAGTTTATTGATATACAATTTCTAAGCCCAGGAAGCTCTGAATCACCGTATGTTCATGCTTAAATTCATGCCCATCATCATTGGCCCACATCTTTTTCTGATCCTCCTCTTAGCTTCCTTTGGAAGAAGCACCATGTTAATAAGGATAGTATATCATTTCCTAAATTGTTGTAATCATTCATTATTTCATCCTATGATTTATGAGATAGTTGTTGTAACTTATTCTATAAGATAATGATGATTACAATCAGCCGATCATTGTTGGTTGCTTTTTCATATTTTCTCATGCTATCAGCCTGAAACATCGGTTGACCCTTTCTCCTCTTTCTCTTTCTCTTCCGATCTGCTATCTCCTTTTTCTTTTCTACTATTTGCTATCTCTTCCGATGGCATCATCATTTTCTTCGGCCGATTCCTTACCAATTACCACAATGATTCACATGCTTACGATCAAGCTCTCCTCCTCTAATTTTATGTTATGGAAATGACAGGTGCTGCCGAAGCTCACCAATTTTGATCTTGTCAGATTTGTGGATGGTTCGTCCACACCTCCTGCGTCCAACATTACTGTCGACAACAAGGAGTCCTCTAATCCTGCATTCTCTGAATGGTATACAAAGGATCAGAAAATATTACGTGTTCTCTCCACCTCTCTATCGGAAGAGGCGATGGCTGAGGTTGTCGACTGTACAACCTCTCGCGATACTTGGTTGGCCCTCGAGCGTGCTTTTGCTCATTCCTCCACCTCTCGCACAAATCAGTTGTGTTAGGAACTTCTTCGCTCCGCCATGGCTCTCTCTCTGTTCAGGAATATGGCCTGAAATTCAAGGCTACCTGCGACCAATTGTTGGCGATTGGATGACCGGTAGACGAGTCCGACAAGAGTAATTTATTTCTTCGCGAATTGGGTGCCCAATTTGTAAATTTTCCAGATATGCGTATGGCTCTTGAACCAGTCCCTGGATTCACAACGCTTCTGCACCAGGATGTGCAGTTCGACCTCATGTCGAAGGCCATGGATGCTTCTCTGTCACAGTCCCAGGTCACCTTCACCTTTGATGCTCGCCGTCACTCGAGCTCCTCTTGGCAGTTCAATTCTCGTCTGCCCGGTCATCAATTGAACCAATTTTCGGGCATCGTAGAAACCAGTCCAGCCGACAGTCCGGCGGTCGCTGTCGTGGTTCCCCAGTGTCAGTTATGCAGTGGCAAAGATTATGTAAATCAGTGCCCTATTTTTTCTTAATAGGCCTGCCTCTCCTCCAGTGGCTTGTCGGGCTCCACAAACTGCCAACTTGGCCCAAGCTTTTCAGGCACAGTGTACCTTCTTCTCGCCCCAGCCCAACAATACTATAGCTAGTTAGTTTGTTGATTCGGAGGCTTCGGTCCATATAGATGCTGCTTGTTCACCTTTTCGCATGTGTCCCCAAGTGTAGGAAATCTATTGTAATTCAGCGTGTTACCAAGTAAAAATATCGAACCCACATGATAATTCTAGACTAATTATTTAATCTAATTATGACTATTCTAATTTAAGGCAAATTTGGGTATTTTAAGAGAATGGATTAATTAAACTAAATATGCAGAAAATAATTACTAAAAATAATAAAGTAGCAAATAAAATAAATATGGAAGTGTTCAAAAGAGAAGATAGATAGCTCTAGAAATTCCAGTTAAATTGATCAAATAAAATCACTTGACAATCGGTTAGAATTCCTGCAGATTTTATGAAATCAATCACTTAATTATGTTAAATCCCTCTTTTAAAGTAAACTTAACACATAAACCTGGTTTAAACCCTCAGATGTAGAAGAATAATTCCTACTCCATTCCTACTCCCTTTTTAGGTAATTCATGCAAAATTCCATTAAAGGCTAGAACAATGGTAATTAATAGATATATTAAATTTCCAATATTAATTATTCTAATGAATAAAGGTTATATGGTTAAGTCCCCTTTACTCATAATAGGTTGACAAATATAATCCCTTTATGACACAAGCAATAATCATAAGCATGCATAAGACAATGACATAACCATGAATGAGGACAAATCATATAAGATAAAAATATGTCTTAATTCAAAACATTAATAAAGGAATAAGAATACTGCAGAAATCAACAACCTAGTCTAGGTCATTAATTCAAACCAATTCAACCTTCAAACCTGACACTATTCAAGAAGTACTAGCCCATGGTATTACAAGCAGCACCTATAGTTAGATATGAAAACAATCCCATAGGTCTATTATTCAAAAGCTTGAAAGATAGAAAAAACCCTAGATGTGACATGATTCTCCATTCTCTCTTCCGTGATTTTGAACCTTCTCGTTCTCCTTTTCAAGTAAGCAGCACTATTGAACTATCTGGGATGGGTGGATGGGTTGGTGAATCTTGATTTTGATATGGTGGCAGGGAAAGAGTACGGAAAAGTATCAAGTGTTGTGGAGAGTTACGTATAAAATTCCCAAAGTGTCTCTTTTATAGTTGAGGACTGATAATTTCCAAATTCTGACTCAAAAGTGGGTTTTTTATGTCAAAAACATGAACGAGCTGGAAAAATGACGAAATGATTAAACTGGGCTCGCTGGCATCGACACGAGTCGTGCCATAGGCGGCACGAGTCGTGCCGACAGAGTACTGGCGCATTCCTTCAGCATGCTGAGCATCATGAATGCGACATTCCTCGATAGCCTTCGGCGGTCGTGCCCGTATACCTTGCGGCACGACTGTGCACTTCTCGGCGGCACGAGTGCCTCTCCTGGTCGACACGAGTCGTGCCGGCCCGACTTCGCTCCCAACTTCTATTTTTTCTCTTTTTACCTCGTTTTCCACCTAAAAACATGAAATAACACCTCACATGCTTCTGTAATATAAATATATATAATTAAACCAAAAGATGTTCAAATACGGATATAAATACCACAAAACTGTGCTAAATCGGACCCTAAAATAAGCAGATTTTCACATTAATCAGCTGCTTAGCCCGCATCTCTTGATTCCATCGAGCCTTACAATGGTCATCAATCTGTTGTGGTTGGAAATGGTACATCTCTTTCCATATCTCATACTGGCTCTCGTTCATTGTCTAATGGTGTTAAATTACTTGATGTTCTTGTGGTGCCTCAAATCACGAAAAATCTGTTGTCTATAAGCAAATTAACTGCTGATTATCCTATTGATGTGCTATTTTCTGATAAATCATTTGTTATTCCGTACTGAATTAGCAAGGCTGTACTAGCTCAGGGCCGATGTGAGCAGGTCTTTATGTTTTGAATTGTGGCACCCCTGCCTTTCTCTCAACTGTTTGGTCCAACAAATTAAAATCTAGTTTTGATTTATGGCATTTACGGTTGGGGCATGTCCCATTTTCTATTATTTCCTTATTAAATAAATATGGCCATTTGGGTGTTATTTCTTTATTGCCAAACCCGACCGTATGCTCCTCTTGTCAATTAGCCAAGAGTAAAAGACTTTCTTTTGAGTTGAATGATAAACAGGCTTCTGCTGTTTTAGACATTGTTCGTTGTGATTTATGGGGCCCTGCGCCTGTTGCAGACTCTACTAGTTATCGTTATTATGTTGCTTTTGTAGATGATTTCTCTCGGTTCACTTAGATCTATCCGATGCATGCAAAGTCTGACTTTATGCCATATTTGTTAAATATGTAATAAATTTTCGGCAACTCTGAAGAACTTTCGGAGTGACGGGGGTTTGAATCTTGAATCATAAAGTGCATACCTTTTTTTATGTTCGTGGAATCCATCATCACATCTCTTGCCCCTACACCCTTCAGCAGAATGGCCGGGCGAAATGCAAAAACCGACATATATGTGAGACAGGTCTATCTATGTTATTTCATGTTTCTGCTCCTGTGTCTCTTTGGTTTGATGCTTTTGCAACTGCAGTCCATATCATTAATCGACTTTTTATACCTATACTTGGGAATATATCACCATTTGAGGTTATTTTTGGTACGACGCCAAACTATGCAAATTTTTGACCATTTGGTTGTCGGGTATTTCCTGACCTTCGTGATTATTCACCGCATAAATTGTCTCCAGAAGCCGCCCTTGCATTTTCATTGGTTACAGCAGCATGTACAAAGGGTTCCGATGTTACGATCGTACTATGGGCCGGGTGTTTCGCTCTCGCCATGCTCAATTTGTTGAAACTGTATTTCCATTCTCCAAACATGGGTCTCCATTTGCAGTTGATGATCTTGATATCGCGAGCTATGAGGACTATTTCAACCATACACCTCCCACTCCTTCATGCACAGCCTCTCTCTCGCCCCCTTGTCGGCCATGCTCCTCCATGCCTATACTTGCACCACTGGTTCCTATTCCCATTAAACCAGAGCCAGCTACTCCGGCTTCTCCTCAGATAGATTCTCCACCTCCTCCAGATACTCCCGACAGCTCTTCATCATCAGATTCTTTGCCCACAGCAGTTGCTCCAGTCTCTCGACACCCTATGATAACTCGTGCCAAGGCTGGAATCTTCACGCCTAAGTATCCGGTTGAGGGATCGCATTTTGGAGCAGTTAGTCATGGCTTACACCTAAATTCACACACATTCTCTCTTACCTTCCATCTACCATTTTCATCCATTTAATCTTCATTTTCCATCAAATTCACTCAATTCACTCCATATATCTATCACACATCACGTAATCAATTTGAAGAGGATTTGAGCATGAGAGAGGGAGATTCTTCTCAAGTGACAAGGGAAACCATCAACCTTTAGAAGTGTTCATTTTCTAATTTTATAGCAATAATTGTTTGTAATCAAATTTGTAATGTTTATTTGATGAAGTTGCAAGACTAGTCTCATTAATAAGACTAACAACATGATTGCTTAAGGATTTTAGGCTTGTACACCATGTGTTTGATGAATTGATTGATTATGAGTATTTTTTTTTATCATGAATGCTTATCTTTCAATTTATGTGATGATTTGTGTGGTTAATTGTTCATGACATGTAGATAGAGTGCGAATTTATATGCATGTGATGAATTGTTAATTGAATCATGTTGTTATGTGAATTGTTTATACTGTAAGCATGAATTGAGTTTGTGAAGACCAATGTATGCTTAGAGTCTTATGATAGGACATGTTGGAAGAGTTGCGTACTACATGAGAGCATTTATCTATAGGACCTTATAGTACCTCGAAAGGGAATAGGAATCATAAATTAACTCTCCTAGGTGCTATTTAGGGGTTGATTAAAAGGCATCCTACATCTAAGTTGTGTCTTTTGAAGGAGCTCTTAATACGATTAGTGAAAGCCTATAATATCATAATCCATTATGTTTATCAATGCATATGTGTGTATGAGTCTAGACCATCTTTTCCATGATTGTTATTAGTCTTACTTGCTCCTTAGATTGATCTACCTACATCCATTCCATATCTTGTTCTATTGATTGTTGATTGTTTCATTACTTTAATTGTTTTTATTAGTAGGTACTTTTAGTTAAACAATCAATCCAATCATTGATTTAGTCCTTCTAGAGTGAGCTTATTACGAATACAGATACATTACCTTCTTCCTTGGGATTCGATATTTTATTACTTGGTCACTGACACTACACAACGATAGTGTACACTTGCTCTCCATAAGGGACGTATCGATCATTATCGGTGGCTGTCGATTCGGGTGGATAGGGTGTGGTGGTCAGTATTTAAATTTCGAAGTAGGGGCATTTTTGTCCATAAAATGATATTTTCTCTTTTGCGTGGTGCAATTAATGTGGACGGACGAAAACATAAAGTGTGAAATTTAATGTGGGACAGAGGAAATATTTTTTTACATTTTATTCATCATTCACAACAACTTTATTTATTTTTTCTCTTTAAATTTCCAACTTACCCATACTTTTTCTTACATTATATATTTAAAAAAAATATTTTTAATCTACGTGTACGTATAAACGAGCATAAATACCCATGATGAAGGGAGTATAATTTTTTTAATTAATAATTTTTTTATTAAAAACAATACTCCTAATTTGAAATAATATGAAATATTAAGGTTATTAATATAATAGTACTAACTAATAATTTCACTAGTTGAGAAAATTAATTTTAAATTTAAAAATATTTGATCGGATGTATGAGAAGAGAGAGAGTGTGTGTATACATTGGTGTTGATATACTGTATAGCCATGTAGGCTCTATAATTTTGAGTGACCCAATTACCCAAACACAACTTCTTTTTATTAATTTTCAAGTGGGAATTAAGGGCAATGACTTCATGCATTAAATGATCTGACAATTAGTAATCATAAGTATGTTCTACTTTAGCCCTTTGTGCCTCCCTGTCTGCCACCTCATCAACAAAACCTTACTTCAACTCTATCTACTTATTATGGAGTATTATTTTTTTATTACATCTATTGTTAAATAATTTTTTTAACAACATTACTATAGTATCATCAAAATTTTATCTTCATATATTATTTATTAACTAAAATAATATAACACATGACTTCTTTTTAATATTTGGCATAATATGAAAATACATGATGACACTTTTTTTTCTCTCATAAATGAAAAGAATTGAAGCACACCCACTCTAATACATAAAATAGATAAAGTCTCTTTCGAAACATTCATACGTGAGATGGGTCAAATCTATATTTATTTTTTGTTAGATATGTATTTATCTCTTAATTAAATAATAATTTAAATTATTACGTTAGTCAACTCCCCTTAATTATAGAACTGTCTAACTTCTTAACTAATTTAATTGAGTCATTTATGTAATTTATTGACGCTTACAGATGTGGACATGAATTCTCATGAAAACCACAAATTAAATATCCGTCAACCCTCGCCGTACACGACATCATTCGACACCATCATTTACATTATCGTCCAATCGCCACCGTCTACTCAATTATTCGACCTCCGCCATAGATATACTTTTCGTGTTCCATTGTGATCGTAAATCCACCGTAAATCATGGATATTATTCTATATTGTGAGAAAGAAGAAAACAATAGCGATAAAGGTGTACGTGTTTATATTTATGTCACATAAAGGTATGTTTAATACTCATTTCGTCCTGATTTACATTTTTTTGTTTGTCCTAAGTTAATGTTTACATTTTTTTTGTCAAATGATACACACACAAAATAATTAATTATTCTACATGGGGGCACATATACAACAATACTAATAAAACCACTCACTACACATTAAATATTATATCTTTCAACTCACTACCCATAAAAATATCATATCTCTTAATCTACATGCAAAATGAAAACGTAACACTTAATGAGGGACAGAGGAAGTTATATTATAATATGTCAGTTTTGTGTTAGAGTATGTTGTTAAATATTGTATAGTAAACATTTAATTTTATAATAATATTATATAAAAGTCTCTATTTTATGAAAATGTATGCCGATTTTGTTAAAGTATGTCCGTTTTGTGTTAAAATTATATTTATGTTATGTAAAAGTATGTGTAATATATGTTAAAATATGTCTGTTTTATGTTAGAGTATGTTGTTAAATACTCTAGTAGACATTTATATTGTATAACAATGTTATAAAAAGTCACTACATTTTTTGATAAAGTATGTCGGTTTTGCGTTAAAGTATGTTTACTGTATGCTAAAGAATGATTTTTATTTTTAGTTTTGTGCGAGAAAATGTTGGTAAATATTATTGAGCAATGTAATGTAATACGAAACAAACATACTTTAAGCCTTTATTAAATATACTTTTAAAATAATGTCTTATCAAGTAATATAAAGTTTGTTAATTTTGCGCGTTAGAGTTTGTTATTCAATACTCTAGATTAGACATTTATATTGTATTATACTCTCTCCTTTCCAAGTTAAATTTCACTCTTTCCGTTTTCGTCTATCCCACATTAAACTTTACTATAAAAAAAAAGGAAACATCACATCAGTCCTCACCCCTAAAAATTACTAATTTACCACTCTCACCTAACATACATAAGATACTTTATAATTTATTTATTACCTAAAAATAATACATTACCCTCCTATAGTCAATAAAGTTGATCAAAAAACAACCTTTCTTAAATTTTATGTCTACAATAACGGTGAAGATTAAGTTGAGACGGAGGAAGTAATATTGTAGAAAAAAGTTTATTAAATTTATGTTAAAATATATCGAATTTGTTTTAAAGTATATCTAAGGCAATAATTAAATGACGGTAGAAGACGATTTACATTGTTCGGTGAAACACCAAAGAGAATTCAGATAAATTTATTCACATCGTTCCTGAAAAGAAAGAGAAAATATTTAGATGATCTCACAAAATTAGAAATTTTTAAAATTAAGGAATTAACTAAAAATAAATATACATGGTACTCCTTCCGTCCCATAAACAAATTCACACTTACTATTTTTGTTCGTCTCACAAACAAGTTCACAATCTAAATAAAGAAATTACACTCAATCCAATAATCCTACAATACATTTTAATTTCAACATTGTCACTCTTTTTTCAACTCATATAACTTACTTTATTATTTATTTATTACATAAAAATACCAAACTACCCATAAAAATTAAGCAAAAACCAATTTTTCTTAAACTTCATATCTACAGTAACTGTGAACTTAAATATGAGACGGAGGGAGTAATAACTAATAGAGAATGGCAATGACTAGCGTGCCTAAGGCTTTTTTTTAGAATTCGTGGGACCGTGGGTCCCCCACCCCAATTTCACCCCAATTTCGTACAGTTACCGCTAACCTTGTTGTTTGATTTTTTAATTCTTTTTTTTAGTTATTTATTTATTTATTTATTTTTAGAGATATATTGTAATTTCACCCTTAGTGAAATTGGTAAATGTTATTTCACTGAATACGGTTACATCAAGTACTTACGTACGATGCGAATACAAAGTCCAACCAACCTATCCAACCTACTTAAGCAAAATGCTTAAGGTGAATAAAGAAAATACATCAAGAATTCATATACAAAGATGCTATCTGAATTTTGATTCTGTCTGCAACGTGAGTCGGTGACAGCATCCTCGTGCCAAAATGAAGAGCGTTCCTTTCCATCCAAATGTAGTAGATCATGGTAGCAAAGGTGATGAAAATAAGTCTTCTTGCCTTTTTGTTGCTTCTGGTATCCTGCATAATCTTACGGAATGCGTCTGTGACTGATGATAGCCTTCGTCTTCTCCATCCAATCCATCCTCTCACTTCATCCCAAATGCGAGTGGTATAAGGGCAATTAAAGAAGAGATGCGATGTAGTCTCCTGATTAAAGCAAAAACCACATCGTTTGTCTTCTCCTGTGCACCATACCCTATCATTCGTAGCCACTCTATCCCTATGCACTAACCATAATCTGAAACTGAACTTCCTCACAATCCATTTGTGCCAAACTTATTTATAGACAAAGCTCGAGTCCGCTGTGTATCTACTCCTCAGATGATCATACATACGACAGGCTTTGAATACCCCATTCTCACAACACTTCTCCATAACTCCAATCACTCATTCATCCCCTTCTGATTCATTCTCTACAACATTCCTAATGGCAATGAGAACTCTCCATAAGTATGTAGAATTGTTACCAGGAGAGGTCACTGTCCACTTAGAAGCCGAGAGGTAGACAGAGTGAATTCATTTTACCCAGAGAGATGAGGCTTCCCTGTGTACATCCCACAGTGCTCATGCCAAAAGGGCCTTATTCCAAGTAATGATGTCCTTCAACCCTAGCCCTCCTGCATTCTTAGGTTGAAGGATGTCGTTCTAGCTCACCGGGCTCACCTTCGTTCCCCACAAGAACCTGCGAATAATGGTCTCCACCTTTTTGACCACCACAATTGGGATTTTAACGATGCCACACCAAAAAGATAGAATACCATAAATCTCAGAAGTGATAAGTTCCAATCTACCCGTGAATGACAACAGTTTAGAAGACCAAGTTTGTATCATATTGTTAATGTCATTCAGAAGGGGTGTAAAATCATCCACTCCAATTCTCTTGCTACAGATAAGAATGCCTAAGTATTTGAAAGGAATGGTACCTGTACTGAAAGGAAGAATCTGAGCAATCCTGCGCCGTACACGAGTAGAGACTCCTGAAGTAATGAGATTGGATTTCTGAGGATTTGCAGATAGCCCAGAGACTTCAGAGAATCCTTTCAAAATCCTATCAACACACTTTGCAGTTGCTACATCTCCATAGCCCACAATCAGAAGATCATCCACAAGATCAAATGTGAGACATCTACACGCTTATAGATTCTAGAGTGAAACCTGTATTCATGAAGATCTACTGCTCTACTCATCAATCTTCTAAGATACTCCATGCATATAATAAAGAGGAGCGAAAAAATCAGATCACCTTATCAAAGTCCCCTCTTGCCTTTGAAGAAACCCTCCGATTTGTCGTTGATGAGTAAGGAGTAGGAAGTAGTAGTAATACACTTCTCAATCCAAGTACGAAATGTAGAAGGAAAACCTAGTCTCATAAGCAATTCAAAGAGATATTACTAGCTAACAGAGTCATAAGCTTTGGAAATGTCTACTTTGACTGCCATCCTAGGGGAGATATTCCTTACCCTCCGTCCATATCCCTAAAGATCTCTTCTTCTAGCATCACACAGTCTCTCATTTTCCTTTCTTTAATAAATCCAAATTGGGATTGATTTATTAAAGAAGGAAGACAAACTCTGAGTCGAGCGGCCAAGATTTTAGAGATTATTTTATACACTGTGTTGCAACACGAAATGGGTCTAAAATCTTGGACTCTCGGCTCATGGTTCTTTTTTGGAATCAAGGAAACAAATGTGAAATTCAACTGCTTGAGCAACTTCCCCTTCCGAAAGAATTCTTTCACCGCTACCACTACATCTCCACCTACCACATTCCATGCCCCCTGAAAGAAAGCCGAGGGTAGCCATCATGCCCAGGTGATTTGTTTTTGTTGATTGACCACAATGCTTCCTTAATCTCTGCATCCTCAACCGGTTCTACGAGCATACTAGCATCCACAGAAGAAAGCTTCGGCCCTCTATCCAACACCTCCTGCTCTATTGGATGAGAAGTCGGACCCTCGTTACCAAGTATTGATTGATAGTAGGATAGAAATGTATCGATCAATTCTTGGTATGAAGAGGTGGGTTCGTTCTCAGTGTGAAGAGAATGAATGCCATTTCTCGCTCCATTACTTCGAATAAGAGAATAGAAATACTTTGTAGCTCGATCCTGGTTCTTAATGTGCTTGTGTTTGAGAACCTGCATAGGAAAGTTAGCCTCACAATCCTCCAAGTGCCTCTGCCTTTTTAGCTCCTCACTGATCTGAAGGTGTAACTCATGGTTATTCAAGCTCGACATGAAAAGAGTCTGGAGATGATGCAAGCATTCTTTTCCTCTAGCCACTCGTTCAGAAATGTGATGATAATTCTGTTTGTGCAAGTCCTTTAGTGGTTTTTTAGAGATTTCAACTTCTGGCAAAGAATGAATTGTTTCGTTCCTGATACCTGTACCTACCAATACGAAGAAACAAGAACAATAAAATTATCATGGTTAGTCCAAAAATTACAGAATCTGAAGAGTCTAATATAGTAAGGGTTCGGATTTTGGAAGGAGGTGATAGAAGAACAATGATCTGAATAGGTGCCCTGAGGAAGAAAGGTGGTGTGAAGATCCCAACCTATACTCCTCCAAACCTTGCATGTCATAACTCTATCAATTTTTGAGCAAGAGGTGCCATTAGACCAAGTATAGAAACAACCCGATGAGTAGGTATCATCCACTCCCAAAATAGAGCAAGTTTCATGCATCTCCCAAGTCCCCGAATTCTGAGAGAAGGAATTTCTTTCACCCTCAAATCTAACACAATTGAAATCTCCTCCTAGGATCCATGGCAAGGTGTTTGAGTGAAAAAGGGAGATTAGAAGTTGCCACAATGGTCTCCTAGCAACATAACGATTATGAGCATAGATGATCGAGAGAGTAAAATCCTTAGTTGTAGTACGGCAATGGATATTGGCAGTAATTTCCTGATCAAATATGATAAAGTCATTCAGAGAAACTCTCAACGGGTTCCAAAGAATGATTATTCTGCCTCCACTACAAACATCGAAGTTGTGTTTAAAATTCCACGAGGGGAGAGTCTTGGCCATTAAAGCTCCTACTTTAGCATCAGTCAACTTCGTCTCCAGAAGTCCCAGAATCGAAACATCATGTTCTCGCACAAGCTTTAAGAGTGCCTTGTGAGTTGGTGTGTGCCCCAACCCACACACGTTCCAAATAAGAAGAGTCATGACGAGTATTTGGAGGATGGAATACATTCCTTCGCAATCGTCTTACTGATCCAGTCTCCGTAGTCCACAAAGTTGCCATCTTCATAATTTATTTTATCCACATCATATCTTCCCAAGGATTTAGATATTTTGAATTTGAAATTCCTTCCTATAGAGGCAGGGGACTCTCCACTGGAGGATAGATTCATGATACCTTTCAGTTTGGAGTCGAGCACTGAGGGACCGTGGGAAGCTTGAGGAGTCTCAAGAATCTGTTCCATGTCTGTAATGAGATGTCGGGAGAGGCTTTCTGGGGAAGTGATGGGCTCAGTGATAGGGAAAGTGTTCAGCTGGGTGGGCTTGGGAGAAGGGCGAGAGATGGGTTGGTAGATTAAGTTAGAATTTTTTGAAAGGGGAAAGAAACAATTGGGCTGGGAATCAGTGTTGTGGGAATTGGGCTTGGAGGTATTGATGGGGTTACTGGGCAATAGAGGAGAGATTGGAGGGTTTGGAAGGATGGGCGGCTTATTAGGGATTAAAGCAATGGGCTGCACTTTAGAGATTGGATGTGGGTTGG
Source organism: Pogostemon cablin (assembly GCA_023678885.1). Lineage (NCBI taxonomy): Eukaryota > Viridiplantae > Streptophyta > Magnoliopsida > Lamiales > Lamiaceae > Pogostemon > Pogostemon cablin. Next base: position 17,829,894 of record CM042984.1, read on the forward strand.
GCTTAAGATTGGGATTATTGGGCCTCCTGCCTCTATTTCTTTTTCTGTGCCTTTTTCCAAACTGAAAGGGCCTATCCACATCTCGGTTCTGATCTATCTGCAGATGATCGGCGTTCCTGTGGCACTCTAACGCAAGATGCCCAAGAGAATTACAACTTCTACAAAATTTTGGATTGAATTCGTATTCAACTTTCTGCTTGAATCCACCGAATCTATTCTTTACCCAAATCTTATCCGAGAGAGGTTTTGAGGCATCAACATGCACGAGGATGCATGCATATGATACTTTCTTTTGATGAGTAGTAATGTAGTTCATCATGATGAGTTCTCCAATTGCAGACGCGACGAGGCTAAGACGATCCGATGCCCAGTATTTTAGCAGGAGGGAGGGGAGATGAATCTAAATCGGGACTATTGCCAATCCCGCCTCATCAAACTGGAAGTTAATTGACATTCTTCTGAGCATTAAATAGATGAAGTTACCATCATAGGGACCGTTTTGAATAACTTTCTGACATCTTCTTCTGAGGTGAGTTTGAATAATATCCAACCACTATCATGACTGAACACCCGCACTTCTATACCGCACTTGTTGATGATCTCTTTGATGGCCTGAAAGCCCGGATAATGACCAGCAAAGCAAACTATGAGAGTGTGATTCCATTCGTCATTCTCATTTTCCATCAAATGGTCAGGGATTTACACTACCCCAGGCTCGATCGGAGGGATATATTTGAGGAAGTGATTGGGTTGGGGATGACGATTGGGGGTTTTGATTAGTAGAACCAGGGGGAGAGGAGAAGGTGAGAGGAGGAGAGGAAGGGGGTGATTGGAGGGAGAGGGGGCCGAGTTGGAAGGGGGTTGATGTGTGAGAGGGGGTTACGAGGTCGGGGGAAAGGGGGGAAGAGCCGGGATGGAGTGATGGAGGAGAAGGGGAGGATTGGGGGGGTGAAGGGGGGAGGCAAAATAAGGATGGAAAGAGAAGAGGTGGGCCGGATACGGCGGTTAGGATTGAAAGGCGTAAGGGCCACCAAGTTTCCGGTGGCCTCTAGCGGAGAGCCACCAGTTTCCATGGCTGGGAAGGATGTGGGTGCCGGAGTAGAGGTGAGAGGATGACTGGTGATGGACGTGATTTTTGAGGCTAGAGGACAGGGTTGGGATAGGAGATGGGAATGGGAAGATTGCTTTCCCAATAATTTATCTTTAAAAGAGAAAGTGTATACCAAACTTTCTGTGGCTGCAGTTTGTAAGGGGGTTGACAGAGTTGTATTATTTGACTTACAGGAATGGGTGGGACACGTGTCACCTCCATGTTGAACATCAAGGACACCTATCCCAATATTGGTAGCTTCCTGCCGAACCCTCTCACCAGCTTTCACATTATCCAATGCCTTTAACAAATTCAAATTCAAGGAAGAGGAGGCAGAGTTATCGAGGTTGAAAGAAGTCAATGTTGAATTATTTCCAGTCGATCCAGCTGCCGGAATTTGCTTCTTCTCTGGAGGGTTAAGTGTCGAGATTTTGGCAGCTGGTACTCGTTCGCCAAGATCCTCTCTCGTTGCCTCAGCGTCCAAGAGAGTTGGAGATTGAAGGACAGCTGTCCGTGTCTGTTGAATCACAGGGATGTTCGCCGGAGGTTGCAGGAGCAACGGAGTGCTTTCCGGTGACAGTAGGAGAGGTGTCTCCGCTTCTGGAAACTGCAAAATCTGCCGAACAATTTCCGATTCAGAAGGTAACATCGGATGAACATCAGAATCTTCTATTTCTTCCACCATCTCCATTGAAGCATCTTTGGGAGCTACAAACATATCATCACTTAGATATTCTTCAACAGCCTTAACCGGAGAAAGATCTAATACTGACATGTTGGTGTTGGTAGAACACTCCATAGGTGAGAGGAGGGATGCAGACGACATACCATTGATTTTTAAATTATGTTTCTTCTTGCTACATCTTTTACTTCTTTTTTTATTGGAAGAGGATGGGGGACAATATCTACCTTTCCTTGTCTTCATAAAATAAGACGGGAAGGTGAAGGAGAAACAAGGATGTTGGAGACTACCAAAGTGTAGTCAGCTCACTGACCTCCATCATCCTTGTGGGGAAGAAGATGAACAGGGAGTAGAGAGAGGAGAGAGCACAAGATCTAGAGAGAGAAAGTGGGTTGGGTTTTTTTGGTTTTTAGGGTTTAGGGTTTTTGTAATTTCTCCCTAATGGTTTAGGGTATATTCACTTTTAGGGTTTAAGGTTTAGGATATAATTGTAATTTCACCATTATGGTTTAAGGTATATTTTATCCTTGGGGTTTAGGGTATAATTGTAATTTTACCTTATGGTTTAGGGTATATTTCACCATAGGGTTTAGGGTATAATTTTAATTTTGCCCATAGAGTTTATGGTCTAATTGTAATTTAACCCTTGTGTTTTAGGGTATATTTTACTTTTATAGTTTAAGGTTTAGGGTATATTTTACTCTAAGGATTTAAGGTTTATGGTACAATTGTAATTTCACCCTTGTGGTTTAGGATATATTTTACTTCTAGAGGTTAGAGTTTAGGGTATAATAGTTATTTAAGTATAGTAAATTAAATAAAAAAAATATAAAAACAACATCAACAAAGGAGGTGAAATTAATTAAGAATGGTGGGGATTAGAGTTCCACCAATTCATTTGGTGGGACTGCTTCCACCTAGGAGTGGATACCGTACCATACCGAAAAATTCTAGCCATACCGTATATCGTACTGAAATCAAAGGTATTAGAAAATTCATACCGATATCATACCGACAATTTCGATATACTAAAAGAATATACTGTGTTTTTACCGAAATACCATAATACATCTTTATATTGAAATGAATACTATATATATCAGTTCAAATATTAAAAAAATATCATTCTAAATTTCAATTCAATATAATAGGTTCATATTGAAATGAATAAAGTATATATCAGTCCAAAATTTTTTAAAAAATCTCTCTAAATTTCAATTCATTATCGTAGATTTCCAATAATCCAAATTTCTAATAAAAACTAGAAGTAGTAAAACAATTTAATCAACAAAAAATATTTTAAATCTGTAAGAAAATATTTCAAAAAGTACAAAGCAGTAATAAACATTCTCTTCACTTTCCAATCTTGAAATGAGGAATGCGAAAGAATCCAAGCAAATATATAAATAAGGCAATCAGACCAACTAGTCCAACGAGTTCGAATCTTTTTTGCGCCCGTGTTGATGCGGCAAATATGGAAAGAAGAAGAAGGGAGTGAAGAAAAGTAAAGCTCGAACAGGAAGGCGTCGGACGCTTTTAAAAAGAGAATTGACAGTGGCGCAATGGGGAGAAAGACGAGTATTGACAAAATAAAGAGAAAGAATGGTGGCGATGGGAAGAGCAAGGCGGAGGAGGATAATTGGAAAGGGGGAAGACGGCAGCAATAAGACGGAAATAATAGGGTTTCTAACGTGTGGAAATCATAGTGACATCACTTCATGAATATATATTCCAATTTATTTATATACTAGTAATAGAGTTTTAAAATGCGAAATATATTTAATTAATATTATTATATTTATTCAATTAAAAATTAGTTTGGTATACCAAAATTTACCGAAATACCGATTTACGGATATTTTTACAGTATTTCGATATATATCGAAATATCAAAATTTCTTAAAATTACTTACTGATACCGTTCCGAAAATTTCGATATCGTCATGTTTCGATACAGTAAACGCAATATACCGATATTTCGGTATTTTTGTCCACCCATACTTCCACCCAAGTTACACTCATAGATATTAAGTTGATTTCCCGTCTATTTATAATCCGTTCACTAGTATAACAAGAGAGTGACCCACCAAATAAAATAAAAGAAAAGAAAAGAAAAGAAAAGAAAAATATGTAGTCTAATTATTCATTTTGATTTTTCAAAAATTCTTTTAAATATTACTCCTTTTTTTATACTTCTTCAATAGGTGATGTCGACATGCCCTCGCATGAAATTGAAACAGCTTAAACTTAATTCAAGCATGTGGGCGAAAAGGGGAGATCATTGGTTGCGAGTAAATTGTTATACCCATTTCAATTCAATTCAATGCAACGTAGAAGCGATTTCATATCCAATTTCCAATTCCTGATTGGAGAAATTCTTCAAGAACCCCACTACACTGCGCCCAATCTCTCTTCATTTCTTTCCACCAGGCACTCTCTTTTTCTCTTCCCTGATTGAAGAAATTCTTCAAGAACCCTACTAAATATCTCTTTAGCCTCTTGATCGATCGAAAATTAAAATCTTGAAAACTGGGATTTGCTTTTATGTTTTGGATTCATTATGTGGTATGTAGTGGAATATGTTCGAAACTCATGGCCTTTCTCCGCTTTTATGAGTGACTTGAGGGCGTCCGATAGGATCGTTACTAGATTATCTTTTCCAGAGAGCACCAAGCATTTCGTTTACGCGATTCGGGTGCCCGAATCTCAGGCTGTGATTTATGTGCTTTCTTTTCAGAATTTATCCAAAAGATCAGCTTTGGATGTCGAGTGTTTGATCAGAGCGGTTAAATTTGAGGCAGTGGTGGTTCATGTGGGGCAATTGAATGAGTCAGAGATGAGTGTATTAAGTGGTGATGGTGTTGGTAATGGTGTTGGTGAGGATACTGTTCCAACATCTGTTTTAGGGGTGTTGAAAAAGTATTTTTATATATTTTTTCATATATATATATATACTACCTCCGTCCCAGGTAATTAACATAATGTCTTTGGCCCTCTTAGCCTGGGATGGAGGGAGTATATATATATATTGATTTCTTTTCTTTCTTCCAGACTATCCCACATGAATTTGCTCAGTGTTATCACCGAAACTTAACTAAGAAAATTATTATGGTTGATATTCATCAATAATCTTGGAATGTTTCCACAGAGTCTAAGAATGATAATTTATATTTCAGTAAAGGGTGGTCTAATTTTGTAAAATAATTTAATTTATTATTTTTGCGATCTTATAGCATTTAAGTATAGCTCAGAATTAATTTCTGGTATGTTTTTATTCAAACTTTATACACTATAATATTCCATATTATTTTGGGTTTAAAACTTCATACTGCACTTTTTAGGCTTTGGAGATGTTGAATGCAGTTTTGATGATTTCTTTTTGAAAAATACGCGCAACTTGGTATGTACAATTCTATATACCTAGAGCCTATGTCGTATAGCAAGTCAATATATCAATATATTAATATAATAATGCAGTTTCAATTATGTATAGTTTTATTTGTGGGACTTTTTTTTCTTTTTGCAAGTTTTTTCGGATCAATATAAAAGTAAATCTTTCGAACAAGTTACCTTTAAATTTTTAAATAAAATATTTACAACACTCATATATTAACAACAACAACTTTGAGTGCATACTGGCATAATTGGAGAAAGACTGATAGGCTTTGCATGCATATCTCTGTAAAGGAAAACACAGTTAATCATAATACAGTCTTTCCTATTTAAGCACTCTACTGTCATATGAAATGTTGAATTGCTGCAGTAAGTGTAAAAAGCTGAACTCCACTAAGCTGCATCATGATACTTCTTTTGGATCATTATTCCTGAAAGGTCACTTTGCTGATGCTAGAATATTTTAGTTAATATACTGAAATGTGCTGCAGTTTGTGTTTAAAGCTGAACTCTAGTAAGTTGCATCCTAGTACATCTTTCTGGATCATGATTCGTGAAAGGTCACTTTAGTGGTGCTAAATTATACACACATTTGTGTAGTATGAATCATGGCAACAAGGATGTAATAAAGAATTCATTTCAGAATTCGGTTTTGATTGACATCGCATTTACATTGTGATTTTAACTTGAGAATTCTGCTAACCTCACTTATTGATTTCTTAATGATCACGTCCATGCAATCCATTAATATTATCTGTCTCCATACACATTTTATTTGAAAAGCCTTTAATTTTAAAAATATAAATATTTTGTTGGAAAATCTTTTTGTTAGGCTAGAAAAAAGCCTTGATATGTTAGATATATTGTTACATTTTTCCTCTAGAATTAGAATCAGTGTTTATTTTTGTCACATCCCAATTTTTTTAAAAGAATTTAAATTATTTAAAATAATAAAACCTCTTGAAGAAATTTAGGGACATGATCAATCAGGAAATGCTGAATAAAACATTAATGTGTGTCTACTGCTTGTACCTTGCAAGTTTAGAAAGGGTTCCTTTTTCTAAAACCGTGACTTTTAGAGAGGAAAGCAACTTGCAAAAATTTTAGTTTAGGATTGTTAATGTTATGTGCAGCAAAAGAGTATTTGAAAACACATAAATAACAGGGAGTGGCCCATGTAGGTTAGCTCACCTGGCCACTAGGTTCCTCACTTTAGTGAGTGACCCAGGTTCGATTCCCTTTGGGAACGAATTAAGGGGGAGTTATAAGGTGGCTTGGAGATATCTTGGAGTAATTCAAATAATTATTGATGGAAGCAAAATTTAGCATAATTTTAATTGAACCAAATTCAATAATATAAAGCATAAGCTATTGTCTCAAACTGTTAAATATTACTACTACTATTTAATTAATTTTGAATTATGCATAATTTTTCCCTACTTGATCAACTCCATCTGAAAAACTTGATCAACTCCATCTGAAAAATAGAAACAGATTATGGGGGAGCAACCACAGCGCAGTGGGCATCTGTATGTCAGAATTAAACTTAAAAAGTAGGAAATGTGAATACATACAACATGTAAACAAAGATCTCAAAAGACATATAGATGTCTAAACATATATGCCCGTGCATGTCAAAAAGACATTCTCTTACATCTGCACATATATCACACACCACAAGAAGCAACATTTATTAAAGATAAACCAAATAAATTAATCACTACATTGTTTTCACATAAAGATGATTCACATATCAATGCTAGGACAAACCAAATAAATAAATCCGCACCTTATTTATGCAAAAATGAAGATCCCAGAGTCTATGCAAGATCCAAATATCAGGTTTTTGAAATCCCAAGTTCCCTTGAAACTCTGAACGGATATAAACTTAATACAAGAGTTTCATGGATTTTTGGTTTTTTTTGGGGTGGGGGTGGGGTTAGGGTTTTGGGTTCAATTAAAAAGCAATGGGTAATTTCAATCTGGCTAAATTTTGCAGTGTGGATAATAACAGAGAGCATTTTAGTGGCTGAACACATTTTTTCATCAGGTTCTAGTTCCTGAAAGAATTTCATATTTCGATAAAATCAAATGAATTAGTAGAGGACAGCAAAGAAGCCAATAATGGCAGGATCTTCTGATAGAAAGAAATCCTGAAACCATCTTAAAGCATAAATAACTAAAAAGGGATAAGACTATTAAAAATTAATAAATTACGGGGGTTACTTTTTTTGTTCATATTTGAATCCTTCTCTCGAGATTTTTTTCTTGTTCTTTTCATTTCTAGTTTTAAACTTATTCCATTAGTTATTCAGCTGTACTGATTAATTGATATTCATCTGTAAACCAATTATGCTGTTCTCTCATTTTATCATCTGTTTCAACATAAAATCTCTGCTTCGTGGCTTGACAAGATATCTGTTTTGTAGTGGCCAAAGGACTGTATCTGTTGTGAATTCAGCATCGGAAAAACTTGGTGGAGCAAGTGTTGTTGCTACAGCAGTTGTTCCTGATGAAATTCCAAAAATCAAGGAATTGCTGGAGAGATGGAGTGATATTGATGCAATGGACCTCATTTTTACTCTTGGTATGTATTTAGATAATTTCTGATGAGGCAGTATATATATTTGTGCTTGGAAGCAATTTGCAGGGTAGTATTCTCAGTCATAGCTGGTTATTCCCTTTAATCTTCCATTGGTGAAGGTGGAAAACACTTTCTGTTTAATAAATTTGTCATATGTTTAGGATTTGATTGAATTTTCTTTTCATTTACCTTAGTAATCTGAAATATATTAGGCGGTACTGGATTCACTCCAAGAGATGTTACTCTAGAAGCTACCAAACATGTGATTCACAAGGAGACCCCTGGTCTACTCTATGTTATAAGGTGTTTCAATTTCAAAAGTTTGTGGTAGTTAAGTTTTCTAGCATTATGAAGAGTTATTATTATTATTTTCCTGTAGAAATTTGAGCATATTCTCATCTAAAATTTATGCTAACCTCAAAACTAGAGGTCTGGAGGAGAAGATTCGTGTATTCTTTCATGTTTCATATTGACTAAATCTTGCATGAACACGAAATATTTCTTCTCATCGCTACACAATGAGAAATATAATTCTGCACCCTTAGAAATAAAATAAATTTTAACACAATAAGACAAGATAAAAGTATTAAAATCCTCACATAACATGATTTTGTGTCATATGTTCAGAATGTAGTATTCATGTTTAATGTGTCACAAGATCACAACATGAAATTTTCGCAACACATAAATGACATGAACAGTTGAACACGATCTAAAATGCCTGCACAATTTTTATGTTGTGTTCGTGTTGGGTTATCATGCTGTGTCAAGAATTGCTGCCCCTTTTGTAATATGATCAAAATTGATCTCGCAAGTGAACATCCTCCATAATATTGGATTATTTTTTGCACTACATATTTAATCCGGTTAGATGGTTAGTATGTCTTCTATATGTTGATTCTTTACATTCAAATAATGTAGTTTTTGCTCATTCAAAAAAATGCTACTTGAATAATAAAAATATACCTGGTCATATGGTAGCATAACTCAGGAGTGGATGTCATCAAATATCTCACACTTTCTGTAATTTTTTTAAAATTATTATATGAGCAGGTGACACCATTTACAATGTTATCGTGCTCTGCTGCTGGAATAAGAGGGTCAACCTTGGTAAGTTAAGGATATAATTTATTTATTCACTGAATTTTTTTATCCCAGCTTCCGCACATGAATATACCATCATGTATTGTTGGTGAATATGCTTTACTTGAATTTCAGTTTGAGTCTTGGCCTAGATTTCATAACATGTCCTCAGGTTATGTGGAAAATTCTGAACATTTAATTTTGTGTGTGTTCATTCTTCCACCTCAGTTTAATCATTAATGAATTCCCAGAGCAGGGGATGTTCATTGTATGTTAATGATGTTAATGTTTTTTGGTTAAGGATCATAATGTGATATTTTAGAATCTTACGATCCCTTTTCAACTATTAGTAAATGTTTTATGATGTAGCTGTTGGACATATTTTCTTGGAAAGGGTGGCTGCATACATACTATTACTAGGGGCTAGTTCTTTAGTCTATTAAAAAAAACCAAGGTAAAAAAAAACTTAGAACTGAGTTTGAGTGACATGCTGGTATCAATGGAGTTACCCTGAGGATTTGTTACGAGCTCTCTCATCAGTTCCATGAAGTGTAAAATGACCTATAGGTGGGGGTTAATCATTTACCTTAATATATAATTTTGGGTTGAGTTATGACTTCCTAGCTTATATATCTAACAAATTAGCTAGGGAGCAAGAAGCCATAACTTATTCTGAAATTGTGCCAAAGTGTAAGGGTTGGTGTGATACCCGAGCTTCTCACTACTCATGTGCCAATATAATTTAATTTGTGTTATGTTCATTTTATAATTATGTGATAATTATGTGGCAATTATGTGATAATTATTTTTACATTTTATTTGAGACATACGTGATAAACATGGTGACAATATGTAAATATATGGGTGCATTAATTTGGATATATGAGTAAATTATTTTATGTGTATAAATACACTTTTATTAATTATTAAGTATCACACATGTTCTCGTAATAATAATAGTGATAAGAAAATGTACACGTATGTGTATTAATTTGTAAATGTATTATATCTTAGCTATTAAGTATTGCACGTAAATTAAGAATGGATAATAATAAAAAAAAGATAAAGTTGGGGCGGTGGGATAGTCGCGTACGACTTCCACCCCACCCCTCTATATATATGTAACCCCTGTTCAGGGCAATTGAAAGCAGAAGAAAAGAAAAAAAAAGAAAAAAAAGAAGAGAGAGAGAAGAAAGGGAGAGAGAGAAGAGAGAGAGGAAGAAGAAAGAAGATGGAGCGCGCCGGAACGTACGTATCGGAACGAATTAGTTACAGTTCTTTACGGAGTTTATATTACTGTCGGAGTCCAGGTAAGTAGAAGTCAAACTACAATGCATAAACATGCTGTTTGTAAATTATTTGTGATTAATATGTGATAATTATGTTATGTGTTATTTTTTATTAGTTTAATTACGTTATGAATTATTTGGAGATTAATTTATGATACAAGTTGGGGATTTATGTGATTTGGGGAAAGTAGGGTTCATATTCAACAATATTATTTGTAAATTATTTGTGATAATTTTGTGATACAAGTTGTGGATCTATGTGATTGAATATAATATCATTATCCTATATAGATCTGTGTGATTGGAAACTGTTGAAAATATATTTATATGGTTTGAGATAATATTAGTTATAAGGATTTGTGGGATCCAAGATTAAGTTGTTATTCCAAAAATAGATCTGTGTGATCCAAAGTGAAGTGGTTGTTCTATAAATGGATCTATGTGATTGAGGTGAAGTTGTTATTCCAAAAAGAGATCTGTGTGACCCAAAGTGAAGTGATTGTTCTATAAATGGATCTATATGATTGAGGTGAAGTTGTTATTCCAAAAAGAGATCTGTGTGATCCAAGGTGAAGTGGTTATTCTATAAATGGATTTATATGATTGAGGTGAAGTTGTTATTTCAGAAGTGGATTTGTGTGAATTAAACTTAAGTTGTTGCTTTATGGTGATTAAATATTGATATTGATATTGTAAATGATTTATGATGCACATTTAATTGTTTTGGGTGCATACAGCGCATAAACATGAAAAGTGTTTTCCTCAAAATTAATAAGATACTAATGGTGTGTGCGGCCACTATATATGCATCTCTGTCAGGGTTCGGAAAAATTATTCCTGATATTTTATTAGGGGTTCGGAAAAATCGACCCCACCACTATGCCAGAGTTCGGAAAAATCATTCTCGGCACTTTATATATTTGGGGTTCGGAAAAATCATCCTATAATAAGTGTGTCGTGGGGATCCCGCAACGTGAACAATTCTCAAAATAAAAGAGATCAACTAGAAAGATTAGGAAGTGGGTGATAGAGAAATAAATGCATTTTCATGCACTGACATGCATGATTTCTACTTACTGAGATTTTAATCTCACTAGTTTATGCATTGTAGGTGAGCCTGTTGATGATTGAGTTTGTGATGTGACTGTGCAAGCTGTGGAGCTCCTTCAAGGTTTTGAGCGGATGTACATAGATGACGACCTGTTGGGCTAACCCGTGGGTTTACTTTGTTTCCGCTGATATTTTGGTTGTGTAATATAATAAGTATTATCACATGTATGGGTGGTTTGAAGTGGTGTCAGAAACCAGTTACGTATGTTGAACTGGTGTGATGGTATTGGTTATAAGCATATTATGTGAAAAAAAAATTATATGCAGGTTTTTATAATGATGATGTTTATGTTAAATAGTATTTGAATTATAAGTTGTGTAAGGTGGGTCGTGTTAGAGTGGTATCAGAGCACGGCTTAGGTCCTGCAGACTGTCTATGTACATGAACTCATTCTTTGGGAGCGCAACTTTGCAAGTAAGTGTTATTTTCATTCTGTGTTGTTATATGTCTTATAAATTATATTGGCAATGTGGTATAGGAAGTGTAGTCAGTAGACAAAATGGTAAGAGCTACAGGTGAAAGTTCTGAAGGTGATAGGACTGCTGAGCAAGCAGCACCTCCTGAAGGGAATAATCGTGATGCGGTGATTACTCGACTAATGGAACTGGTTGAGCGCCAGTCCCAACAGATACAACAACTGATTCAGCAGAGAGATATGGGTGGACAACCAGAGGGTAATGCAAACCAAGATAGACGTCAAGTAGAACACATGGAAATAGTTTGTAAGAGGTTTCGAAAGCTGAGCCCTCCAATATTTGAGGACGCAGCAGACCCCACAGATGCAGAGGATTGGTTACGCACGGTGGAAAATATATTTCAATACAGTAGAATTCCAGATGGGGACAGAGTGCTGTGTGCTTCTTTCATGTTACGCGGAAGTGTAGCCCACTGGTGGGATACGATTAAAAGTATCGAGGATGTCACGACTATGACATGGGGAAGGTTTAAGGAGCTTTTCAGAAACAAGTACTTTACGGCACCAGTGAGAGCCATGAAGATGAACGAGTTCATACAGTTGAAGCAAGGTGGCATGTCAGTCACAGATTACCTTCGAAAATTTGAGTAGTTGTCGAGATTTGCTGAACATATGGTTAGTATGGAGGCACTGAAAGTGGAGAGATTTGTGGAAGGCTTAAGGCCTGAACTTTGTAGAGATGTGAGTATGGCGGGACTGCATGGAGCAACATACTCAAAGTTGCAGAAAGGGCTCAAATTGCTGAGCAAGCGGAGATGATGATCAGACAAGCGCAGGCTATCAGACGTCAATTTCAAAAGAAACCAGTGCAGCAGCTTGGGAGAGTTGATAAGAGGCCGATGCCATTTCAGAGGCCGAAATCAAATGTTCAAGTGGAGCAAGGACAGAGACAGGAGAACCCAACAAGCGTCCCAAATTCGATTAGGGTAAGTTGCCACCAGCGCCGCCACTACCTATATGCCCCAATTGTCTTAGATTACATGGTGGAGAGTGTCAAATTCCTCTGAGAACGTGTTACACATGCGGGGAGAAAGGACATGTGACTACTACTTGTCCTAAGAAAGGGAAGCAGGGACAGCAGGGAAGAGCTCCACTAGGGTGTATACTTTGACGCGAGAGGAGGTAAATGCGAATCCCTCAGTTGTCACGGGTTAGTTCTCTATTTTTGGTACTTCTACATATGTGCTATTTGATTCTGGAGCAACACATTCATTTGCATCCACTGAGTATGTGAGGAAGTTGGGTGGAACACCTAATTTGATAAAAGCTAATTATGAGGTGATGATACCTTCTGGTGAGTCAAAGCAAACTAATCAATTTCTTCGAGGTTGTGTTATTCCTATTGAAGGAAGACAACTCCTCGCTAATTTGATTGTGTTAAGTATGAATAATTATGATATCATATTGGGCATGGATTGGCTGTCAAAATACGGTGCTATAATAGATTGTTAGAAGAAGAGTATCACTTTTCAACCAGTGAAAGGAGAACCGTTCACTTTTGTTGGAATCAAGAAAAGCTTCAGATTTCCGGTGATATCAGCAGCAAAAGCACATCGGTTGTTGGAAAGTGGTTGTGAGGGGTATCTGGTGAGTGTAATGAATGTTGAGGAGCAACAATGTCCAGTTCTTGATAATGTACCAGTAGTTCGGGAATATCTGGAGGTATTTTCAAATGATCTTCCAGGTTTGCCACTAGACCGGGAAATAGAGTTTGTTATTGACCTATAACCAGGAACGGCCCCTATATCTAAAGCGCCATACAGAATGGGACCAGCTGAACTGAAGGAATTGAAGATACAGTTACAAGAGTTGCTAGACTAAGGATTTATCCAACCTAGTTTCTCACCTTGGGGAGCACCAATTATATTTGTTCGAAAGAAGGATGACACATTGAAGATGTGCATTGATTATCGAGATCTCAACAAAGTTACGGTGAAGAATAAATATCCATTGCCTCGCATTGATGATCTGTTTGATCAGCTATAGGGTGCAGCTATCTTTTCGAAGATTGATTTGCGGTCGGGGTATCATCAGTTGAAAATAAAGAAGGAGGATATTCCAAAGACTGCATTCAGTACAAGGTATGGGCACTATGAGTTCTTAGTAATGCCATTTGGATTAACAAATGCTCCTGCAGCATTTATGAATTTGATGAATAGAGTATTTCAGGAATTTCTCGATAAATTTGTGATTGTGTTTATCGATGATATTCTGATTTACTCTAAGAATAAGGAGGATCATGCGCTGCACTTGAGAAAGGTGCTAGAGATTCTAAAGGAGAGGCAGTTGTATGCGAAGTTCAAAAAGTGTGAGTTTTGGTTAGACCGAGTTGTTTTCTTGGGACACGTGGTATCGGGAGAAGGAATTTCAGTGGATCCAGGTAAAGTTAAAGCAATCCATGATTGGCCACAACTCTCAAATCCCACTGAGATTCGTAGATTTCTTGGATTGGCGGGATATTATCGAAGGTTTGTTGAAGGATTTTCTAAGATTGCTTCACCATTAACACAGTTGACCAGAAAGAATGTGAACTTCACATGGACGGAGGAATGTGAACAAAGTTTCCAAGAATTGAAGAGACGATTGACATCAGCACCTATCTTAACTATTCCTACGGAGACAGGAAACTTCAAGGTTTATAGTGATGCTTCAAAGAATGGTCTTGGGTGTGTATTGATGCAGAATGGGAAAGTGATAGCGTATGCATCCAGACAGTTAAGGAAGTATGAGAAGAATTACCCAACTCATGATTTAGAGTTAGCCGCAGTGGTGTTTGCACTCAAGATTTGGAGGCATTATCTGTATGGGGAACGTTGTGAAATCTATACTGATCATAAGAGTTTGAAGTACTTTTTTACTCAAAAAGAGTTGAATATGAGGCAAAGAAGATGGTGGAAACGACTGTGTTATCAATTATCATCCAGGAAATGCCAATGTGGTTGCTGATGCATTGAGCCGAAAGGCAATACAGAGTGTAGCTGCTATGACCATAAAACAGAAACCAGAGTTGCTTGATTTGCAAAGGATGGGTGTGGAGATCATTCAGGAAGGATCGTTGGAAGCAAGGATGACAGCTCTGACACTTCGACCAACTTTGATAGATAAGATTCGGCAGAGCCAACAGGAGGATAAGTTGTTTAATAAGATAAAGAATGATATCAGCTCTGGAAAGTCTTTTGACTTCCAATTAGGAGATGATGGTATGATTCGTTATGGAGGTCGATTATGTCTACCTGAAGTGGATGACATTCGAAAGAAGTGATGGCGGAAGCTCATTCAATACCGTACTCTGTACATCCAGGAGCTACTAAGATGTATAGAGATTTGAATGCACATTATTGGTGGCCAGGAATGAAGAGAGATGTTGCTCGATATGTAGAGCAATGTTTGACTTGTCAGCAAGTCAAAGCCGAACATCAGAGACCAGCAGGAACTTTTCAGCCTTTATTTATTCCAGAGTGGAAGTGGGAGAATATCACGATGAATTTTGTTATCGGGCTACCGAAGACAGTGAAAGGTCACGATGCCATTTGGGTTATCGTGGATCGATTGATTAAGTCAGCTCATTTTCTTCCTTTTAGCTTTACGTATTTCATGGATCGTTATGCCCAGCTATATATACAAGAGATTGTCAGACTCCATGTAGTACCACATACCATTGTGTCAGACAGAGATACAAGATTCTTGTCTGCTTTCTGGAAGAGTTTACATAAGGCGTTGGGGACACAATTATCTTTCAGCACAACATTCCATCCACAGACAGATGGTCAATCAGAGCGTACAATACAAATCTTGGAGGATATGCTCAGAGCTTGTGTGTTGGACTTTCAAGGTCATTGGAGTAAATTTTTACCTTTGATAGAGTTCTCATACACAATAGTTATCAGTCTACTATCGGGATGGCTCCATATGAAGCATTGTACGGGATGAAGTGTAGATCTCCAGTACATTGGGATGAAGTTGGAGAGAGGAAACTTTTGGGTCCAGACTTGATTCGTGAAATGTCAGAAGCCGTTACCCGTGTACAAGAAAAGATGAAAGTTGCTCAAGATCGGCAGAAGAGTTATGCAGACAAACGGAGGAGAGAATTAGAATTTGAAGTTGGTGATCAGGTATTTCTGAAAGTATCTTCAATGAAGGGGATAATGCGGTTTGGAAGGAAAAGAAAACTCAGTCCAAGATATGTTGGTCCATTCACTATCATTGATAGAGTTGGCAGCGTTGCCTATAAGTTGGAGTTACCAGCATCGATGTCTAGAGTACATGACGTGTTTCATGTGTCTGTGTTGAGGAAGTATGTTCCAAATCTATCTCATGTTCTCAGGCAGGAACTAGTTGAGTTGAAAGAAGATTTGAGTTATGAGGAAGTACCAGTTGAGATCTTGTGGCGAGAAGTGAAGAAGCTCAGAAATAAAGAAATACCATTAGTAAAAGTATTATGGAGGAACCAACTAGTTGAGGAGGCTACTTGGGAAAGAGAGGATGAGATGATGGCTAAATATCCAGACCTCTTCAGGTAAGTAAATTTCGAGGACGAAATTTTTATAAGGTGGGGAGGATGTGATACCCGAGCTTCTCACTACTCATGTGCCAATATAATTTAATTTGTGTTAAGTGCATTTTATAATTATGTGATAATTATGTGACAATTATGTGATAATTGTTTTTACATTTTAATTATCTTTACATTTTATTTGAGACATATGTGATAAACATGGTGACAATATGTGAATATATGGGTGCATTAATTTGGATATATGAGTAAATTATTTTATGTATATAAATACACTTTTCTTAATTATTAAGTATCACACGTGTTCTCGTAATAATAATAGTGATATGAAAATGTACACGTATGTGTATTAATTTGTAAATGTATTATATCTTAGTTATTAAGTATTGCACGTAAAATAAGAATGGATAATAAAAAAAAAAGATAAGTTGGGGCGGTGGGATAGTCATGTACGACTTCCACCCCACCCCTCTATATATATATGTAACCCCTATTCAGGGGTAATTGAAAGCAGAAGAAAAGAAAAAAAATAAAGAAAAAAAAGAAGAGAGAGAGAAGAAAATGAGAGAGAGGAGAGAGAGAGGAAGAAGAGAGAAGAGGGAGCGCGCCGGAACGTACGTGTCGGAGCGAATTAGTTACAGTTCTTTACGGGGTTTATATTACTGTCGGAGTCCAGGTAAGTAGAAGTCCAACTACAATGTATAAACATGCTGTTTGTGAATTATTTGTGATTAATATGTGATAATTATGTTATGTGTTATTTTTGATTAGTTTAATTACGTTATGAATTATTTGGAGATTAATTTGTGATACAAGTTGTGGATTTATGTGATTTGGGGAAAGTAGGGTTCATATTCAACAATATTATTTGTAAATTATTTATGATAATTTTGTGATACAAGTTGTGGATCTATGTGATTGGAAATAATATGATTATCCTATATAAATCTGTGTGATTGGAAACTGTTGAAAATATATTTATATGGTTTGAGAAAATATTAGTTATAAGGATTTGTGGGATCCAAGATTAAGTTGTTATTCCAAAAAGAGATCCATGTGATCCAAGGTGAAATGATTGTTCTATAAATGGATCTATGTGATTGATGTGAAGTTGTTATTCCAAAAAGATATCCGTGTGATCCAAGGTGAAGTGGTTGTTCTATAAATAGATCTATGTGATTGAGGTAAAGTTGTTATTCCAAAAAGAGATCCGTGTGATCCAAGGTGAAGTGGTTATTCTATAAATGGATTTATATGATTGAGGTGAAGTTGTTATTTCAGAAGTGGATTTGTGTGAATTGAAATTAAGTTGTTGCTTTATGGTAATTAAATATTGATATTGATATTGTAAATGGTTTATGATGCACATTTAATTATTTTGGGTGCATACCATGCATAAACATGAAAAATATTTTCCTCAAAATTAATAAGATACTAATGGTGTGTGCAGTCACTTTATATGCATCTCTGTCAGGTTTCAAAAAAATCGTTCCCGATATTTTATTAGGGGTTCGGAAAAATTGTCCCCACCTCTATGCCAGAGTTCGGAAAAATCATTCTCGGCACTTTGTATATTTGAGGTTCGAAAAAATCGTCCCCATTGAGCTCATTTGGGGTGCATATCATTAGTGTATCATGGGGATCCCGCAACGTAATTGTTTTCAAAATAAAAGAGATCAACTAGAAAGATTAAGAAGTAGGCGATAGAGAAATAAATTCATTTCCATGCACTAACATGCATGATTTCTACTTACTGAGATTTTTATCTCACTAGTTTATGTATTGTAGGTGAGCCTATTGATGATTGAGTTTGTGATATGACTGTGCAAGCTGTGGAGCTCCTTTAAGATTTTTAGCGGATGCACATAGATGACGACCTGTTGTGCTAGCCCGTGGTGTGATGGTGTTGGTTATAAGCATATTATGTGAAAAAAAATTATATGCAGGTTTTTATAATGATGATGCTTATGTTAAATAGTATTTGAATTATAAGTTGTGTAAGGTGGATCGTGTCAGTTGGCTTTCAATTATATGTCATTCCACACTTTCTTGTGGAATATATAATCTAGGGTACTCAAATCAAGGGTATAAGGTAAAGGGTTGACCCCCACATCATAATAGTCTATTACCCTTTCAAAAGTGAACACAAGTAACCCATTTCAAGACCCAACTTCATTCATGGTCCCACTTCGCTGTGGCAATTCCAAGACTCACCATCAGGTTGCTCCCTTTCTGCGGCCCACTCGAATTTTGCAGGCATATAAATTAGGGAACCATAGGTTCCTAACATTACCTAAAACTACGGTCAAAGGTAAATATTTGACTCCATACTTTCGATGTGTAACTGTTGAAGCATGTAGTGTAAATCTTGATCCAAACTGTGTGCATGGGAGTTACTGCGTAGCTGGAAGCTTTCCACGGTTGGTAAGTACGTTGCATGAAGTTGATCACACTTACTAAAGATGGAAATCAGCTGCATGCTTGCATGCAAGATCACATGGGGCACGTGGGTCAGTTTGTTGGTTACATGAGCTGTCACATGGGTAGTTGTGAGCATGTGAGCCTCCAACTAGTTTGTTAGAGAGCACGTGAGGTGTGAGCATCCCATTGATGCACTTGGCAGGCTGTTATTTGGAGGGGGTATGCATAAAAGCTCACACACAGCTGCCATGGTGGGAGAATCGTTTTCATCATCTGATAGTTAGTTTTAAAGCTGTTCTTGAGCAATCTTGAAGCTTGTTAGATTAGCTGATCATCTATCTTGTGTAACATCATCAATAAGAGAGTTTTCTTCCTCACAGTGGATGTAGATCTTTAAGATCGAACCACTATAAACCCTTGTGCATTGCTTCTTCATTTTCTACTGTTTTCATTCCCGTTTTAGCTATCAATTCAAGTCAAGAGTGTGTGTGTGTTCTTACCATATTGAGTGATTGAGTATAGTAAATTAGGGTGTTGATTACTGTCAAGTTTCACTACAATTGGCACCGTCCCGTGGGAATCAAGGAAGCTGAATCCAGAAAGATGAACACCACCCGATTTGATATTTAGAAGCTCTCTGAGAAAACGGATTTCAGTCTCTGGAAACTCAAGATGAAGGCGATCTTGACACAGCAGGGGCTCATTGATGCATTGAAGCCACTTCCACCTGTCAAGACAGAGATCATCAAAGATCCATTAGCAGCAGGACCTCCAAGAGCACAAGTAGATGATGAGGTACTCCGTAAAGCTCATTCTACAATCATTTTATGTTTGGGGAATAAGGCATTACGGGAAGTAGCTAGGGAAATAACTGCTATTGGTGTTTGGGAGAAATTGGAGTCTCTGTATATGGTGAAAACACTAGCAAATAGGTTGCATATCAGAGAGAAAATACATGCATACAAGATATCTGATGAAAAGCCTATACTAAGTCAAGTTGATGAATTCATCAAGATTTTGAATGATCTTGAAAGTGTTGATGTTAAGATTTCTGAAGAAGAAATGGTCCTCATGCTGATGACAGCACTTCCAAAGTCATTTCAAAGTTTTAAAGATACCTTGTTATATATAAATCAAGGAACTGTCAAGTTTGACAGTGTATTGCTTGCCCTCAAGTCAAGAGAATTACAGCTGTTATCAAAGAATGTTGCAAGCTCAGGGGGAGAAGGACTGGTTGTCAAGAAGAACAATCAATCCAAGAAAAATAACAAGAAGTATAAGTCTAATAATAGCAGTGGAAGGACAGAAAGTAAAGAAGGTGAATTAACTAAGGAAGGTGAAGTAAGAAAGTGTTACTACTGTCACCAACCTGGCCACATGAGGAGGAATTGCTATAAATGGAAAGCTGACAAGGGAAAGAGAATAGAAAAGGGCAAAGAAACAAAACCAAAAGTTCAAGTAAATCAGACAATTCAAGCCAAAGAAGGTGGTGAAGGTTTCATTGAAGCTCTGACTGCTGCAATTTCAGAAGTTAATGCTGAATGGGTAATGGATTCAGGCTATACATTTCACATGACACCTAGTAAGTACTTGTTCACTGATTTCAAGCAACAAACTGGAGGCTCTGTCTTGCTAGGAAATGATCAAACATGTAGTATAAAAGGCATGGGATCTGTGAAGTTGAAAATGACAGATGGAGAAGTAAGAGTTCTTCATAATGTCAGGTATGTCCCTGAGCTCAGAAGGAACTTAATTTCTCTTGGAATGTTGGATTCCATGGGATACACATCTATCTTGACAAATGACATGATTAGTGTTATAAAAGTCAGTGTAGTTTTCTTGAAAGGAATCAGGAAACATGATCTTTATTTCCTCAATGGAAATCCAATCTCTCGACAAGTATGTGCTACTAAGAATCTTGATACCTCCTCACTATGGCATGGAAGATTCGGACATATTAGTGAGAGGGGGATGCAAGTATTAATAAAACAGGACCTATTATGTGGAGAAACATCAGTTAATCGAAGCTATGTGAACACTGTGTGATAAGAAAATCAAAGAGGCTCAAATTTGGTGTTGATGAACATACATCAGTATCCATAATTGATTATGTTCACTCTAATTTGTGGGGACCTTCCAAGAATCCAACAAAAGGAGGAGGGAAGTATTTTATCTCATTCATAGATGATTTATTAAGGAAAGCATGGATATATATTTTGAAGTCCAAGGATGAAGCCTTTGCAAAGTTCAAAGATTGGTTGACAGAAGTTGAGAACATCACTGGAAAGACATTGAAATGTTTCAGAACTGATAATGGATTAGAATATCTCTCAGATGAATTCAATAAGTTCAGCAGAGATAGAGGAATCAAAAGACACAGAACAGTTCCATCAACTCCACAACAAAATGAAGTTACAGAAAGGCTAAATCAAACTCTTCTAGAGAGAGTGAGATGTATGATCAGTGCAGGAGGATTTCAAAAGAGTTTCTGGGGGGAACTTGTAACTACAGCAGGATACTTGATCAACAGGAGTCTCTCTACACCTTTAAAGTTCAAAACACATGAGGAAGTGTGGAAGGGAAAGCCTGCTGACTACAGCAACTTAAG
The DNA here is from genome assembly GCA_023678885.1 of Pogostemon cablin. Lineage (NCBI taxonomy): Eukaryota > Viridiplantae > Streptophyta > Magnoliopsida > Lamiales > Lamiaceae > Pogostemon > Pogostemon cablin. Next base: position 17,851,143 of record CM042984.1, read on the forward strand.
GGTCATTCGATGTCTTGCTTATGCACACATAAAGCAAGATAAACTAGATCCAAGGGCCTTGAGATGTGTGATGGTAGGATATCCATCAGGAGTGAAGGGTTACAAGTTATGGAGTTTAGATAATCATAAATTCCTTGTGAGTAGAGATGTCAAGTTTGATGAGTCAAGGATGCCATTTCTGGAGCAAACTGAGCATGCCACAGCAGCTGATAAGGGTGTTGAGTCTGAGGTGGAGCTTGAAGAAACTTCAGGAACATATCCAGAAGTAGCAGACAACAGAATTGAGCTAAGTACTTATCACCTTGCAAGAGATAGACAGAGGAGGGAAATTAATCCACCATCAAGATATGTACAAGCTGATCTTGTATCATATGCTCTATTCACAGCCACAGAAATTGAATCTAGTGAACCTAAGAGCTACAAGGAAGCTATAACAAGCACTGATAATGATCAGTGGATTACTACCATTAATGAAGAGCTCATGTCACTTGAGAGGAATGAAACATGAGAGATTGTTAACAAACCTCAGAGACAGAAATTAGTGGGATGCAAATGGATTTTCAAAAGAAAGCCATCTGCAGTTCCAAATGGAAAAGTAAGGTATAAAGCTAGGCTTGTAGCCAAAGGGTTCTCACAGAAAGAAGGGGTGGATTATAATGAAATCTTCTCTCCTGTTGTCAAACATTGCTCTATAAGGATTATACTTTCACTAGTTACACAATATGATCTTGAATTACATCAAATGGATGTGACAACTGCTTTTTACATGTTGAATTGGAAGAGCAAATTTACATGGCTGTCTCAGAGGGAGTAAGTGTTCAGAATCATAATTCTAAGGCTTGTCTGCTAAAGAAGTCTCTCTATGGTCTCAAGCAGAGCCCTAGACAATGGTACTTAAGGTTTGATCAATACATTGTGGGCTGTGGATCTGTCAGGAGTTCATATGACAGCTGTGTGTATTACTTACAAGAGAAAGGTCAATACACTTATCTGCTGCTCTATGTAGATGATATGTTGATAGCTAGCCACTCCATGATTGGTATACTGAGAGTCAAAGACATACTGGAATCAGAGTTTGACATGAAAGATCTAGGGGAAGCTAAGATGATACTTGGTATGTCTATCAACAGAAACAAGAGCAAGGGAAGCTTGATTCTTAATCAAGAAGCTTACTTGTGTAATACTAAAGAGGTACAATATATATGAAAGTAAATCAGTTTCAACACCATTTAAACAAGGTTTGAAACTGTCTCTGCTGCAAGGACCTTCATCTACGTCAGAATCAACAGAAATAGATAAAATTCCCTATGCAAGTGCAGTTGGCAGCCTCTGTACTGTATGGTATGTTGCAGGCCAGATATGGCCTATGTCATGAGTATTTTAAGCAGGTTTATGGGACATCCATGAAGACCACTTTGGGAAGCTGTTAAGTGGGCTATGAAGTATGTGAAAGGATCAACTTACAGAGGGTTAAAGTTTCAAAGAAAAGACCAGTTCAGTGAAGTGTTAAGTGGATATGTTGATGCTGATTGTGCAGCAAATTTAGACACAAGAAAGTCATTGACTGGCTATCTTTTCACTCTTTTTGGAACAGCTATAAGCTGGAAAGCAAGCCATCAATCAGTTGTTGCTCTGTCCACAACTGAGGCTGAATTTGTTGCCTTAACTGAAGCTATCAAGGAAGGTGTGTGGATCTCTGGTATGTTGAAAGAGTTGGGAGTTAATCATGATACAGTGGAGGTATTTTATGATAACCAAAGTGCCATTCATTTGGCAAAACACCAAGGATATCATGAGAGGACAAAGCATATAGATGTGAAGCTATATTTTGTAAGAGATCTTGTGGAGAGTGGTGTTGTTAAAGTGAGCAAGATTGATACATCTGTCAATCCTGCTGACAGTCTCACTAAGGCCTTGCCTAGTTCAAAATTTGAGTTAAGCTTAGGCTTAGTTGGGATGTAGTTAGCTGAAGAAAGGAAGGACTGCTCAGAGTGAGCAGTGATGAGGAAGGATAGCAATCTGAATTGGTTGATGAATACATGATTTAAGGTGGAGAATGTTGAAGCATGTAGTGTAAATATTGATCCAAAGTGTTTGCATGGGAGTTGTTGCATATCTGGAAGCTTTCCACAGTTGGTAAGTACATTGCGTGAAGTTGATCACACTTACTAAAGATGGAAATCAGCTGCATGCTAGAATGCAAGATCACATGGGGGCACGTGAGTCAGTTTGTTAGTTACATGAACTGTCACATGGGTAGTTGTGAGCATGTGAGCCTCCAGCTAGTTTGTTAGAGAGCACGTTAGGTGTGAGCATCCCATTGGTGCACTTGGCAGGTTGTTATTTGGAGGGGGTATGCATAAAAGCTCACACACAGCTGCCATGGTGGAAGAATCGTTTTCATCATCTGATAGTTAGTTTTGAAGTTGTTGTTGAGCAATCTTGAAGCTCGTTAGATTAGCTGATCATCTATCTTGTGTAACATCATCAATAAGAGAGTTTTCTTCCTCACAGTGGATGTAGATTTTTAATCGAACCACTATAAACCCTTGTGCATTTCTTCTTCATTTTTTATTGTTTTCATTCCCGTTTTAGCTTTCAATTCAAGTCAAGAGTGTGTGTGTGTTCTTACCATATTGAGTGATTGAGTATAGTAATCTAGGGTGTTGATTACTGTCAAGTTTCACAACAGTAATTGATGTAGGATATCACTCAGAAACAGCCCCCTTTCAAACCGAAAGGTCAACAGAACGGCACAAACCAGGCAGCAATCCATGTCAAGGATCACCTCTGGGTTGCAACCACCCTTGGTTCTACAACCGGGGTGGCAACCATTGCACCCACACATCAGGTAGCCCATTTCCATAGCTTGTGCTAATTGGGCAGGTTGGCCCAGTTTGTTAGGCGTATAAATTATGGAGCCCTAACTTAACCTAGTCATGGTCGAAGTTAAGGGTTGACCTACTTGTATATGCACTTCCACACTTATATTGGGATTGGTGTGGGATATCATAACAGTTTAGCTCGTAACTTAAAAGTCTGAAGAGCCATATATCTTAGGCTAGCCCAGAAAATGGCTAACCAATTAATGCGAGGGCAAAATAAAAAGAGAAACATAGTGAATTAAATGAATACAGCTTGTTTGCCACATGGATATCCTACAAATTCTCATGATATATTATTTGGTTGCATATACTCATTGGCGCAGGATAATCTTCCAGCTTAGCTTTTCATATACTATTTATAAGGTACTTCATTTTATACTCCCTTCATCCAATTTTTATGTATACATTTTTCTTTGCACATAGATTAATGAATATGATATTTTAATGGACAGTGGGTAGGTTTTAGTTGTACTTTTACCTTTTTACCCTTACCATTAATTTGAATTGAGAATTGACGACAAATTACGTACTCCCTCCGTCCAACACTTACCTTTAAACTTTTCGTTTTCATCCGTCCATATTTATCTTCACCACCCAAAATGGAAAATATTACATCAACCAATAACCTGAAAAATCATTTTAATTTATAAAATATCACTCTCACCAATCACACAAAAACATACTTTTTACTTTAACCATTACCTAAAAATACCACAATACCCCTAAAAATGAATTTTTTTTTCTTAAACTACTTGGATACAATATTGGTGAAAATAACTACGGGACGGAGGGGGTAATATTGTATAACTTTTAAGGTAATTAGGTGTTTTTTTTGTTTTGGCGGGGACCCACTAACCAAATGGGGAAATGTATACCTTAGAATGAGACTATCTAAAATGGCAAAATATATTCTGTTTACTCTAAATTTAGAATTAGAGAGTTTCACCCGCAAGTGTACGGAATTTTTGTATAGTTAAGGGATGACCAAGTTATCAATCCATGGGAAATAGGAATTTAAATAGACGACGCGAGAAACGTAGTTTGAATCATTTTTAGTAAGACAACCCAATAAATAGAAGTTTGCTAAGATAAATGATAATAAAATAAGCAAAAAGAAAGTTCACACAATTAGAAGTACTTCAATGGAGGAGATAGGTAGTTTTAGGAAATTTCGGTTCAAAATTTGCCAAACAGAACGAGGTAGACTAAGTTAATCAAATCAATGCAAATCATGAGAGGAGTGATCACAAAAGGGAGCGTGTACTTTATTCACACCCTAGGATCTATAATCCTACTCCCTCCATTCAAACAAATTCACACTTTCCTTATTTATTTGTTCTAAAACTTTTTTTACATTTTCCAAAAAGGAAATAAAATTCTACCTAGTAACCTCATACTATAATTTAATTTCAAAATTGTCATCACCACCTAACACAAAATATTTTACAATTTATTTTTTCACACAAAATACCAAATTATCCCATAAGCAAGTAAAAAATATTTTTCTAATGCTCTGAACCTATAGTAATTGTGAACTTCATTTTGGGACGGAGAGAGTATTATGTATCCTGAGTAAATAGTACACAGTATTCAGCGTCACCCACACACCACTTAGATATGACCAACGCTTGAAAACAGCCATAGTGCATAGTAGTGAAGATCAGATCCGGAAGGACTGGAACGTAACCAGCACATTTTAGGTTTTAGTTTGGTTTTTGAACAGACAATTCAATCTCAGCTGTTGATTTTGATTAAAAACAAAAAATAAAATATATAAAGTCATGATTAATTGCTGGTTATGGTTGTGGAATATCAGAACATAATATGATGTGCGTTTTTCTTATTACTAGTAAATAATATTTACTCATAATGTAAGACGCTCAGCCTCTCCATCTTCTCGATCTTACCAGGCCTTGTGACTTATGTAAACATTCTTGAAATCTAACTTCTTTTGCCATGTTTTCTTATTGATACAAATCTATCCTTTGTATTATAAATAGTTAATATTACATCTTTTTATCTCACATATGGAACCATCAAATTCATTTTTCTGTGGTTCACCTTGATTTGCTGTTCCTGTATGTTCTCTGATATGTTATCACACCAGAATGAAAAGTTACTTTAATATTTTCTGCCTTAATGTTTAACATCCGTTGTGTTAGTTAATCGTTTAATTTTTAATTTTACTTTGTTAGATCATAAACATGCCGGGGAATCCCAATGCTGTTGCTGAATGTATGGAGGCTCTGCTACCTGCACTTAAGCATGCATTGAAGCAAATTAAGGGTGACAAGAGAGAGAAACATCCTCGGCATGCACAAGCTGCCCCCACTGATACTTGGGAGAGAAGCTATAAGTTGGCCCAAGAAATTGGCTGCTCTTGTTCAGATTAGATACAACTCGGTAGACAGGGTCTATTTCTGATTCTATACAAAGATTAACATGAAATTATTTTGCAATAAACTCAGCTTCTCTTCTGAGTGTCTATTTTCTTGACAGACAATTATAAATAAATAAAATGTGTAACATTTGGCATAGACAAAGAATTGTTACAGGGGAACATGATGCTTCTGCGTAAGGTTTAAACGTTGGAAATTTTTAACTGATGTGTTGTGTTTTTAAATAATAATTTGAGCATAGATCAACGCTCTTTGTATGAGACAAATGCAAATTGGCAAGTCTTTCAGCAGGGTAGATCTTGTGAACCCTTAATGCATCATTTTATTTTCATGCATGAATAATTGGAAGGGTACTTTTTTCCCCTTTCTTTCTTATCTAATCTTGTAAGCAGCAGGGACAAAGCTATGTGAGGGTTGAGGTGTTCACTGAGTGAGCCCCTCTGAACTTTTTACTATAGTTACCTAATACTCAATAATATTTCTAACATATTCTCATGGCTTAGTGGCTGAGCATCTACTTACCTTAGTTTACAAGTGTAATATTGGAAAATGTACTGAATTTTTGTTCGAAAAATATTGAGTTTATCGAAAATTTTGGTCTAGTGAAAGTTAAGGTATCAAAAAATTTATCGAAAGTTTTGATATACCAAAAATTATGATAAGGTATCAAACCATATCTCACATGACATTCAGATAGGGATACAACGATATTTCTGTGTAAATTAAAATTTCTGATCACATAATTATAGTTACTCCCTCCGTCCCATTTTAGATAACACACTTTCCATTTTGGGTTGTCCAATAAAAGTTTGCACATTCCTAAAAAAAGCAAAAAGTCATATACAATCACCATTCCCCATACACTTTATTTACTAAAAAATCACCCTTACCTAACACACCTAACATACTTTATCATTTATTTATTACCCAAAAATATCATAATGCCCCTAAAAGTTATTACTTTTCTTAATCTCCGTGCCGAAAGATGTATGCAAACTTTTGTGGGATGGAGGGAGTTTATGATATTTTTATTTGAAAATGTTTTTTATATTTAAATATACTTTTGTTTGAATTAGTATTTTGGAATCAAAAGAACATAAGTTGCCATCAAGTAATCCAAAGATTCAATCCTTTGTTAAAAATTCACACTAGAGAAGAAGAGTTGGCTGTCTAATTGTTGGTTTTGTCTTTTAAAGGAAGATTTTAAATGATGAGAAATGAAGAGGAAATTCAATTCAAACTTAAAATTTGTTATACAGGGGATAATTTGGTGTTGGTTTAAATCAGAGTGACTAATCACTAACAGATTTGGTAGTTGAAATGGATAACTAGTTTGAGTTTTGGTTTGAATGTTTTAGACCATTGAAAGCAGAGGATGCTTGTCACAGGAGAAGGAGTGTGGACTAGATGATTTGGTGTCTCCTTTCACGCTTGGTCAATAAAAATTTTCAGCCTTGCACGTGCATAGTAAGGAATTTTCATTAAAATAAAAAAATCAAATAGGAAAAAAGGGAATGATTAGAAGTAACAAGTAGAGTCGTCAATATGGGCTGGATGGACGGGCCAAAACCATCTTAACCCGCCACTAGGCGGGTACGAGCTAAAATTGCTAGGTCCAATCTATTTAAAGATGGGTTGCGGGTTATGGCGGGGCAAATCCGCCTCTATTTATTTATTTATTTTATTGGATGAAATTGTTAAAATTATAATTATTTGAAAATGAAATATCAAAATGATGGAAGCTCTTGCAAAATATTATAATGTCAATTAAATAATTAAAACATAAATATAGATCTTAAAAATAGCCCCATGAAAATTAATCATAAACAAAGATCATTAATCCAACAACATATAGTTTACTAATTATATATAGTTCTTAAGATTCTCAAATAAAACATCATAAGTTTAATTATCCCCATATAATACAAATTAAATCACAAAAAGTTTACTAGTTCTAAAGGCCAAACGTAAAGCTTAAAACATAATTATAAAATATCTTCAAAACTCAGCAATCATAACATCATAATATAAACATCTCAATTTTCATATTGCTGAATTATATCCTCGTCAATCTTCAAAGGATTAGATGTCTTAAAAGTTTATCATTTGCATTTGCTTCTAATCCATATACATACATTTATATATTAAAATTTCAAGAATTAAAAATAATTTCAAAATCAAGCAAAATAGGGCTTAAAATTATGCACCGAATTACTAATCTACGCTACAAAATGCTTAGAATATTAATCTTATGATTTAATTAACTATTTTGAAAAATAAAAAAAAAAAGAACAACAAATATTTAAGATATTAAACAGTAGACCATTGGTAAAAAAAAAGTGGGCCAAATGGGCCAACCCGTCCCAGTTTGGGTAAAGCCCGCCCAGACCCGCTCTCGTTTGGGTTTTTTTCTTTAAAGAATTTACAACAAATTATAACATTTGACTTTTGATAATGTAACGTATAACTAAATCATGTAAAAATGTACATATATTTTAACTAATTAAAAGAATCTCGACTTATTTTTTTTAAATGTTACTTTATTATATAATAATACAATTGAAAATGATATATTACTCCCCATGTCTCTCTAAAAAAAATGTGCAACCACATAAGGGCAATTTTATCTCTTTGTTGTATATTTATATAGTTGTTAATATTTTATTTTTTTCATTGTATTTAAGTGCAATTATGATCAAAGTATGTAACTCTTAGTAATAAATCCTTAATTTTATTGTTTGTCTAAAATAAATATCAATTATATATATAAAATCTCAATTTATTCTTTTTTTTCTTCCATACATGATTTGATTTGATACTAATTAATTTATATAGAATGATTTATTTATTAATTGCAATTAATGTACTAAAATAAATAAGTCATAATAAGTGTATAAGAAAAATAAATAAATAGTAAGACTATACTGAACAACACGTTAGCGAAAAAGGACTTTGCTATATTATACTTAATATTTTTACTTTTTCAATAATACATATACATAATATATATAATTAAATATATTTATAATTTATATAATAGAATGAGATGCAGTGCAATTGTACATGAAAATCGAAATTGCATCATTCAAGCGGTGCGGTTTTCCCTATAAAATTAACCACGATTTAGGTAAAAAATTAATGTCGCGAGATATCATTTAATTATTTTTCTTATTTTTTATAATTAAATAATCCGTGTTTTATTACTTAATAACATTAATTAAAGAGATTTTTTTTTCTTATAGCTAGACAATTTCTTTCATCAATGTAAAGAATTTGTAACAAATTATAACATTTAACTTTTGATAATGTAACATATAACTAAATCACGTAAAAAGTTAATATATATACATATACTCTAATTATTTGAAAGAAACTTAACTTGTATTTTTTTAAATGTTACTCTATAGCATAATACAATTGAAAACTATTTATTAGTCTCTACGTCTCTCTGAAAAAAGTGCAACCACATAGGGACAATTTTGTCTCTTTACTGTATATTTATATAATTGTTAGTATTTCATTTTTTTCATTGTATTTAAGTGCAATTATGATCAAAGTATGTAACTCTTAGTAATAAATCTTTAATTTTAGTGTTTGTTTAATATAAACATCAATTATATATAAAAAAATCTCAGTTTATTCTTTTTTTTCTATACATGATTTGATTTGATACTAATTGATTTATTTATATCTAATGATTTATTTATTAATTGCAATTAATAATACTAAAATAAATAAGTCATAAGTATAAAGGAAAAATATATAAATAGTAAGACTATACATGAACAACACGTTAGCGAATAAGTCTGCAGCTGTTTGGATGAGCGGGGACACGAAAGTTAGTTTTTTGGATTTTATGCCTCCTGTGCGTGTATGTTCGTGTTTTCCAAGAATAGGCCCATTCAAGGTCCGTTAGGAGAGTTTACAAGTATAAAAGGGATGCAGGTTACAGTTGAAAAGCGGGTACCAGAACACAATCATCCTACACCCCACAAGGGGGGATAACCCCCCAACCATCATCACATCCTTTCCTCCATCCATCCATAACTTTGAAGATTCATCTGCTGAATCAAGAGGAGAACCAAGAGGATTTGAAGAGACGGAAGAAAGAAGGAAGGAGATCGCTAAACCAAGGGTTTTTCTAATTCTTTTCTTCTAGCTTCTATTTTTTCAGACATATGGATAAGATTTATCTAACCTCCATGATTGTTCTTTGCAACATCATGGGCTAAAGCCTTTTTGGTAAATTTAGGGTTTTGAAGGTTTTAATGAATTAATTGAACTTTCGTGTGTATACTCCGTACAACACTACTTGTAGATTTATTTTATATATGATTATGCATTTTTAATTCATATTCACGATCGTTTTGTGCATCTTCAACTGTTATATAGAGTTTAAATATATATTGGTTGTTGATTGAGCACGTTCACTGCTGAACAGAGTTTTATGTTATGATTCTAAGTGAGGGGACTCCGAGGCTTCATTAGAACTATCATATATGAATTTTTATTAATTGAATTGAATTTGAATTAATAAGCAAGATAAAGAGGTTAATTTTATAATACCTATAAAGGGAGATCATATCGGGTTAGAGTACCTATCCTAGGGATAAATAATTGATACTGATAGTTACTAGAAAGGGGGGTGAAATTATATCTCTTGCTCCAAGATTTTTCACACGTGTTACACGCATATTTATTTGTGTCTATAAAGTAGATTTGCATGACTTAGTGATACGTCCATATTCCACAAGGTAGAATCGAACATTGATACATGAAAGAAAAATTAATGAGTGAAACCGGATTACCCTAGGGCTACATATTCTCCATTCTTGAGTTACATTTGTGTTTAAATTATTTTATTTTTTATTTTAATTAATTGTTTAATAGTTTAATTATCCAATACTCAACTGTTATTGCCTTTCGTCTTAATTAATTTAGATAATAATTAAATTGATAATACGCCGTCCTTTGGGTTCGATAATTAACTTGGTCGTTTGCTTAAGCTGCATTTGATATCCTTAATACTTGGGGATTAATTTTGCGTGCAAAGAAAACATACCTCAAGTTTTATGGTGCCGTTGCAGGGGACGGCTGCTATTATTGATTTTATTATTTCTTGTTTGATTAAGGCTTTTATTTGTGATTATTTATTTCTATCTAACCTTGAATTTTTCTAAGATACTTGTGCACTAGGAAAAGTAGAGGAAGGAAAAGAAGGATTAACACACTATGCTAAAGATGCCGGAGCAAGGCAGAATCCGAATAATGTTGCCATACGTGAAATTTTCACGAACTATGGGATTGACAATATGGGGTTGATAGGAGCAAGGGGGGAAGATGATAATTTTGAGATACATCCCACTCTTATCAACATGGTGGAGAAGAATCCCTTTTCTGGAGGTTCATTTGAAGATCCATATCAGCATCTCAGAAGATTTCTTGGTTATGCAAACACTCAGAAGGGTGCTAAAGCTAATGATAATGCTAGGCGGATCGCCCTATTCAAGGTCTCTTTGATTGATAGGGCGGAAGATTGGTATGATACTCTTAATGCCACAGATTGCACTAATGGGACCAACTGCAGCAGAAGTTATTGGAGAGATACATGCCACCCTCAAAAGTCTTCAGAATGAAGCAAGAGATCACTCAATTTGTTATGAATCAGGATGAAAAATTTTATGAGGCGTGGGATAGATTTAAAGACATGCTCATGAGGTGCCCACAACATGGGATGTCTAAGGCTCAGTGCATAAGTATCTTTTACTATGAATTGGATTGTGAGTCGCGTATTCTTATTGATGCATCATCTGGTGGAGCGCTGTTATTTAAGACAGCAATAAAAGTAAAAAAGTTATTTCAAGACATTTCTATGAATTCACATGACTGGCTTATGGAAAGAGTAAGAGGATCTTATGTACTTGGCAAGGTGGTGTAGGTTGAACATCAAGTGGTAAAACCAAGTAGGGATGATGAGATCGTCTCTAGTTTATCTAACATCAACAAGCTACTAGAGTCCCAGTAGAAGTAGATTGCAGAGTTGACACAAAGGGGGGCCAGTATCCAGCAGCAAGAAGTAAAGGCTAGTATTGAAGATACATTCAATCGATACATGGCTAGGAATGATGAGAGGGTTGACCGCATCGAAGCTAGAATGAATGCTAATCGTGTAGATTTATTTAAGAAGTTAAAGGACCTTACATTGATAATGGGTCAAATGGCTGCAAGTGTGAATCAGCTGGCGCATGCGTTAGAGAAAGAAAAGCTCCCGTCTTAAGGCATAATGAACCCGAAAAGTACAAAGCCATCACATTGAGGTCAGGAACGCAGTACGAAGGTCCGATGATGTCAGCGAGCGAAAATAGAGACGGAGTGTCCCCGCTCGACCTCTGCTTGACCAAACCACTTGGTCAAGCAACGGTCGAGCAACACGTTTCAGAATAGAGAAACAATGCTCTATTTTCAGATTTCTCGCTCGAACACCACTCGACCAAACCCTTTGGTCGAGTAAAGGTCGAGCAACATACTGTAAGGCTAAAACATAACGATCAGTTTACAGGGACCTCGCTCGACCAAGAAGATACTGCTCGACCAAACCATTCTGGTTGAGCAGTGGTCGAGCGACCCCATTCGGCTCCTGTTTCTGCGCAGTCACGTTCAAGAGGTCCATTCGATCAATCGTTCGAGTCGACCATTCAAGCAATGAAGATGCCTATGGAGACTCAATCATGCAAAAGCATAGATGTGGTTTCTAACTTGTTTAATATTGATTTTAATAGGACAGATGAGTCTGAATTTGAGTGGAAGATTGACAAGGAGGAGTCTAGACAGCCATGGGAGGAAGGAAATTTTGAGGATCATATTTTTGTAACCAAGAAAGGTGAGGTGCTGAGTGTAAACAAGAAGGGGGAAAGGAAGTATTTGAAGGTGAGGATGCGAGAAGACCGCCCTTTGATCAAATTGTCTACAAAAGCTGCATACCGTCGTGACTCTCCGACGTTAAACATGAGCGCCTGTTGGGGGCTTGTCCCTTCCGTTTTTTTGCCTTATTATTTCTTTCGTGTGAGTGAGGAGTTATTATATTTGAAGTGCTCACGTTTCGACAATTACATCTCTTTATAAATTTAGTTTCGACTTACATTTTTACTAAGTTTGGGGGGTGTGTTGTACTTACCTCGTCTCATGAGCACTAAGGATATGATTTTTTCTTTTGTTAGTTGTTTGTTTGTTAGGAGGTTGATTTTTTGCGGCATATTAATACTTTAACCGGTGTTGGTATGTCAATTTTTTACAACTTACCTAATATTTTGTGTGTTGTTTTTGTGTGTTTCCTAGTGTAAGTAGTTGTGTTTTTAATTTTTCGTCTTGTTGATTTTTCTGGTATCTCCTACTTTATTATTGATGAATCCTGTGATGATGAGTATTTTTGAGCTTTGATAATAGAAAAAGGTACTAGAGTGGCAAGAACAGTTCTACACTGAGGCTTTGACCTGACCGAGTTGAACAACTCGAGGAGCTCGTGCATGCTTTGAAAGAGAAAAATCAGGTTCCCTCGTTTCCTTTTTCTAATTTTTATGTGTGCTTTAAATTCATGGAGTGGAAGAATTGAGTTTATATTTTTGGTGATCCATGTGAGCTTATATTGTTTAAATTATGCCTGAAATTCATATGCTTTTGAAATTGATGAAGGAAGTGTACTTGTGTTATATTATAGTATGAAGTTCTATGTGTACTTGTTGAATAATACTTACCATGAAAGGTGCTCTGTTACTTGTTAAAACCCATGTGAGATTTTTCAACGGTTGATCATGTACATAATCACGTGATATTTCTTTTCTGTTGAGTATCATTCTTGTGCGTGTATTTTAGAACTTGTCTTGAGTCTCCTTGAATATTCAAGATTTCTTTTGCGGATTATGGAAATGATATTAGGCCATCTTTGATTTTTAGTTCATCTTTTCCCATATACTTTACCTGAATTCATTAAATCCCTTGTTAGCCCATTTGAGCCTTTTTAAATCCATTCTTTTGATAGCCAATGAATCTTAATTGAAGAGAGTGGTGATTTGAGGGATGATAAGGATGATGAAAGAAGAGTCTTAAGGATGAAAAGGAAAATTCCTGAAGTAGTGCTCAAATCTATTACTCCATGGAAACAAACATCCTAGGGTAGTGCTTAAATCTAGTACCTTATGGAGGATGCGAGAGGTAGTGCCCGAAACTGGTACCTTTAAAGAAAAAAAGAAAACTAATGTGAAGAAAAGGAGAATGATAGAGTTGAAGAGCTAGAAAAAATTGAAAGAAAAATATTGTGCTTGAAAGAGAAAGATGGGAGAGTTTGATGAGAATGTTGTGCTTGATTGAAGTGATGGGGAAGAATGAAAGATCGAGAGAGACTGCAGCTTGATCGATCCGAGTTTTGAGTCATTAATACATATATTTCCTACCTTTTCCAAAGAGCCCATATTATAACCAAATAAAAGACTTTTTGATCCATGGTTTGCTAGCTATAAGTAAAAGGAGAGTTGAGACAATGGGCAAGCTTATGATCACGCATACACTTGAATTGAATCTGAGCGTAAACACCTTAATCCATAAGTGTACATCTTTTACACTTGAGTGTGAGTGATATATGCTTCTCGTGAAAACATGTCAATGGAGTATTTGAATTGGTGGTGATTGTCTTATATTGTATGCTATGAATTGATTATTATATGTAATGAGAGTTGCAGACCTAAGTTGAGGACAATTGTATTGTGAATGGGGTCCTTGTTTCCCTGCTAATTTTCTTACTTTCTCTCTCTTTATTTTTATTCTGTTGCCTCAGGACGAGCAACGGGTAAGTTTGGGGGATTGATGAGAGTGAAAATAAGTATGTTTTAGTGTCCAATTTAACACCTTTTGATGAAAATTGTTATTATATATTAGAACAAGTGTCTTATATTCAATATAGGTGAGAAAAAAATGCGTTTGAGGTGTTTTATTGTGTTTTAGGTGGAAAAAGGATTAAAAGTGCAAAGTAGGAGAAAAGGTGTAACTTGTGCAAGAATGCTGAAAAACACACGTCCAATTTGTGTAATTTTTCTATATTCGTGTGGATCTCAAAACTGAAAGTGAGATAAACCGTTGAAAATCCACAGAAGAGAGGGTCGTTTTGGTGTAAGAAACACCTCAATCGGAATCCAAATGAGAAAGTTATGATCAAAATGGTGACGTCGCACAAACTGGTCTTATTTAACACGACTCTGTCACTTTGCATGGCTTGTTACACCTTCAAATGTTTGGGTTTTTGTGAGTTCTTTATATGTATAGAAAGCCAAGGAATAGAGGATCATGTGATTGCAAAAGTCACTCAAATCAGAATCCGGACGTGGAAGTTATACGTGAAATGGTGAGACTGCGCAATGCAGCTCGACCAACAGCTCGACCAAGAGCTGTTTGGTCGAGCGGGGACACAGATGTTATTTGTTTTGGATTTTACACCACCTGTGCGTGTATGTTCATAATTTCCAAAAAAAGGTCTATCCAAGGTCCGTTAGGAGAGTTTACAAGTATAAAAGGGATGCAGGTTACAGTTAAAAAGTGCGTACCAAAACACAATCATCCTATACCCCACAAGGAGGGATCACCCCCCAACCATCATCCACATCCTTTCCTCCATCCATCCATCACTTTGAAGATTCGTCTGCTGAATCAAAAAGAGAACTAAGAGGATTTGAAGAGACGGAAGAAAGAAGGAAGGTGATCGCTACACCAAGAGTTTTCCTAATTCTTTTCTTCAATTTTCTAATTTTTCAGACATATGAGTAAGATCTATCCAACCCCCATGATTGATCTTCGTAACATCTTGGGCTAGAGCCTTTTTTGTAGATCTAGGGTTTTGAAGATTTTTATGAATTAATTGAACTTTCGTGTATATACTCCGTACAACACTACTTGTGGATTTATATTATATATGATTATGCATTTTTAATTCATATTCATGGTCATTTTGTGCATCTTCAACTGTTATATAAAATCTGAATATATATCTTGGTTGTTGATTGAGCGCGTTCATTGCTGAACAGAGTATTATGTTATGATTCTAAGTGAGAGGACTCCGAGACTTCATTAGAACTGTCATATATATGTTTATTAATTGAATTGAATTCGAGTTAATAAGCAGGATAAAGAGGTTAATTTTATAGTACCTATAAAGGGAGATCATATCGGGTTAGAGTACCTATCCTAGGGTGAAATAATTGATACTGATAGTTACTAGAAAAGGGGGTGAAATTATATCTCTTGCTCCAAGATTATTCATACGTGTTACATGCATATTTACTTGTGTCTATAGAGTAGATTTGCATGACTTAGTGATACGTCCATATTCCACAAGGTAGAATCGAACATTGATACATGAAAGAAAAATTAATGAGTGAAACCGGATTACCCTAGGGCTACCTATTCTCCATTTTTGAGTTACATTCGTGTTTAAATTATTTTATTTTTTATTTTAATTAACTGTTTAATAGTTTAATTATCCAATACTCAACTGTTATTGTCTTTCGTCTTAATTAATTTAGATAATAATTAAATTAATAATACGCCGTCCTTTGGGTTCGATAATTAACTTGGTCGCTTGCTTAAGCTGCAATTGAATCCTTAATACTTGGGGATTAATTTTGTGTGAAACGCCCATCATACCCCCGCAAGTTAGAGCTCCTAAAGGAAGGCCCAATCTTGTGCATTAGATCATGAAAGCAATTACGAGATAGTTGTTTGGTTAGAGCATCAACTAGCTGATCTGCAGATGATACATGTGTTACTCAAAGATCACCATTTTGAACTTGCTGTCAAATGAAGTGATAATTAAGTGCTACATGTTTCATGCGAGAATGGAACACTGAATTAGAATAATTTCACTATTATTTGGTTTTGTTGAACTTTATATCTGCCATTTTAAATCTCTCGATTGCACCCAAGTTGAAAACAAATAAACTTGATCAATATAAAATATTGATCTACTATAAAATATACATAAATATTACTCCCTCCGTCCTACCATAATTTTCACACCTCCTTTGTAAATTACACATGATGTGTGAAAACTGTGGTAGGACGGAGGGGAGTATATGATTGCACAGTTCATGAGATATTGTAATCGTGATTTTATTTACAAGTAATATATAATTGTGAATCTCTTAAAGTATCGATCATATATTCTAATCAATATATTCCTAATATGTATAGATAAGTTATAAAAATTATATTTTTGTATATAACTTCTTTAAATTAATAAATTATTAATCTATCGATTATACAATACCTCTTTAAATTAATAAAATTCTCCAAATCCAAGTATATTAATTTATAGAGGTTCAACTGTATAAGATTAATGTTATTATAAGTTTATATTTACAATTTCATCATATATTATATTTCCATTTATATAATTTTTATTGAGAAATCTAAATATGCAAATAATTAATTCAAAATAATATGATAGTTAAAGATGTAAAAGAACATCATATTTAAATTATGCAAATTAAAGTAAATAAATAAAATACGATAAAATAGCATGGCATATATAAATATTACCTAAAATAAATTGAAACATAATTAAAATGGCTAAAATGACAGTACATGGCGATACAATCTCAAAAATAGATACATTATTAAGATATAAATGATGAGACATTCACATAGCAAAAGATATTGAAAATATAAAAAATAATTAAAGATATAAAAAATTTATAGAATAAAAAGAAGAATTTAACAACTATTAATTGAAAATGTAATTACATATGATTATGATATGAAGAATCAACTAATCAGATTGATTAATTCTACTATTTTGGATTGATTTTGATTTTTTTCTCAGTTTGCATCTTATTCTCACTCTATCTCTTGTCTTTTCGAACTTTGATATTCATAGAAAGAGAATATTTCACACCTACAACACATATTTTAGAAAGAGTGTTGTTAAATACACACCCCCATTTTATTGAATACACATCTTTTTAAAATAAAATCCCCTTTTAATTTTTTTATTTTAAATTTAATAAATACACACCCCATGAAATTCCAAAATTATCCTTTTAATTTTATTTTGTACACTGATGCGAGTGATAATTCACGTGTTTTGAGCTTCGATTTGTGTGAAAATTGAGTATGATTTAGTCTATTATCAAGACGAATCGGGATGTTTATAGAAAATTCACGAATCATTTGCTACTGAGGTTATTTGAGCATATTTGTACAGGAAAATAGGTCTGAAGTGCTCGGAATTGGAAAACACGATTTTTGAGGTGTAGTTCGACCTGGAAAGGCTGTTCGACTAGTATCAACCTGGTTGAATAAAAGTGGTGAAGTCGATCTGGAGGTATTTCAATTTACAGAGAAGTCATTCGACTGATGAAGTCCGTTCGATCAAGTAAAGTCAAGTCGAACGGCAAGCAGAGATGAAGTTTAGTTTACAGATATATCGTTCGACCTCAGTTCGAGCAAGAGGTCCTGTTCGACCACTCCAGGTCTACTCGAACAGAGACACATCAGCTTCGAAAATCGAAATTTCACCTCTAGTGCGTGCATGTACGTGTTTTCTACGAAAAAGTCTAGTAAAGGTCCATAAGGAAAAGCTACAAGTATAAAAAGGGGTACCGATCACACCAAAAAGAGAGTGAGATTTCACATCTATCCTACACCACATCCAAACCCTAACTCCATCCGCAGGAGCTGTAGAGAGAGATTTGTCCAGCGAATCAAGGGAGAACCAAGTGAAGATTCAAGACGGAGCGAGAAGCGATGGCGCCCACATCTAGGGTTTACTTCGCAACTTAATCTTTCTTATAATTTTCAAGACTATGGGTAAGATCCATCCAAACACCATGAAAGTTCTTCGAAGCGTCATGGGCTAGAACCTCTTTGGTAGTTCTAGGGTTATGAATGTTTTTATCTAGTTAATTGAACTTCCGTGTGTATACTCCGTACAACACTACTTGTGGGTTTATTTTATATAAGACTATGTGTTTTTAATTCATACTCAGAGTTGTTTTGTGCATCATTAACTGTTATGTAGAGTCTGAATACATATCTTGGTTATTGATTGAGTGCGTTCACTGCTGAGCAGCTGAGTAGGATTACATGTTATGATTCTAAGTAAGGGAACTCCAAAGTTTCATTAGAACTATCTTATATAAATATTTATTAATTGAATTGAATTTAGTTAGTAAGTAGGATAAAGCGGATAAATATATAGTACCTATAAAGGAAGATCATATCGGGTTAGAGTACTTAGTGCACGGGAAATAATTGATACTAATAGTACCTAAAAAGGGGGGTGTAATTATATCTCTTGCTCCGAGGCAATTCACACGTGTTACACACTTATCTGCTTGTGTCTATAGAGTAGATTTTCATGGCTTAGTGATGCATCCATAATCCACAAGGCAGAGTCGGACATTGACATATGGAAGGGAGATTAATTAGTGAAACTGGATGGCCCGAAGAGCTACCTATCTTCTCACTTGTCAACTCTCGTTTATCTCTACTGTCTCTATTTTATTTGCTATTTTTTTATTTGTTCATTAGTTTAATAACTATTCTCCAATTAAATTACCAACAATAGTTTCTCTTAGTTTAGATAATAATAAATTGATAAACAACTGTCCTTTGGGTTCGATAAATATAACTTGATCGCTTATCTAAGCTACAATCGCATCCTTCATACTTGGGGATTAAAATTGTGTGTTGAGAAAACGCCCATCAAGTTTCTGGTGCCTTTGCCGTGGACGGTTGTCCTTATCAAATTTATTGTAGCTATTTTATTTGAAACTATTCCATACTTGTCTTTTGATTAAAACACTATATTTCCCTTAGGTATATGCACACTAGATCAAAGGTAGGAACATTAGCAGCTTTTGATTCGGAAATTGGAGCATCGTCGAGGAAGAATAAGACAAAGAAGAAGAGGAATAAGAACGTGGAAGCAACTGAAGCTCTTAATCTAGGAGTTGAAGTTGGAGTTCTGAACCCGAAAACAATTGAAGCTGCAACCGGATATAACTTGAAAGCAGAAGCAGTCAACATGGCAGCGAATCTGGATAATCTTGCCATTCGTGAAGTCTTTAAGAACAACAAAGGAGGCAATGTGGGGCTGTTAGGAGTGCGTGGACCCGATGTCAATTTTGATCTTCATACCAATCTTATCAGCATGATAGAAAGGAGTCCCTTCTCTGGGGGAACCCTTGAGGATACTCAACAGCATCTAAATAAGTTCCTGAGATATGCAAGCACACTAAAAGTGCAGGGAATCATGAGGATGCAAGGAGGATTATTTTATTTATAAATTCTCTCTTACTGAAAGGGCGAGAGATTCGTACGATACTCTTAATGCTGCTGAATGCACTACCTGGGAGCAATTGAAATTGAAGTTCTTGGAGCGATACATACCATCTTCAAAGGTGTTTAAAATGAAACAAGAAATCAATCAATTTGCTATTGGTGGTGTAAGCAATTAAAATTTATGGTCCAATTAAATGGCGACAAGTGGATTTTCTAGATTAAATATCAATTATTAATTATTGTGGAATTTAAATAAATAAATTCCTAAAAATAGATTAATAAATAATTGATAATTAATTTAAGCCCAACAAATTAAATTGGGGCTTAAATTAAATAAGGTCTGACCCAAGTCAAGTAAGCCCAAGTCAAATGAGGCATGACTTAAGCCAAACAAGCCCATATAAATTAAATTAGGCCCAAATAAAATAGGCCTGATTACAGCCTAAACAAGTGGAGGCTCAAGCCCGCATGATGTGGCCCAAATAGAGTGGACCAATTAGAATGCTAGACATTAACGAGGGAGTTTTCACCTCTCACCTATATAAAGGGGTCTTCTCTCTTCATTTGGCACACACTGAAGCATCCGAAGATGACAACGCTCTGAAGAGATTGAAACACGAGCAATGCTTCTCAAGATTTTCAAGGCAAGAACAACATACGACCCGGGATTAAGGTGCTAAGCCCCCTAGATCGAGTGTTTTCCATACAATAAGTTCTTCAGTGTTCTTCGAGACAAGAACGACATACGACCCGGGATTAAGGTTCTAAGCCCCCCAGATCGAGTGTTTTTCATACACTAAGTTATTCAGTGTTCTTCAAGTCAAGAACAACATACAACTCGAGATAAAGGTGCTAAGCCTCCCAGATCGAGTGTTTCTCACAGCAAGCACGTTTAATTAAACAAAGTCTCGACGCCTCTGGATAAATGTTACAAAGTCCCAAATTCAAGCTCGGACAAGCTTTAACTGAAGATCCGACTCAACACACAAAGTTAGCGTAGTCAACACAATCAGTGTGGTCAACACAACAATTCAAGTCAAAGTCCAACTTGGTTCGAGAAAAGAATAAGAGAATATATAGAGATTGTTTCCTAAATTATCAAGTTCAATCCATCTGGATTATCTTTGTAATTCAACTTGTATTTATTTTATTATAAATACAAAATTTGTTGTTACAAATTTTGGCACGCCTAGTAGGACCATCTCTACCTCTCATCTCTTCTCTCTACAAGGTTGAAAATACAACATGACTCCTATTAAGATCACAGTGGGAATGACTGCTGCTTCCAAGCTCTCTGATTCATTGAATGAATATGTTGCTGTTGTCACAAGGAGTATGTCAAAGAAAGCTCAGTTGGAGGCCTCCTCTGGATCCAACTCTTCGGTCGAAGTGGCTTATAGAAAACAACCATTCATGAAGGAGGATAGTGATGAAGACTCTGCATGCTCACACCCTCATTCATCTTCAAGCTCTTCATCTGACTCAAGTGCAGCTCTAGTAATGATGGCATGCACTACAACTATTGAGGAACAACTAGCGAACATGATGAAAGCCATCGAAGGGCTCACAAAATACATAGAAGCTCAAGACACAAAGATCTCCCAATTGATGGAAAAAAGAGACATTGCGGAGACTAGCCGTGTAAACGGAAAAGGAGTTGTGGACGATAGTGAGGTAGAAGAGGTCACAATGTGCCAGACTATGGAAAATGAGTAAACTGAAAGAGGAGTGCAACTTTCGGCTGATGGAATGCTCCAAGTGGATCAACTCAAGGATATTATACTTGGAACAATAAAAGAAAGGTTTGAGGAGACTTCCAAGCCTACCGTCACTTATATCAAGCCATACACAAAAGAGTGAACAACTTAAAGATGTCAGCTGGCCGCCAGCCTTCCAAATTTCAACAATTTGATGGCAAGGGAAGCCCAAGACAAAATGTGGCACACTTCATTGAGACATGCAATGACGCTGGTACTTATGAAGACCATATGGTGAGGCAATTCGTTCGCTCTCTCAAAGAAAATGTCTTTGATTGGTATATCGACTTGCAACCTGAATCTATTGACAGTTGGGCACAAATGGAGCATGAATTTCTCAATTGTTTCTACAGCACGAGGAGAACCGTTAGCATGACTGAGCTAACTAATACTCGCCAATTGAAGGAAGAGCCTGTGATTGATTATATCAATCGATGGAGAAATTTAAGTTTAAACTGCAAGGACCAATTATCCGAAGAGTGATATCGAAATGTGCATCCAAGGGATGGAATGTAATTTACTCTACATCCTCAAAGGGATTCAGCCAAAGACTTTTGAAGAGTTGGCTACGAGAGCACATGAATGGAATTGAGCATGGCTGCCAATGGAATCAAGCACTCGCCAATGTCGGATTCTTACAAGTCCAAAGATAGACAAGAAGCTAAGAAAGGGGGCAAGCCTTATGCCAGAAACTCCAATAAAGAATCAATGGTCACAAACACTGCTACTATCAAGGTTCGGAAGAATGGAGATAACAAGAAAGACAAAAGGAAACAAGTTCAAGAGTGGGGGCAAAGAAGGTTTACGCTGAAGGAGATTCAAGAAAAAGAGTATCCATTCCTAAACTCCTATGTTTTTGGCATATTCGATGATCTGATGAAAGATAAACTCATCGAACTCCCTGAGATGAAACGTCCAGAGAAAGTCAATCGAACCAATGACCCAAAATATTGTAAATACCATAGATTGGTGGGCCATCCCATTCATGATTGCTTCATCTTCAAGGAAAAGATCATGCAACTGGCCAAGGAGGGGAAAATTGTGTTGGAAGATGAAGCAGCCACAAACTTCACTTCCGTAAAAGAAATTCATGATGAAAGCTCATGTCTCGTGGTGAGTGAGGAGGGCAGTGAAGATGAACGAATTGAGGATAAGGAAAAGGTTTACTCTATGAAGGTGACCTTTACAGATGAAGACATGTTGTTGGGTTCACAGCCTCATAACCGATCTCTATTTGTAGCTGGTTATACGCAAGGGCTGCAAGTAAAGCGTATACTTGTTAACGGAGGATCAACAGTGAACATCCTATCTTTAAGGATGTTGAAGAAGTTAGAAATACAAATGGATGAACTTAAGCATAGCCGATTGATGATCCAAGGGTTTAACCATGAAGGGCAAAGAACTTCCGGCACGATTGTTCTTGATTTGATGATCGATAAGATGAAATCAACAGTGCTCTTCCATGTTATCGATGCAAAAACTTCATACAACATGATCTTGGGGCACCCATGGCTGCATGAGAATTGTGTGATCCCTTCTACATTACACAAGTGCTTCAAATATAGCGAAGGCAACAACGTGAAAAGGGTGTTCGATGATGATAAGCCGTTTACTGAAGCTGAAGCTTACTTTGCAGATGCTAAGTATTTCTTCAAGAATACAAAGGAAGTGAAGCGCGAAGAAGCCCCAGCACAAAATGATGGGGGCAGTAAACAAGTAAAGGATGAAGGTAGCACATCATCCACCGCTCTCAAGAGGAACAAAGAGAAGCTTGAGGCCTTGGAAGAGTTAACATTGCCTTTAACAAAAATCGATGAAGGTAAGACTTCTTCTCCTCCACTCAATGGACACTACAAGAAATATGGTAAATCGTGATGATAAAATTCGTCATATAAAGTCAATTTTTTGTCACATTATATATATAGTGACACTTTTTATCGTCACATAAATCGTCACAATAAGTGCGTGGTATTAGGCATAAGTGACGATTTTTTAATTTATCTCTAAATATCACATTTCGATGACGAAATATGCCACCGTCATTGTATGTTATGATCTATAGCGACGCAATTTACATCACCTTTTAAATCAAATATCGTTGCAAAATATATCTTTTCGTCACTAAAAATCATGCTTAAGTGACAATTTGTATTTTTTATCACCAATTTATATATTTTTCGAGACAATTTAATCAAGGCTTTAAAATCTAATTGAAGTTACGTGACACATTAAATGTCATGATTGAATTAATAACATCGTCATCTTTAAACATTTTCATCGCTAAAGCATTAAACTTTTTTGATGAAACTCAGTTCGTCGTAAAATATTATTATGTATAATGATGATAAAATGTGTCACTAAATAATGATTTGATGACAAAATAAATATTGTTGCTAAATATTCTGTTTTTAATGATGCATTATTTTCGTCATTAAATTAAATTGTACAATGACAAACAATGATGTCACAAAAATATTGTACATTGTGACAATTTATATCATCATTAATAATTAGACGTACAGTGATGATATTTTTGTCACAAAATTGTTATAAATTGGGACACATAAATTGTCAAGAAATAATTTTTGTAAGTAACGAAATTATGATGTCACAAAAATTTGTACATAGTGACAATTTATATCATCATTAATAAATAGATGTACAGTGATGATATTCTTGTCACAAATTTATTATAAATTGTGACACATAACTTGTCATGAAATAATTTTTGTAAGTAACGAAATTATTTTAATCATCGCTTATAATTTTGTATATGATATTTAATTATAAATAGAAGACAATAAAATTTGTCGTAAATAACATGAATTTAAAAAAAATTACATAAATAGGTAAACTTAAAATCATAAATATGTTTTCATTATTAAAATAATAATAATAATAATAATAATAATAAATGACTAAATTGCGCATAAAAGTCAAAATATCAACTGTCTAAAATTAAAACCATCATTGATAACTAAATAAGAAAGTTTCCACGATTAAAAAACATAAACCCCAAAATCAAACGGATGTGAATATTAACTAAAATTTCAAAGCTCTATCCCTTTTTCTGCCAAATAAGACATAAGCATGGTGATATATTCCCCTTGTTGAGACAGTTGGTCCTTCAGATCAGTCACTTCTGTCTTTAGCTCAATCACTTCTTGTTGCTTTGAAGAATCGTATGATATGTTATATTTTTTTGGAACTTTTGAACCATACCCGAGGCCTTTTATGTAACCTGAACCTGGGCCTAAAACTTCAAAAATAATTTTATCCGAACTTTTCTCAATTTCTTGCTCATTATAATCTTCCTGCTTCTTCTTCATAAGTTCCTGTTTATAATTTATCATGTATAAAGTATCGATTAGTGTCAATTTCAATAACAAAAACAACTAAATCTCATCAGTAGATGTTTATACAAATGTCTTACCCAATTTTCCTTCGCCTTATTGGATTTTCAACCATTTTTTTGAACAAAGTGTACACTCATACAACTCAATTCTATCACATGGTTTTCCTTCTTTCTCTTGCATAGACTAAAAATAAACAATAGTTAATGTTTGACTTTAGAAAGTAAATAAGGTATAAAGTTCAAATGATAAATATTACACGTAACAATCATAAGATTAACAAAATAAAATTAACATTAAGTAATAACTATTAACCAAATTGTAATCTTAATTGTATATGCATATAATGAATATTATTTAAGTTTATTGCTAATCTGCACCCTCCTCCTCAAAAAATAAATAAATAAATAAATAGATGCACTAATAAATTATATTCTTAATGCAATATATCTAATACACACACTGCAACACTAAAGAAAATAATTGGATATTACAACATCTACATATAACAAATGATGCTAACTCTCTAGTTTTGTAACAAAATTTACAAGTTTTATCTCTATTGAGTCCTGAGTATATCTAAATCAGTAATAAAAAATCTAACCATTCCTTCAAAATATGTCTACATGTATATATGAACTCATATTTCAACAAATTTTGTTATTTAATCAAGTACCAAATGACACCAACTAATAAACACATCATTTTATGTACTTAATCAATAACTAAGCCAGCTCCAAAATATGCATGTAATTAAGTATAAAATTGCAAGCTCGCTATTAACTAATCAATAATTAAGTCAGCTCCATATTATGCATATATTTAAGTAAAATATTGCAAACTCACTATTTCATGGCTTCGAATTGTAAAAGGTTTTCTCCCAAAAATATGTTTGCATTGCAACTCACTCCTATTTCTTTTACTCACCTAAGATATATGCTGCAAGAACATTGAATTTGTGATGTATAAATTGCACATATATAATTTTTCTTGACATAAATAGTTTAGCGTTAATTTATTACCTTGTATTTTTCTGTTGCAAAATGTTCACACAGGTTTTTCCACTGTTCTTTGCTAGGGCAGAAAGTTGGTGTGTTCTCTTTGGCCTCTTGCAAAGTTTCATATTTAAGAAACTGCATGTGCAACTTGTGACACTTTCGTCGGCTACTATTTTTCATTCTCTCAAGCACACATTGTTTCACCCCCGGTTCGTCAACATTAACATCCATGTGCATCTGCATCAAATTTAAGCATATTTAGATTATAATAAGATTATATAATAAACAAATTGTGCCATTTGTT
Source organism: Pogostemon cablin (assembly GCA_023678885.1). Classification (NCBI taxonomy): domain Eukaryota; kingdom Viridiplantae; phylum Streptophyta; class Magnoliopsida; order Lamiales; family Lamiaceae; genus Pogostemon; species Pogostemon cablin. The sequence goes on from CM042984.1 coordinate 17,877,164, forward strand.
TGAGTCAATACCGTTAGATGATGAAATCCTGGCTCTAGTACATTGTCATCTTCCAAATCTTTCCATCTTTTTGGTACTGGAAGCACATCTCTAGTCACTACACCAATTTGACTTGCAAGCTTTGCAGATTCATATGCATTTTTAGGTCTTCCAATAGATGAATCCACATTTATCTTCAATTTTTGGCCAGATGATTCAAAGCACTTCAGTATTCCCTTACCCATTGTTTGGCCCCGACTTCTTTTCTTATAGCCAATAACTACATGGGAAGATGAAATATTAATTACATTATATGAAAAATTCTCACATCTTCATAATACCAAAAAACTTAGAAATTAAAAATTTAGAAGTCACTGTATCAATTGCTATAAAAATTTTTTTAAAAGATAATAAAACCTGGTATATTAGTGGCATTTTCAGATGATGCATGCTGAGTGCCCTCATTTGATGGAATTTCAAATTTCTCGGATGATTTCAGAATTTGAGTTGGTGAAATTAGGGGATTTTTGTCAGCTCCAAAATTGTGATGAGTTGTATTATTTTCACGTCTCGTTGTAAATGGATTTGCAACTGTATTGAGTTCCATCTAGCTTCTTCTTGTTGAGTTGAACCAACATCGATTTCCTTAGTTGAAAGCCTCTTATTTTGTGTATTATTTTTCTTGGGATGGGTTGATGCATTACCTTGGACCAAGATATCTCTAATACCTGAACTAGGAACAAACGTGCGTTTTGGCCTCAGATTCTTTACATTTCCAGGAGCCATTTTTTATCCTGCAAGATTAAATGCACTTAGATAAATTATTCAGTTGTTGTTTATTAAAAAAAATAAAAATTAGACATTGATAATGCATATTTCATGTATTACATAGAAAATGCAGTTACAGGAATGGAGGCTTAGTATGAAATGAAGGACAAAGATATTAATTATTGCTTAGACATATATTGAGAGTACTTTGGATTTTCACTTCTATTAAAAAAGAAAGAGAAAATCCCCATAAAAAAATAAACATTTTCAAAGAAGATAAATGATGAGCGCAATGTGATTATATATACAATAAACATTAGGTGTATCATAACCACAAGTAAAATATTATATTGGTGGGACATAGAATTATGTGAGACAAAAGGTATATTTCGCTGAATTTTTATATTAAAAAAAGGTGAAATCTACAATGAATTACATAAAACATATATGCACAACAGATTGAAGTACCTGAAGAAGATCCTCCTCCCTTGCAGCAGTATCAACATGCAATACAATATTATACATAATATGTGATTACAAAAATTCAACTAAATTACAAAAATGGTTATAAGGGAGGGAGGTCATCCCATGTTGAAGCATCATAATATTTTGCTCAAAATTCCGGTATATATATGTATAGAAAGATGACTTATATAAGGGGATAAATCATTTTAATCTTAAGGACAGTTTGGTTCTTTCCTCCCATGTACTACATTATGAGTTCTTATCAGTACGATTACCATATAAATTATATCTATTATATAATGAGAGACATTAAAAAGATTTCATAGTATTCCAAAATTACTCTTATAATCACCAAGAAACAAAAATCCATTTATTTCCAACAAAATCATATTCATGAAGTTAAACCAACATAACTAAATTAGTTGATTACGTCCAACGAAACTTCAATACAATAAAAATCAAACATAAAACACATATTATATCTAAGTTTATCCAATACAAATACTCAATATTCGACCAAACAGAAAGATTTAAAAAGGAATTAATGATTAAAGATAACATGAATGATGAACATATAAGACATTATATCAATTTTAGAGATTGTTTTTTTTTTCATGTTATTTAGATTGAAACTTTTCATGCGAAATTATTACTACCTTAATCAAATTAGACGTGCACTACCTACTGCGATACAAACAAATATAAAGTCAATCATTTCGATAATGCTTTCAACAAACTCTACCAATAGAACATTATCAAGGGTAGTGCTAGCGACCAAAGAAGACAAACAAAATTGTCTGAGACACAATTTCAGCGAAGAAAAAAGAATGGTGCTAAAGAATGAATTATTGTAAACCTAAACATGTTAGATATAAATATTTACCTCAATTGAATTTTCACTTCCCGCAATTTTAAAAATTTTAACCCTCCCATAATTTTGCATAAATTAAATTGATACAACCTAAAATTTGTAACCCTTTCTCTAAAATATATTTTTATTTAATAATTATTTACAGAAAGTTCTACTTTCCATTCTTTTATCATCATAATTTTTAATTACATATTTTTAGCAAAAATTAAAAGGGGCAAATATGTTAATTTCTAACTCAATTCGTGATCTATTGACAAACAGGAAAATATATGGTTAATATTAAATTATAATAACAAATTTACCTCCATTTAGATTTCATTGCGTTGGTTTGGATGGAGGAACCAAATCTTTACAAGATAATCTTCAATTCTCGACTAGAACATCCCCAACTTTTTCTTATAACAATGATGTATTACTTTCTTGAATTGGAATGTCAAAATGCAGTGGTTTCTGAAGCCCAGTTAAATAGAGTTTTCTCCATTAGCATTAGTTTCTTGAATCATGACGTAGACGGTTGTTGATCTTACTGTTTTAACAAATGAGTAAATGGGGCTATGTGAGAATTAATTCCAAATGGCAATGAGACACAGGTAACTAAGTGGTGTATTGCAGTATTAGATTAATCCCCAAGTTTATTGTATATATGTGAAATATGCATTATCAATGTCTAATTTTTTTTCCAATAAACAACAACTGAGGCCAAAATGCACATTTGTTCCTAGTTCAGGTATTAGAGATATCTTGGTCCAAGGTAATGCATCAACCCATCCCAAGAAAAATAATACATAAAATAAGAGGCTTTCAACTAGGGAAATCGATGTTGGTTCAACTCAACAAGAAGAAGCTAGATGAAACTCAATAAGGGATTAGACAGTTGCAAATCCATTTACAACGAGACGTGAAAATAACACAACTCATTACAATTTTGGAGCTGACAAAAATCCCCTAATTTCACCAACTCAAACTCCGGAATCATCCGAGAACTTTAAAATTCCATCAACTGAGGGTACTCAACATGCATCATTTGAAAATGCCACTAATATACCAGGTTTTATTATCTTTTAAAAATTTTTTTATAGCAATTGATACAGTGACTTCTAAATTTTTAATTTCTAAGTTTTTAGTATTATGAAGATGTAAGAATTTTTCATATAATGTAATTAATGTTTCATCTTCCCATGTAGTTGTTGGCTCTAAGAAAAGAAGTCGGGGCCAAACGATTGGTAAGGGAATTTTGAAGTACTTTGAATCATCTGGCCAAAAATTGAAGATAAATGTGGATTCATATATTGGAAGACCTAAAAATGCATTTGAATCTGCAATGCTTGCAAGTCAAATTGGTGTAGTTACTAGAGATGTGCTTCCAGTGCCAAAAAGATGGAAAGATTTGGAAGATGACAATGTACTAGAGCTAGGATTTCATCATCTAATGGTATTGACTCAAACAAATGGCACAATTTGTTTATTATATAATCTTATTATAATCTAAATATGCTTAAATTTGATGCAGATGCACATGGATATTAATGTTGACGAACAGGGGGTGAAACAATGTGTGCTTGAGAGAATAAAAAATAGTAGCCGACAAAAGCATCACAAGTTGCACATGCATTTTCTTAAATATGAAACTTTGCAAGAGGCCAAAGAGAACAAACCAACTTTCTGCTCTAGCAAAGAACAGTGGGAAAACCTATGTGAACATTTTGCAACAGAAAAATACAAGGTAATAAATTAACGCTAAACTATTTATGTCAAGAAAAATTATATAAGTGCAATTTGTACATCACAAATTCAATGTTCTTGCAGCATATATCTGAGGTGAATAAAAGAAATAGGAGTGAATTGCAATGCAAACATATTTCAGGGAGAAAACCTTTTACAGTTCGAAGCCATGAAATAGTGAGTTTGTAATATTTTACTTAAATACATGCATATTATGGAGCTGGCTTAGTTATTGATTGGTTAATAGCGAGCTTGCAACATTATACTTAATTACATGCATATTTTGGAGCTGGCTTAGTTATTGATTAACTACATAAAATAATGTGTTTATTAGTTGGTGTCATTTAGTGCTTGATTAAATAACAAAATTTGTTGAAATATGAGTTCATATATACATGTAGACATGTTTTGAAGGAATGGTTAGATTTTTTATTACTGATTTAGATATACTAAGGACTCGATAGAGATAAAACTTGTGAATTTTGTTACAAAACTAGAGAGTTAGCATCATTTGTTATATGTAGATGTTGTAATATCCAATTATTTTCTTTAGTGTTGCAGTATGTGTATAAGATATATTGCATTAAGAATATAATTTATTAGTTCATCTATTCATTTATTTATTTATTTTTTGAGGGGGAGGGTGCAGATTAGCAATAAACTTAAATAATATTCATTGTATGCATATACAGTTAAGATTACAATTTGGTTATTAATTATTACTTAATGTTAATTTTATTTTGTTAATCTTATGATTGTTACGTGTAATATTTATCATTTGAACTTTATACCTTATTTACTTTCTAAAGTCAAACATTAACTATTGTTTGTTTTTGGTCTATGCAAGAGAAAGATGGAAAACCATGTGATAAAATTGAGTTGTATGAGTGTACCCATTGTTCAAAAAAAAATGGTTGGAAATCAATAAGGCGAAAGAAAATTGGGTAAGTCATTTGTATAAACATCTACTAATGAGATTTAGTTGTTTTTGTTATTGAAATTGACACTAATCAATCCTTTATACATGATAAATTATAAACAGGAACTTATGAAGAAGAAGCAGGAAGATTATAATGAGCAAGGAATTGAGAAGAGTTCGGATGAAATTTTTTGAAGTTTTAGGTCCAGGTTCAGGTTACATAAAAGGCCTCGGGTATGGTCCAAAAGTTCCAAAAAAATATAACATATCATATGATTCTTCAAAGCAACAAGAAGTGATTGAGCTAAAGACAGAAGTGACTGATCTGAAGGACCAACTGTCTCAACAAGGGGAATATATCACCAAGCTTATGTCTTTTTTGGCAGAAAAGGGGATAGAGATTGAGATTTTAGTTAATATTCACATCCGTTTGATTTTGGAGTTTATGTTTTTTAATTGTGGAAACTTTCTTATTTATTTATCTATGATGGTTTAAATTTTAGACAGTTGATATTTTGACTTTTATGTGCAATTTAGTCATTTATTATTATTATTATTATTATTATTATTTTAATGATGAAAACATATTTATGATTTTAAGTTTACCTATTTATGTAATTTTTTTTAAATTTATTTTATTTACGACAAATTTTATTGTCTTCTACTTATAATTAAATATCATATACAAAATTATAAGCGACGATTAAAATAATTTTGTTACTTACAAAAATTATTTCATGACAAGTTATGTGTCACAATTTATAACAAATTTGTGACAAGAATATCATCACTGTGCATCTATTTATTAATGACGATATAAATTGTCACTATGTCAAAATTTTTGTGACATCATAATTTCGTTACTTACAAAAATTTTTCTTGACAAGTTATGTGTCCCAATTTATAATAATTTTGTGACAAAAATATCACCGTACTTTTAATTATTAATGATGATATAAATTGTCACAATGTACAATATTTTTGTGACATCATTGTGTCATTGTACAATTTAATTTAATGACAAAAATAATACATCATTAAAAACATAATATTTAGCAACAATATTTATTTTGTCATCAAATCATTATTTAGTGACACATTTTATCATCATTATAAATAATAATATATTACGACGAACTGAGTTTCATCACAAAAGTTTAATGCTTTAGTGATGAAAATGTTAAAAGATGACGATGTTATTAATCCAATCATGACATTTAATGTGTCACGTAGCTTCAATTAGATTGTAATGCCTTGATTAAATTGTGACGAAAAATCAATAAATTGGTGATAAAAAATACAAATTATCACTTAAGCATGATTTTTAGTGACGAAAAGATATATTTGCAACGATATTTGATTTAAAAGGTGATGTAAATTGCATCGCTATAGATCATAACATACAATGACAGTGGCCTATTTCGTCATCGAAATGTGATATTTAGAGACAAATTAAAAAATCGTCACTTATGCCTAATACCACGCACATATTGTGACGATTTATGTGACGATAAAAAAGTGTCACCATATATATAATGTGACGAAAAATTAACTTTATATGACGAATTTTATCGTCACAATTTACCATATTTCTTGTAGTGATGAATGAATGACTCCTTTTACTGCTGCATAAGCCTTCTTTTATACTTGTAATCTCGCCTTCTGGGCCTGAATGGGCTTTTTAAGTGATCACACGCATTGATGGTGTAAAAATACGGATATGGTAAGTTCCCGAGGCTCAATTCGACCTCAACAACAGGTTGAATTCACGCCTCCAAGTCGAATTGGAGGTCAAATCGACCTACTGTAAGTTCCAGGTGCTTGATTCAAACAGCTGCCCTGGTCGAATTGAAATGACGAGGTCGAATTGGCATTCCAGCCAATCAATTCGACCTCGATTCGACCTGATGCTCATAGTCGAATCCACCTTCTGCTCGTGTCCTGCTACCAATTTGACCAGCATGCTTGGTCGAATTGACCTCCTGTTGGTCGAATTGCACTCCTGCTTCACCCAAACGGATGGCTTTCACTTCCTTTCTTCGATTTTCAACACTTCCACTCTGATTTCTTTTGAAAAACCACTCAAATGGCTCCTACAACACCTGATTCGTGACTTCATACAATATATATCGATTTACAACCGATTACAGCCTTCAAATACTTCATAATAGCAAAAATCCAGGCGCAAGATTCATGAATTTACACACTCATCAAACCCCCAAACTTACATGTTGCTCATCCCGAGGCAACGCAATCAAAACCATGAGTCGCGTACAATTTACGAGGATCACCAAGTACAACACATATTACACATGCAATTTCATTAATTAAAGACAAGTATTTCCTGCATCATATATATCATTCATGTAAAATATTACTCAATCATATTACCATTCGGAGTATTAGGTCATCTAGCTCACATGACAAGTGTTTCTCTCTCACTCAAGTGCTAGTTGCACTTAAAAGGTTAATATATACGCTCATACTCAATCCATACTCACGCGTAACCATAAGCTTGACAAGGGTCTCAAAAATCAACTCACAATCAACTCATGACTAGGATCACAAAGGACTTGTTTTTGGGTTGTAATGTTGGCTCTTTGGAAAGGGTAGGAAAATTTAGATAAAGTGACTCAAACACTAGTAGAGAGTTACCTTAGAGGTTATTGCTTTCTTCATTCAGCTACATATTCTCCTCTAATTTCTTCCCTTACACTTGCAATTTTGAATTTCCTTCTCTTCCTTGCATTAGCATCATTCTTCTTTCGGGTACCGGTCGTAGGCACTACCCTTTTTAAACAACAATTGGGGTACCAGTTTCTGACACTACCCCTAAACAAGATTTAACCATACACTTCTTCTTTCTATTTCACTTAACCATCATTTTATCTTCCTTTTTCTTCCCGCAATACTTATTCACCTCAACTCTCTACTAATGAATAGGACATTCAACAAAGCTCAAGTAAAGGTTAAATAGGGCTCTTTTATTCGGCTTGCCAAAGAAAAAGCTCTTTAAAGGCTCAAACGGGGCTACCAAAGATATACATAATCCATGGGAAGGTAAAATTTGGCTAAGTAACTCAAGTAATCAAGAATGACCTAAGATCATATCCTAGCAATTCACCAATTGTAAGTCTCACACAAGACTCCAAGCCAAGTTCTAGAATACGTTCATATTAATGATTCTCTCAAGAATAAACTATCATGATCAAGCATGATTAAAAAGGCTCAAATCCTCACATGGGTAAATAGAACCCTGATTACTCCTCATAGTACATAATCAAGATCAATTTCACAAGAACTCTACATATTTATCAAATTATACATGCTTCTCATCAATGAATATTAACACATGAACATATGAATGCACAAAATCAATGAGCCCATATATCAAATAAATCATACAAGTATCTCCAACAAATCCCAGCTCATGCATCTCAATCTATCCTCATAATCCACATCCAAGACGATCAAATATGACAATATAATACACGCCACTCACGCAAGACACACTCCTCCTATAAAGATAAAAAGAAGAATGAAGATAAGATGAATCAGAGAACACAAAAACCTGCAGCTCTACTCCTCCGGAGCATCATCATCCTCACCATCATCATCCTCACTCATCTTGTCAAACCTCCGCTCCACAATCTGGTGCAGATCACCGATGTGTCTATCCAAGTAGTCAACCCTATCACTCATCCTACCAACCAGCTTATCCAAGGCCTTATACCGATCATTAAGCATGGTATAGTTTTCATTAGCTAGCGCCAGCAGTCTATTCGTCTCCTGCTGATTCGCGTTGATCGTGGCCAAATGCTCATTCAACAGACGGAATTGCTCTCGTGTATACTCATCTGGACTTGCCCACCGCTGCTGCTGAGGTACTACCGGAATGGGACGAGGAACCCTCTCGTGCTGCTCTGGGATATCCATCTCCTGATGCTCCTCTTCGTCTCCATGTGGCTGCTGTGGCAGGAACTCTCCTTGATCAACAATCCGCTGCAGCTCCTCAACCATACCGGCTGCGCACATCCGGGCCACCATCCTCCAATCTCCTCTCGTCCAAATAGTAATGGACAAGGCAGTGTGTCCCAATGAGCTCATCAACTTGTTCCTCCCCTCATGAATGGTAGTCATGTCACTCACATCGAAGGGGAACATGAAATCGAAGGGCTTAGGTCCCCTCGTAAAGAACCAATCCCCATCTCGGAAATGCACAAATCCTCCCTTCACGCAAGAGAACATAACTAAATAGGCTCTCCATGAACAGGTGTGATGCCGGTGAAGTCCATATGATAATGCTCAGCCACAGTCGTGAGCAATCCTCCTATATTCACCTTTTGAAACCCGAGGATCCTAAACCGATTCAGCTGATAAATCAAGTAAGCACCTACATTAACTTCACTCCTTCAGCATGCACCATAGAGTGTAAAGCTCTCCTCTAGACACACAACTTCCCTCCGAGCGGGCAAACAACGTGTTGCTCAATACCCTATCCATATACCGGAGTACGAGATTCTTGATCATCGAAGCACGGGCATCCTGCATTTTAAAGTCTCCATCCTCCCCAGAAATCTTTTGCCAAAAACTGTTGGCATTGAAGAATCTATTCTCAACCCGAGCAATCTCTGTAGGAGTCTGAAATAGCACATTAAACTCCTCGGCAGACCACGTCCTTATCATTCCTCCTAGCTGGAAGGTGCACTCATAAGGAAATCCCATTGGATCCTTCTCAATCGTGATCGAACAAAGAACCTCAGCCGTCACATGGAAGTATGTCGGCTTCTTCAGCTCCATTAAATGGCGGATCCCTACTTGATTAAACATCCATAACATATCATCTCGGATCCTCATCGTGAGCATAACATCCTCATCTTGGTACCTTGTTCTAGCTATCTTCTCTGAAACTTCAGTCCATTTCTCTTTAATCTCATCCCACTCATTCATTTGAATCTTGAAGTTCGCAGACAACCTCTCATTAAGCCTCAACTTTTTCATAACATTATCTTCACGAGTAGGCTTATCTTGCCTCTTCTTAGATCGAACTTCCACCTCCTTTCCCTTGTCTTTTCCTTGTCTTGAAAACAATACTTCAATAACAACCAACAAGGAAAACAAACCAAGTAATTGACTAGCATCCTACTCTACTCAAGACTTCAAGTTTCAATGCATAATCAACCAAACCAAACTTGTTCCACTCACATCCAATACTCAATCCTCTTGCTTATTCACCATGATTTCAACACCAATCAAGCAAAATAATTAAACAATCATAATCAACAACAAGCATGCTTCATTAATTCAAGCAATTCGACATGAACAATCACAAGGAACTACTCAAATTCAACAATTCTAGTCCATAATCAACATGGTCATCAATCACACTCCCTAATCACCCAACAATTCACACAAAACTCAAGGTTCTAACATCAATTAAGCAATCAAATCGAACCAAACAAGTATTCATATGAAATTGTTCACAACATTCAACTATCACCATGAATTCTCAATGAAACCAAGTTTAATCAACTTACCCATACCAAAATCAACACATAGAACATCAATCCAAGGGTAATAGAGTTGAGAAAACATACCTTTTGTTCTGCCCATGGCTAAACACGAACAGGTGAATGAACCAACGATTTTCTTGCTAGAAAACCCCAGTTTGCACTGATTTCGCCCAAAAACGCTACAAATCGAAGAATAAGGGGTGGAATGTGGTTTAATCGGTGTGAAAATACGTAGGATTGAAGATTAAAGGTAAGGTTCTTCGATTCTAAAAGTGAATTCGAGTGGAGGTGGTGCAAAGTGATCGAATGATTTAAAAATCGGGGTTAAGAACACACTTACCTGGCCCAATTCGACCTTAATTTGACCTGCCTAAGAGGTTGAATTGAATTCATCGTGGTCGAATTGACCTTCCGGACAACTTTCACCTTCGATTTGACCTTGATTCGACTTGCTCCCCTGGTCGAATTGGAATGCATCAGGTCAAATCCACACACTGTAAGATTCAGGTCCTCAATTCGACCTCAATTTGACCTGAGCTGCTGGTCGAATTGGAACTGTCGTGGTCGAATTGGCTCCCTGATGCTCCCAAAATCGAGTGTTCTTCTCCCCTACACACTTCAAGCTTAACAAACGAACATTAGGTACCAAAAACAAGCATAACTTCATCAAGAATCAATCGTAAAATATAACATTCATGAGTAACTCTGCGAATGACACAAAACACGGAACAAAACACCACTGAACACTAGGCAAATTGCAAAAAAAATTAACACATCAAAATCGATTAAAGTTTCAACATACCGCAAAAAATCATCTCCCCTAGCAAACGTTATAAGTAAAAGATTATACTATCGGTGCTTATTGAGGTAAGCACATCACACCCCCCAAACTTAGTAGAAACCATAGTTGAAACTAAGTTTGCAAAGAGATGTAATTGCCGATAAGTAAGCACTTCAAATATAAAAATTTCTTACTCACACGAATGAAATAAAGTAATAAACGGGAGGGAAAGCCCCAACAAGCGCTCTTGTTTAACATCGGAGAGTCATGACAGTACCAATTTACTGTAAGGTATCTTCAAAGACGACGCAAGTATCATCCGACGACTTATAATGCTTCAATCGATGCCCATTCGCTGCAATAATGTCCCCATCTTTGGCTCTATCCTCCTACAATCCCTGGCAGAAACATGATGCCCAAGAACAATCTCATCTCTCACCATGAAGTGGCACTTCTCCCAATTCAAGACAAGATTAGTTTCTTGACATCTCTTCAACACAGTAGCAAGGTTAGATAAACAAATATCAAAGGAGGAACCAAATACAGAAAAATCATCCATAAACACCTCCATGATCTTTTCTATCAACCCATCAAAAATTGCCATCATGCAATGCTGTAAGGTAGCAGACGCATTACGCAATAATGACATCTTTCTAAAAGCAAAGGTCCCATATGGGCAAGTAAAAGTAGTCTTTTCCTGATCCTCGGGGGCAATCATGATTTAATTATATCCCGAGTACCCATCCAAGAAATAATAGAACTTATACCCTGCGAGATGATCAAGCATTTGATCCATGAAAGGAAGAGGGAAATGGTCTTTGCATGTATTTTCATTCAGTTTCCTGTAATCAGTACACACACGCCATCCCGTTGGAATCCTAGTGCTCCATTCTCAGCTTTCATAATAGTCATGCCCCCCTTCTTAGCTACAATATGCAATGGACTCACATAGGGACTATCACTAATCGGATAAATAATTCCAGCATCCAACCATGCTAGGAATTGCTTCCTAATCACTTCTTGAATCGCAGGATTCACCCTCTGCTGATTTTGGATACTACTCTTGGCCTCATCTAACAACCTTATTCTATGCATGCAATATGAAGGATTAATACATTTTAAATCATCAAGAGACCACCCAATCGCAGACTTGTACTTCCTAGTCCACTTCACTTCTTCAACCTTAGATTTCTCCAATTCATAACTGTCATCACCCAAAGCAAGTAAGTTTTCAAGATATTCAATACATACCTCATTGGAGAGATCATCAAGCTCCGTAGTGGGATAAGTAAGAGACTCCATCAAGCATGTCTCAAGAGGGTCCTTAGACAGGATCAAAGACATATCTTCCTTCACAATCTCCTCAACTACATCAATACTATGATATTGTGACTCCATAGGCATCTTCATTGCTTTGTCAAGGTTGAATAGGACCTCTTCTTTATCCATCCGCAACCTGAGCTCCCTCTTTTTAATATCAATCATGGCCCCAGCAGTAGTAAGAAAAGGTCTCCCCAAGATAAGAGGGATGTTATCCTTGTCATCTTCCATCTCAAGTATAAGAAAATCCACAGGAAAAACTAGTTTCTCCACTTCGACAAGAACATCTTCAATGATACCTTTCGGAAACGTCATCGACTTGTCTGCCAATTGTAGAGTAACTGTTGTAGGAGATAACTCCGCCAAACCAAGCCTTTAAAAGATAGACAATGACATCAAATTGATGCTTGCCCTCAGATCGCTCAAGGCTCGTCGTGTCGGCCCTTTTCCTATCTCACACAAGATAGTGAAGCTTTCTGGATCCTTCATCTTTTGTGGCAACTTCCTTTGGATAATCGAGCTGTAATATTCAGACAAGTTCACCATCTCAACTCCGTTCAAGCTTCTCTTTTTCAACAATATATCCTTAAGGAATAGGGCATAGTACGACATCTCCAATATCGCCTCAGAGAAAAAAATACTCAAGCTTATCTTATTTATGATCTCTGAAAAACTTCTTGAACTTCTCTTCCAATCCCTTCTTTACCAGCTTATAAGGAAATGACGGAGGTATCTTTGTTTTGGCAATACCCCATTAATCACGCTCAACCTTCTTCGCTTTATCCTTTTCGGCTCTCAATTTCTTGGCTCTTTCCCACTTCTTCTCTGAAATGATCTCAGCATTCTGCTCATTTAGAACCAATAGAGTAATGTTCACATCACGAGAAGTGTTCGGTGAAGAAACAGGTGATGTGGGAGACGATTCGACCTGGATTCGACCAGGAGCCCTGGTTGAATTGGGTACGTAGTGGTAGAATTGTGCACCTGGAAGTCCATTCTCACCCTGTATGCTCGATTCGACCAGGATTCGACCTGTAGGTCTGGTTGAATTGAAGCCTCCCTAATTGAATTGGCTATCTGTAAAATTTCTGTCCCCCGATTCGACCTGTAGATCTGGTCGAATTGAATGGCTGCTGGTCAAATTGAGCATCTGATAAAACAGAGTGCTCCAGAAGGTAGGATTCGATCTGGTCCCCTGGTCGAATTGAATTGACTTTGGTCAAATTGGGATTCTGATGAAATGAAGTACTCCGAAGGGTGCAATTCAACCTGGATTTGACCATATGGTCTGGTCGAATTGAATTCCCCTTGGTCGAATTGACGACCTGTTGCTTCCGAACCATGTCCAGTAGGCTCGTTCGACCTTCCCTACTAAATTCGACCTGTGGTGTAGGTTGAATTATGGTCGAATTGAGCCCTTGACATCTTGAAATTCAATTCCGGCCTCATAGGTCCCTCGTACTGTGTTCCAGACCTCAATGTGATGGCGTTGTAGGATTTTGGATTCTCTATACTTTGCGACGGGAGCTTCCCTTTCTCAATAGTTTGAGTGAGCTTGTTAACACTTCCTACCATCTCCCTCATCAACAATGTAAGGTCCTTCACTTGCTTAGATAAATCCTCATGGTTTGCATCAATATTCTTCTCTAACTTGGCCTCAAGACGATCCACTCTAGCATCATTCCTAGCCATGTACCTGTTCACCGTATTCTCGAAACCTGGCCTTCCTTCTTCCACTTTCGCACCCGGATCAACACCCATCGGAGGTTGAATTGCATTGTTAGGATTACTCCATGAAAACTCCGGTCTCCTAGGCTGTTGATAATTATCTGGGGGACCACGATTGTTGTAGTTCCCTTGATAATTCTGGTTGCCCTGGTTTTGATACCTTGTTCCTTGAATACTTTGGCCCATAGCATAGTTTGCTTCTTCCATCTCCTCTTGGATTGTTCCATCATTCATAACGTCCTGCTGCATGATTGGTACATGCTGAGATATATCACTGATTTGCTTTTGTTAGGACTCAAGTAACTTGCTGATATTGGACAAGCTAGAGATGATCTCATCTTCTCTACTTGTTTTCACCATAGCATGTTCAACCTTAGCTACTTTTCCAAGGACGTAAGTGCCTCTCACTCTATCAGTTGGCCAATCTCTTGAGTTCATTGAAATATCTTCAAAAAGTTTCTCAGCCTCTACGGATGACTTAGTAAGCAATGCTCCATTAGAAGAAGCATCCAATAACACACGTGAATCACAGTCCAATCCATTGTAGAATATGCTGATATATTGAGCTTTAGATAGCCCATGTTGTGGACACTTACGAAGTATGTCCTTGAATCTGTCCCAAGCTTTATGAAACTTCTCTCCACCACCGATAGCAAATTAGTTAATGTCTTGCTTCATCTTGAACACCTTCGAGGTGGCATGTATCTTTCCAAGAACTTTAACTTCAATTGCTCCCAAGTAGTCCATTCAGCTGCGTTAATAGTGTCGTACCAATCTTTCGCCTTTTCAGTAAGTGAGAATTTAAACAAGATGATCTTCCTAGCATCTTCATGTTCTCCTGCATCTTTTTGAGTAATTGCATAGCCCAAGAACTTGTTTAGATGCTGCTGCAGATCCTCAAAAGACCCTCCTGAAAAGGAGTTCCTTTCTATCATGCTAATAAGAGCAGGATGAAGATCGAAATCCGCATTAGCCCCCTTGCTCCTAGAAGCCTAAAGTGTCCAGCCCCGTTATTTTTGAAGACTTCACGGATGACCAGATTGTCCGAATTTGCTGCCATGTTGACTGTCACTACTTCCAAATTACCTTCGGTTGCAGCTTCAATTGTTTAAGAATTTAGCACGTCAACTTCAACTCTAAGGTTAAGAGCTTCAGTTGGATCTACGTTCTTATTCTTACTCTTCTTCTTCCTTTTCTTCTTCGATGATACTCCGATCTCTGGATTATATGACTCTAATTCACCTTTCTTTAATCTTGTGAGCATACACTTGAAAAGATTAAGAGAGACAGTAAAACAAGAATTAAAATAGTCCTAATAAACTAGAAATAATAAAAAGATATTTTATGCCGTCCCCGGCAACAGCGCCAGAAACTTGATGGACATTTTCTCAATACACAATTAATCCCCAAGTATGAAGGATATCAATCATAGCTTAGATAAGTGACCAAGTTATATATTGAACCCGAGGGATGGATAAATATCAATTTAATTATATTCTAGTATGTAAAGACTATGTTGGAAATTATAATGGTTGTGATATTGAAATTAAGTAACAACTATAGATTGAAATAGCAAGTGAAAATAACAAGAAGAAGAGATAAGTGAGTTGTAATCAAGTAAGATAGTAGGTAGTTCTTTAGGTAATCCAGTCCCACTTATTAATTCATCTTCCATGTGACGGTGTCCGACTCTGCCTTGTGGTTTATGGATGCATCATTAAACCATGCAAATTCACTCTATAGACACAAGTAAATATGCGTATGACACGTGTGAATATCCTCGGAGCAAGAGATATAATTCACCCCCCTTTCTAGGTACTATCAGTATCAATTATTTCCCGTGCAGTTAGTACTCTAACCCGATATGATCTCCCTTTATAGGTACTATGAAATTATACTCTTTTTCCACCTTATTAACCGAATATAATTCAATTAACAAGTATTCATATAAGATAGTTCTAATAAGACTTCAGAATCCCTTCACTTAGAATTATAACATAAAACCCTGCTCAGCAGTGAACGCACTAAACTAATAACCAAGTTATGTATTCAGACTCTACACAACAATTATTGATGCACAAAATGACCATGAGTATGGATTAAAAATGCGCAATCTTATATAAAATAAACCACAAGTAGTGTTGTAAGGAGTTTACACACGAAAGACAAATTAACTCATGAAACCTTCATAATCCTAGAGCTACCGAAGCAGCTCTAGCCCATGATTGATCTAAGAACAATCATGGTTAGTTGGACCGATCTTACTTGAATCTCCAGCGGAACCTCTCTTGCAGCCCCTCCGGATGATGGATGATCGACTCTCCTCTCAACTTTACGTCTCCACGTCTTGAATGAATGAATGACTCATTCTACTGCTGCATAAGCCTTCTTTTATACTTGTAATCTCGCCTCCCGGGCCTGGAATGAGCTTTTTAAGTGATCACATGCATTGACGGTGTAAAAATATGGATATGGTAAATTCCCGAGGCTCAATTTGACCTCAACAACATGTCAAATTCACCCTTCCAAGTCGATTTGGAGGTTTAATTGACCTACTGTAAGTTCCAGGTGCTTGATTCAACCAGCTGCCCTGGTCGAATTGAAATGACGAGGTCGAATTGGCATTCTAGCCAATCAATTCGACCTCGATTCGACATGATGCTCAGGTCGAATTCCCCTGTCGTGGTCGAATCCACCTTCTGCTCATGTCCTGCTACCAATTTGACCAGCATGCCTGGTCGAATTGACCTCCTGTTGGTCGAATTGCACTCCTGCTTTACCCAAACGGATGGTTTTCACTTCCTTTCTTCGATTTTCAACACTTCCACTCTGATTTCTTTTGAAAAACCACTCAAATGGCTCCTACAACACCTGATTCGTGACTTCATACAATATATATCAGTTGACAACCGATTACAACCTTCAAATTCTTCATAATAGCACAAATCCAGGTGCAAGATTTGTGAATTTACACACTCATTAGTGATCCCCCCTTGTGGGGTGTAGGATGATTGTGTTACAGTCCGTACCTCCTTGGTGTGATCTACATCCCCTTTTATACTTGTAAGCTCTCCTTATGGACCTTGGATGGGCTTTTCCTTGGAAAACACAAAAATACACGCACTGGGGATGTAAAAATATGGATCTGGAGCTGTCGCGCATGGGGGTTCGACCTATGGACTTGGTCAAACCATGGTCGAATCATCATCGGCGATTTAACGCAGCTTCCGGCATGTGGTTCGACCATGGTTCGATGGTCGAACCAGATCAAGGAGGTCGAACCTGTATGCGTAGTCTCACCGTTTTGCGTATAACTTCCACAATCAAATTCTGATTTGAGTGATTCTTATGCTCGCACAATCCTCTCTTTCTTGGATTTCTATCCATATAAAGAACTCACAAAAAGTCTAAGATTTGTAGGTGTAACAAGCCATGAAAAGTGACACAGCCGTTCTATTCGGTACAGCTCTGGCGACGTCACCATTTTGATCATAACTTTCTTGTTTGGACTCCGATTGAGGTGTTTCTTACGCCCAAACGACCCTCTCTTCTGTGGCTTTATAACCATGTATGACAATTATAATTTTGAGCTCCACAAAAATATAGAAAAATTACACAAGTTTGACGTGCATTTTTTCAGCATTCTTGCACAAGTTGCACCTTTTCTCCAACTTTGCACTTTTAATCATTTTTCCACCTAAAACACAATAAAACACCTCAAAAACATCTTTTTCTCATATATATATATATATATATATATATATTAAATATAAGACACTTGTGCTACTATATAACAACAATTCTCATCAAAAATGTGTTAAATTGGACACTAAAATACGCTTATTTTCACTCTCATCACGCCCCTCCAGGTTTTTCGACAAGTTTTGTTCCTCCACCCATGACACTGTGGACTCTAAAAAAGAGATAGAAAAGCTTCATGTGGCTGAAAAGAAATGGCAAAGAGAAAAAAAAAAAAGGAAAAGAGAGGAAAGAGCAAAAGAGAAAGAATTCAAATGTGATTACTGGGTATTCCTATCACTCCTTATCCTCTTCCATTTCCACAAAAAATTATGAAGGAGGAGAAGAAAGAAGAGTTCAAGTATTACGTTAAGTTTCTAAGAACAAAGTATGAGGTGATGAAGAATAAGATAGTGTCTGAAAAGCCTTCTGAAAAGTTGAGTGATCAGGGAGAATTCATAATCCCTAGTGAGATTGAAGGGAAAAAGGAAAGGAATGCACTGTGTGATTTGGGATCTACCGTGAACATCATGTTATTGGCGTTCGATCATTTGGTTAACATGAACCGTTAGGATTTCATATGTTTCTAATTTAGCAGAAGCAAGAAATCAAAGAAACGTATTACCTTTCACCAGAGTATGTTGAAGAAGAAGGATTCTCATCGGCAGCCTGCGCAGTCTCACCGTTTTGGGCATAACTCCCTCGTCTGATCTCCAATTTGAGTGATCTACATGAAAAAACGATCCTCTCTTTTGTGGCTTTCCTTCAGTATATCAAACATTGAATTCTGATTTCTGTATGATTTTATCAAAACCGTGCAAGTTGGAGGACATCAGCAGCAAACGACCTGTTGATCTTCTGCTGTATTCCCAAGTCCAATCTCGAAGTCGTGTGGGCAACGATCTTCTAGATTTTCTCAATCTGCTATTCCCTCACCCTCCTCACAGTTTTAGGCATGATTAATCAATTGATTAGGGTTTCTGGACAGCTGAGATGACTTATATATGGGCTACAACAGGGACCAGGAGGAGAAATTAGAGTTGGGCCTCCATTGGGCTTAAGTATCCAAGCTTAGCCCAAAGCTTATACTTAAGTCCAACAATAATAATATATACCACTAAAATATTATTACTGCACTACCGTTCTAATCCCATAATTACGTTATGGGCTCTTTCTTATTATGAGCCCGTTAGTCTCCCCATGTTTTTGATATACAATGCCCATTAATTAATTAATTTACTGACAACTCCATTAATTAATATCTCATCCGAGAGTAGTACATCAAACTAGGCTTTTATTATAAAAAGTAAAAATAAAATAAGAAAGGTTACAGAAAAAACTATGAAAAGATTCATAAAAAAGCCAAACAGGCGGATGAGAAGATGCCTAACAGACAGCATTTAAGAAAATAATCCAAAGAAGGAAAATCATATATTTCTATTTCCTTGTGCTTTTGCCGTGCTTCATTGGGACATCAGGAACAAGTCACTATTTCCCACGAAAGAGAGTACCGTGCTTCCGTGGCAAAATTTGATTAAGAAAGTCCCAATCAACACAAGTAGACAATTCCATCACATTGGTGTCCTGATTAGTAATGGGAGAGGTGTATGTAACCATATCCTGTTGAGCCTTATTATGCATGGTAGGGCCTCCTCTCCTGTCCCGACCCCCATAAGAAGTTTGTGATCGGGTAACCGGCTTCGAGGCGGGCATAAAAGAAACTCCCTTCTTGTGCCTTGAACAACCACATTTCAGCTTAGGGGTACGTTGAAGTGGAGGGAACTCTTCACAAGTAGCAGGAGGAGTGGGGTCTACACTAGACTCAACATTCATAGAGGGTATTTCCATATTCTTATCAAAACTTACAAAAAACTGCACATGGTGATCTTGGATTGATTGCTGCATGTCCCCAGCAGGTATAAATTGAGTAGCCACATCATCAAGGGGTGCAACATCAAGGGGTGCAATATTTAAATCATAAGGGGATGCTTCATAAACTAACGTATCCAAAATAGCATCCTGCCTGGAGACGAACTGATGAGGATCAGCCTCCTTTAAAAAGTGTGTATCTTCAAAACGAACCTGAACAAATTGCTTAGTTTCATGTGCACTAGACTGATCAACGAAAAGCATCTCAGGGGAGGTAGCTAAAATAACGCATTGCACCACAGCAAGTGAAGGAGAAGGGAGGGCAGCAGACTGCTTGTTCCCATCACTCTTAGCATCAGAGGGTGTAATAACTACAGGGGAAGCATTCAAAGCCATCTCAGGACTTGGAAGAATAGGAAAAGTGGTTTGATTATCAACATCATTACATTTTTTCACCAAGCAAGACAGGGTCGACGACTGCTCACCACTAGCATCAGCCAAATGAAGAATCTCAAACCTGTTGGAAACGGTAACAGGAGTAGTCGATTTGACGATCTCTGCAGGTGTCCGGAATGAGACTGCCGATGGGTCCGAGATGCTTAACACTCCATCAGCCATAAGAGCAGACTGATCTGACAGTGAAGAGTCATGAACAATCTCTTCCATAGCCATCGTGCTAAAGTTCGGGACTGGAGGAGACTCTACGGGATGAACAACACATGTTGCTATGTGAGAAGATTGCCTGCCAGAATGAATCTGCTTCGAAGTCCTTGCGGTTGCCGTTGGGACAGAGTTGGGGTGGTTGGTGTGCAAAGAAACAAGGCCCCGAGCACCTGAGGTAGCAGCATCAGCACGGGTGGTCATGGTAGCATCCAAAGCACCAGCAGGACGCCGCTTCTCTGTAGGCATGGTCTTCTTGCATACAGCCTCTAAGTGGCCCAAACTTTGGCAATATGAACAGAACAGAGGAGTACTTTCATACCCGATATAGACATCAAACGAGTAACTTGTTGTTGCCAAGGTAATCGAGGATGGAAAGTGGCAGTCCAGCATGTCGATTTCAACCAAAAAATTAGCAAAATGACCATGGGAACCATTAAGAGCCCGTTCATCAACACGAATAGGAGTTCCGATTGCTGAAGCAATGGACCAAAAGACTCTCTCCGTCCAAAGCTCAAACAGGAGTTCAAAAATACGGATCCAGATCAAGACAGAGGTAGGTTGGGGCTTGTAAGGATTGAAGGCGGGTGTCTATTAAAGATCTCTGAGTTTACCCACGACAAACTCAAAGTGGCGAGCCTTGAGGATACATCGGCACTGATTTTCATATGGAATAAGCAGATTGAAAAACCCCTTTCCAAGTGAAAACAAAAATAACTTAGGGATTTTCCAAAGGGATTTCAAAGAGGAGACTAGCTCTGATTGAAGCAAGGGTTTTTGAAACTGGTTCAATAGTATACGTACAGTGAGAAGAGGAGCGCAGGCTTAGATTCTATTAGTGTAGTATGAATCATCGATTGAAATAGAGATTGAATCTCCACGACAGCTCACCGGGAAGGGACTGTTAGCGAAGTGGTAGTCGCAGATAATTTTAGAAATTGTGGATTTCTAAGTGAGAGGCCGGCCAAGGGCATAGGGGGACAACCGCACTGGAATGTGGCGCTACCCTATCACGAGCACCACATACAGCCTCTGAATATCAACAAGGAGATTTGGAGCAGCCAGCATCTTCTTGGGAGTTAGGAGGCTCCATTGACGGCAAGGGTTTAGAGAAAAAAGAGGCTCATCCGAGAGCAGTACCACTCAACCTCATTATCATGTCAAAATAAATCCACCTGCAGGGTTTACATGATAATCCTTATGAGCTCCTCAAGGGGACATCATCAACCTATGTCGGACACAGATTCCTTCTACAATCAACATCACACCATAGAGATAGTACTATTTCCCAACTCACCGAGTTTGTTGATTTAATTACATGTAAATCTCACCCATTATGAATCAATGAAATACATACTGCCCTACGTCTCGAGGTTATTGTATAGGGATTAAGAGCACAAACATCCATAATAACTGAGATCAAGTTCTTCTACAAGTCAGTATAAGTCGAACGATCTCAAGCGGTCCTGCTCAATACACACGAAGTGCACTAATGTGATTCTATAGTCAAGGCAAACTAATACCAAATCACACTACAACCATCCTGATAGAGAGTCCCCGTCTATCTCGATTGTGAGCATCTGTTTATACTTTATAAGGATATCAATAATATGATCTTCTACGTGTTGTCGCACAACATTTTATCTACAGTATAAAGTAAGTAGACTATTGCATCGTTACATATAAATAAATTATAAGACGCAATTATTTGATCATATGATTCTCATTTCAAATAAATTGTTATAAGATTGTTCATACAAAATGCTAGACTTTTAGTATACAATCCAACAAATGCCTCTTGCCGTGTTTAAGGAACTTGAAGGAGGAGAGATGTAATCAACATTTAGGAAATTTCATGGTGCTAGTGGTGATATAATAAAACCCTTAGGGGTTGTTGAAGATGTTGTGGTTAAAGTTGAGAAGATGGCTTTCCTAACTGATTTTATGGTGATTGAAAAAGTGGTGGATCTTGCAGTTCCGTTAATTCTAGGTTTGACCATTCCTAGCGACAGGAAGAGCTAATATTGACTTGAAAGAAGGAATAATCTCATTAAGCTCTAAGGGAAGAGTTGTCACGTTCAAATGCGGCAAAGGAACGAGAGATGATCCTTATATGAAAATTCCACCGGTCACTCCAGATATCTTTAACTCTCATCTTTATGCCTATCATGATACTAACTCTTATCTTTCTGATTATCTTGATTTCGATAGGAAGGATGCATATGAAGAAGGAGATCCGAATGAGTTGATCCTTGTGAGCAAGAATGGAGAAATACTATTGATGGATCGAAAGATGACAAAACAACACTTCAAAGTGTAGATGAAAGATGAAAAGGAAGTGTTGATGCATGAGCTTAAAGTCCATTGATTTTGCATTCCGTCGTGACTCTTCGACGTTAAACATGAGCGCCTGTTGGGGGGCTTACCCTCCTGTTTTATTGCTTTTATGTGTTTGTTTGGTGTAATAAATTTTATTAGGTGCTTCTTCGTCTATGGTATTCACTTTTTACAAACTTAGTTTCTCACTTAGTTTGAACTAAGTTTGGGGGTGGACATGCATCCCGATGTCTTGAAGCACCAAGGTAAGTTTTATTCACTTTGTATGATGCTTGGAGGTTGATTTTTTTTAGAATTTTTGGAATTTATTTCAATCTTTCGAATTTTTTTTCTGGCTTTCCAAGTGTCTTGTTTGTGTCTTGTATGTTTCCTAGATTTGGTGTGATTTAATTTTTGGTTGAATTTTTTAGTTTTCCTATGATATTATTGATGAAAAGTGTTTGAGTAGTGATGAAAGAGAAGTGAGTTCTATCTGAGGCCTATGCCTGACCGAGTTGAATAACTCGAGGAGCTTGCAAGATATGGAGGAGATTAAAATCAGGTGCTTTTGTTTCCTTATTTTAATTTTTTATGTGGTAAATTGTGTGGATTATTGAGTAGTTGAGGTGTTGAAATTTGAGTTTCTGATTGAGTGATTATTATGATCTTATTTGTTAGATTTTTCTGCCAGAAATTCATATGCTCTTGAAATTGATGAAGGGAGTGTACTTAAGTTATATTGTGATATGAAGTTCTATGTGCACTTGTGGGATATTGCTTACCATGAAGAATGCTCTGTTACTTGTTAAAAACCATGTGAGATTTTGAGCCTATGGATTATGTACATAATCACATGATATTTCTTTCTGGTGAGTATCATTTTGTATATGTATTCTAGAACTTGCCTCTTGTCTTACTTGAGATTTTGCATGTTATGTGAGATGATGGGAGATGATTTTAGGCCATCTTTGATTTTTGTGAATTACTTTGCCAAATAATTTCCTACCAAATAATTATATATCCGTAGTTAGCCCTTTTGAGCCTAAAACCCTTATTTTTTTGGCAACCTACAAAGATAGCCACTTTGATATCCTATTTGAGCTTTAAATTCCTATATTTAGTGGAGAATGAAATGCTGTCAAAGTGTGTGAATTGACTTTCATGGAGTTTGGAAGGAATAAAATATTTGAAGTTGTACAAGTGATTATGAGCTGAAAAGCATGAAGCTGGATAGCCTTGAAGTGATTAGGGGTAGTGCCCGAAACTGGTACCTCAAGAAAAGAAAAAAAAAATTTGTGCTTGAAGGAAAGGAGAGAAAAGAAAATTAGAAAAGCATGAAGCTGGATAGCCTTGAAGTGTAAAAATCTGCAGTACAAAAGATCTCCGATTTTAATTCTCTACTAATTAAGTTACTTTATCCATATGTTTCCTACTCTTACCAAAGAGCCAACATTATATCCAAGTAAAAGTCCTTTATGATCCCATTGTCGAATCGTACTTTTAAGTGATGGAGAGTTTGAGACGTTTGGCAAGCTTATGGTTACGTATGTACTTGAATTGAGTTTGAGCATAAACATCATACCCCATAAGTGTACATCTTTTACACTTGAGTACGAGTGATATACTTCCCGTGAGAATAAGTTGATAGAGTATTGTAATTGGTAGTAATGGTCTTAACTTGTATGCTATAAATGAAGTATTGCATGTGATAAGAGTGCATGACAGAAGTTAATGACAATTGTGTGTTGAATGGCCTAGTTGTCATATCCTTTGTTTTCCCTTAGATTTACACACTATCTTTCTTCTTCTTTGTTTGATTTCACTGTTCGGGGACGAACAACATCTTATGTTTGGGGGATTTGTTTAGTGTGAAAATTTGCATGTTTAAGGGTCCGATTTAGTAACATTTTGTGGAATTTATGTTCGTATTTTAGCACTAAATGATTAATTTTCATATATTTAAGATATTTGTTCATTTGAGGTGTTATTTCGTGTTTTTAGGTGAAAAACGGATTAAAAAAGTTCAAAGTGTTAGGATAAACCAAAATTTAATGAGAAGTTTGAAGGTCTTTTATCTTTCTTTGTGATGGTCAAGAATACTCTTTAATGTTCTTGTTGGTTATCATGTATTTCTCTAGTATAAATATGTTATGCTAGTGATGAACTTTGTATCAAGCCAAAAGGTGAAATCACCAAAATTATAAAAAAAAAGTGTTTTGCAAATTTCTTAATTCTTGCTGGTACTCACGCTAACAAACTGGTACCAGAGCTAGAAAATTAAAAAAATGTCAAACCAATATGTTTCTCTTATCCCTCGGTTCAACGGCGAGAAGTATGATTATTGGAGCAACCTCATGAAGTTGTGTCTTGAATCTCAAGAGCCTTGGAATGTGGTTGATGTAGGTGTTGATGCCCTGAAAGATGAGTCCACTCTCACCACCGCAGAAAAATATCTCTTGAAGAGTAAGAAGCAGAAAGATCGAAAAGTTTTATTTCAGATTTACCAAGTATTGGAGATTCCAGTCTATGAGAGAATTTCGAAGGCATCATGTGCTAAAGATGCGTGGAAATTATTGGAGACCACATATTCTGGGCAAGATCAAGTGAAGAAAGTTCGACTACAAACATTAAGGTCGGAATTCGAAAAACTTGAAATGAAAGACAATGAAAAAATTTCAAATTTTTTCAACCATGTATCTTCCATTGTCAATCAAATGGCTTCAAATGGTAAAGTAGTTGAGGCTCAACGGGTCATCGAAAAAATTCTACAAAGTTTGCTAATTAAATTTGATCATGTTGTGGTTACAATAGAAGAATCTAGTGACATTTCTACAATCACAGTGGAAGGTTTGCAAGAAAGATTAGAGAGTCATGAGGCCAGAATTCTTCAAAGAAGTCGTCAAGTGAGTTCGTCTAATGATCAAGCATTGAAGTCCCAATTTACATCCACGAGAGGTCGGGGTTCCAATTATGGATGTGGTAGAGGTCGTAACGGGAATGGTGGAAGATATTCCTCAAATTTACAAGAAAGAAAAGGGAGGATTTGAAGAGGGATGAAAAGCCATCATCCCATAATTCTCAAAGAGGAAGAGGAAGAGGGACATAAAAAGGTAACAAACCTTATTTTGAATGCAATTATTGTCACAAGCCTGGACATAAAGAATATGATTGTTGGGAAAAGTTTCCAGAAAAGAAACCCGTGGCTGGTTTTATGTATGAGAACGGAGGTGAAAATTTTGAAACTTCGTTGATTTCTTCTGAAGGAAGTGTTGAAAACATATGGTATTTGGACAGCGGTGCTAGTCGACATATGACGGGAAATAAAAATTTGTTTTCATCTCTTGTGGAAGCTAATAATGGGCAGGTTACCATCGGCGATGCAAAGTCATACAAAATTCTAGGAGTTGGAGAAATTGCTTTCAAAGCAAAAAATGAAATCATTGAGAAGATGTCAGAAGTACTGTACGTACCAGGTTTGCAAAGTAACCTTATTAGTGTTGGTCACTTAGTGCGGAAAGGGTTTGCTTTTCAATTTGTTGGAGATGTATGCACTATGAAAAAGAACAATCAGAATGTTGCAAAA
Organism: Pogostemon cablin; assembly: GCA_023678885.1. Taxonomy (NCBI): domain Eukaryota; kingdom Viridiplantae; phylum Streptophyta; class Magnoliopsida; order Lamiales; family Lamiaceae; genus Pogostemon; species Pogostemon cablin. The sequence continues at coordinate 17,903,396 of CM042984.1, forward strand.
ATTGCTTTGGGATCAAATAATTTGTTTCCTATAATGCTTGATGTTGTGGGTGATTCATGCTATGCTACTGCTTGCAACAAAGTCATTTCCAAGTTATGGCATGACAGGTTTGGGCATCTAAATTTTCGAAGCTTGAAGTAGTTATCTTCTAAAGGTATTGTTCAAGGATTGCCAAAAATTTATGCTAGCTATGAAGTGTGTGAAGAATGTCAATTGGGAAAGTAACATCGTGAATCATTCCCTTCAAAATTCAAATGAAAATCTCAATCACACCTTTGGAACTTGTTCATACGAATCCTTGCGATCCTATGCAAGTTTCATCTCTTGGAGGCAGCAGGAATTTCTTATTGTTTGTTGATGATTACTCAAGAAAAATTTAGGTTTATTGTGTTACAGAAAATCTGATGCTTTCAATTGCTTTAAAGAGTTCAAGTTTCAAGTTGAAAAATCATCTGGTTTCCAAATAAAAAATCTAAGTTATCATGGAGGAGAGTATATGTCTTCTCAATTTGCAGAATTTTGCCGAAATAATGGAATTCGTCATGAAATGACAGTCCGATATTCACCGCAACAAAATGGTGTGGCGGAGTACAAAAACTGGACAATAATGAACTTGGTGAGGTGCATGTTAAAGAGGAATAACATGCTAGAAAATTTTTGGACTGAAGCGGTGTCTTGTGCCGTCTATTTGATCAATAGATCACCAACAAAGTTCTTCGAAGATTCGACTCCGAACGAGGTTTGGTATGGCAAGAAACCAAAAGTTTATCATTTAAAAACTTTTGGTTGTCTTGCATTTTCTCATAATCCTGATCCTTTGAGATCGAAGCTTGATGATAAATCGGAGAAATGTGTTTTCATTGGTTATAGTCAAAGAACCAAAGTTTACAAGCTTTACAACCCAAGAACGAAGAAGATTGTGATTTGTAGAGATGTTTGCTTTGATGAAAATGGGTGGTATGATTTTTCAGATTCATTGGAATATCCAGGTTGGCAAACTCTTCATTTAGAAGATGTAGAAATTTTGGAGCATAATGGAGGTGATGGTGCAGTACCACATCAAACTCCACCATCAACGCACCGCAAATAAAAATGAGATAGTTGCAAGAAATCTATGATGCTACTGAAGAAGTTACTACAATAGATCATATGTAGTTTGCATTTTTTGCAAGGGAAGATCCAATTACGTATGATGAAGCATGTAAAGATGAAAGATGGGTTCTTGCAATGAAAGAGGAAATGAAGTCCATTGAAAAAATGGTACATGGGAACTAACTTCATTACCTTCACATAAATCTGCAATTGGAGTGAAGTGGGTTTTCAAAACAAAAACTAATCTTGATTGATCCATAAATAAGCACAAAGCTCGATTGGTTGCGAAGGGATACAAGAAAAATGAAGGTGAAGATTACAACGATGTATTTGCTCCTGTTTCTAGACTTGATACAGTGAGATTGGTGATCTCTCTTGCAGCTCAAAATGGGTGGAAAGTGCTGCAAATGGATGTAAAATCAATATTTTTGAATGGGTTCCTTCAAGATGAAATTTATCTTGAACAACCTCTCGGGTTTGTTAAAGAAGGTGAAGAAGGAAAGGTGTATAAATTGCGGAAGGCATTGTACAGGCTGAAACAATCACCGCGAGCATGGTACAATCGAATCAATGACTTTTTCGTGAAGAATGGTTTTGAAATGTGTCCGTTTGAGCACACTTTGTACATCAAATAGAATGAAAAAAGGAGGTTCATACTTTTGAGTTTGTACGTGGATGATTTAATCTTCACTGGAGATGATGAAAAGATGCTGTTAAAATTCAAGAATTCAATGAAGAATGAATTTGAGATGACAGATTTAGGGGAATTGCATCATTTCCTTGGAATTAAAGTGCAGCAATCAAAAGATGGGATTTTTATCTCTCAAGAAAAGTATGTAGCTCAATTGTTGGAGAAATTCAACATGCAAAATGCAAATCCAGTTGCATATCATTGTGTTGCAGGTTTGAAGCTAAGCAAAAATGGTGAAGGAAAGCTTGTGGATCCAACATTATTTTGTAGCCTTGTTGGAAATTTGATGTATCTCACCGCTACAAGACCCAACATCATGTATGCTGTAAGTTTGATTAGCAGGTTTATGAAGAAACCCTTTTCAAACCATTGGGAAGCTGCAAAAAGAATATTACGATATGTGAAAGGAACCATTGATTATGGTATCTTCTATGAAGCTGGTGTTCCGATTAAACTTTTTGGGTACACTAACAGCGATCTTGGTGGATGCTTTGATGATTCAAGAAGCACTTCGGGTTATTCATTTCGCCTTGAAAGTGGTGTAGTATCTTCATGTTCGAAGAAGCAACCAGTTGTGGCGCTTTCAACCACCGAAGCTGAGTATACTGTCGCGTCGTTGGCGGGATGTCAAACTCTTTGTCATAGAGGAATTTTTGAGAGCTTGAATAACAAGCAGGTTGATCCTATGATTCTATATTGCGACAACACTTCTGTAATTTCAGTTTCAAAGTATCCGGTTTTACATGGAAAGACAAAGCATATCCGTTTGCGATTTCATTTTCTTAGAGAGCTTGTAAGCAGCGGAGAAATCAACCTTGAATATTGTTGGAGTGAAGATCAAACTGCTGATATCTTTACAAAGCCGCTTAGAGGTCCATTGTTTTCTAAAGATGTTGCAGCGATGGGAGTTCGAAGGAATTTTGGTTTACAGGAGGCTATGTTAGGATAAACCAAAATTTAATGAGAAGTTTGAGGTCTTTTATCTTTCTTTGTGATGGTCAAGAATACTCTTTAATGTTCTTGTTGATTATCATGTATTTCTCTAGTATAAATATGTTATACTAGTGATGAACATTGTATTAAGCCAAAAGGTGAAATCACCACAATTATCAAAACAAAAGTGTTATGCAAATTTATTAATTCTTGTTGGTACTCAGGCTAACACAAAGTTGGAATGAAGAGTGAAATCGTGAAAGACTGCTGAAAAATGAATGTCCAATTTGCATAATTTTTTGTATTTTTGTAGAAGTCCAAACTGATTATGAGATATATGATTGGAAAGCTACAGAAGAGAAGGTCATTTAGCAACAAAAAACACCTCAATTGGAGGTCAGATGTAATGTTTTCTATGGTAGTTGATTTTTTGTGGTATATTAAAACTTTAACCGGTTTTGATGCATCGATTTTTATTATTTGTCTAGTGTTTAGTGGTGTTTTGTTGTATTTCTAGTGTAATTGCGGAGTTACACCTGATGCTATATGGTTTTAAAAAGTTTCTCTAGTTTAATTTTTGGATATTTTGATACTTGATGTTGTCCTAGAGTTGAATGTTGCAGGGAGGTACGAGAAGGGTACGAAGTTTAGTAAAGTTTGAGGTTGTTCAACTTCAGGTGAGCTATTCGACCAAGAATAGTAGTCAAACTATGGTCGAACAAACATGCATAATTCTTCCAGTGAGGTCGTTCGACTTGAACCTTGCAGCTCGACCAAGAGGCTAGAGTCGAGCAACGGTCGAAGAAAGTGAGCAAAACTTACAGAGACTTTGTTCGACCAAATAGTGGTTGCTCCATCGGAAGTGTGAAGTCGAACGAAAGTCGAGCAAGACAGAGAAGAACAGGGGCACGACGAGGCAAGTTACTCGACTTTAGGCACCTATTCGACCAATAACTTTAGGTCGAACGGAGGTCGAGCGAAATGCACAAAATATCCAGAAAGGTTGTTCGACCTCGACCATGTTGTTTGACGAAAGAGTCTAAGTCGAGCGGCAGTCGAGCAAAATATAAAAAACTTACGGAGACCTTGTTCGACTTAACATGGGTTGCTCGACCAAAACTTGGAAGTTGAGCAGAAGTCGAGCAAGTCAGGGCAAAATAGAGACTCGATTACACGCGTTGATCGACTCCCACATGCTGTTCAACCACAAAATTCAGGTCAAACGGAGGTCGAGCTAGGCGATTTTAAAGGTCTGATCTGGGTCGTTCGACTTACGAACTTTGTTTGACCATCCTTCACAAGTCGAATTGCGGTCGAACGGGGTCTGGAAGCAATTTTTAATAAAGGTATTCTCATTTCGTTCGACACACTCACTTCCATCACCCTTTCTCGAGCACCACCATAACCGTAAGATCTTCTTCCAAATCTATTTCCTATTCTTTAATCCTCTATTCCACACACTTTCACATCCGAATTCGATTGCTTTCAAGTCCAATTTAGGGCTAGATTCGAATTTTTGGGGTTAATTTCGTTGCCTTCACCACACGCACACCATGACAAGCAAAGGTATGTTTTCTCATCACTTTTTACTCGTGGATTGTGTTCATAATGTTTAGTGAAGAATAGGTGAGTGGATTCATGCTAGTTTTGGGTTGGTTTGATTGTTGAATTGCTTGAGTTTTTATCCAATATTGCATTCGAATTTTCTTGAATGGTGCTTCATTAAATTGTGGAATTTTTGTGAAATTGATGTTGTATGAAACATGGGCTTTTGTTTAAATTTGAATTATACATATGGGTTCATTGAAATTGGGTAGTGATGTGATGCAATTGAGGGTGGAAGTTGAGCATGTTTAAGTGTGGACTTGGTGAAATTTGGAGTTGATTTGATATTATATCTGTGTGGAGTAGTGTTTGATTAATTAGATCTTGATATTCTTGATTGAAAGTGTTGGTTTAGAATTCAATTGTGATTGGGAGACACTTGAAATTTAGCTGAATTGGATACATGAATTTGAAGTCTTGAGTAGGATTCATGTTAGACTTAGACTCGGTATTTGTTTATCTCTTATTATTAAATATTGAAGTATAACTTTTGTAGGAAAAGAGAGTCCTTCTTCTTCAAAGAGGAAGGGAAATAGGTCACCTCCATTGGGGGAGTTAGTCAAGAAAATCAAGATGGATAAAAGGAAGCCAGATAAAAGAAAAATGCCAGCGGATTTTGGGATCAAGATTAACGATTGGGAAGAGAAACGGGAGCTGTGGAATGCAATCTCTCTAAAGATCAGAAGGACGAGGTATCAAGATGATCGTGCCATGACTGACATAAACAATATCAACGACATTCGTTGGATGTTTAATCAAGCGGGCATAGTAATATTCATGGAGATGAAGAGGGAGACTTACTTTCACATTACTGCGGAGGTTTTATGACGCTGACAGTTGAGCGTGGTGAGGGATATCTTCCGTATGGTATTCAGATGCAAATAGGTGGACAGGAGCAGACTATGTGGGCTTGAGAGTTTAATGAGATAATTGGCTGTGAGAATGTGGTCAGAACTGAGAGTGATGACTTCAAGAAGAACAAGTTTTGGAGAGCTATCACAGGGAGGCAAGAAAATTACAACTCCAACACTTCGAAGGTTGCTTTCATTCGCAACCCCGTGATTGCTTACATGGACTGGATTTTGGGAAACACGTTGTTTGCAAAGTCCGAAGGGAGCTGTATTCCGAGAGGGAAACTCTATGTCTTATGGTGCATGCTCAACAGAGTTCGTTTCAATGTAGCAACCTACTTTTTCCATCAACTTTACAAGTTCACAACGCATGGATTTCAGAGAGTAAACATCGGGGGGCTTATCACCATTATAGCGGAGTATTACAGGGTTGACTTGAGTAGGCTTGCTCCTATTCGAGGAGATCCGGACTTGATCTTGACATCATGTGTCAGGATGGGGCTTATTGAGCGAGTGGATGATACTTGGATGTTCATACGAGGGAAGGAGCCTCGAACACTTCAGTTTCCGTTGGTGATAGCGGACCTTACCACTGTGAGGAGCAACAATAATTTGTTGATGAATACTACGGACCACACAGTGATCTCGGAGACATGCTTGGGAAGAGGAAATTGAAGATTGCTAGCTGAGTTGCGTGAGCAAGGAATCGGCTTGGATGAGGATATGATTTTGATTGGAGACCCGGCTGATTTTGAAGAAGAGGAGCCACAATCACCACCTGCGTTTGATTATCAGGAGGATATGCCTCCGATGCAGCCTCAACAGCCCATTGAGTAGGAGTTTTTCAAGCCACCACCACAGCCAATGCCGCAGCAAGAAACGAACAGACAGCTGGTGCTTGCGAATGCTAACTATGCCGCACTTAATGTACGCTATGATACGATGGATGATCGGTTGAGGCAGTTGCAAGACCGTGAGCGCTTGATGGCTTGGAATATCAGTGATCTCCATCGAGCAGTTGATCAATGGCGAGCAGAAAAGAGTGATGATGATGATGATGGGAAGGATAATGTTGATGCTCCGGAGGAGTAGAGCTGCCAGGTCTTTTATTCTTTTCTGATTCTTCTCATCCCTATTCTCTTTTACACTTTCAGGTGCAGGCTTGAGTGTTTTGGGTGTCGTGTGTGATTCATGTGTGAGTGGCATGTATCTGATGATATTGATGTTGATTGACTGATTGTGGAAAGTTGTTTGCTTGGAATTGATTAGTGATGAGGATTCATGATATGTATGGGCTCTTATTTTGATGCATGTTGATTTGTTGATGACGAGCATGTTCTATTTGTACGTGTAGTTCATAGAAAATTGATATTGATTGCATGCTTTGAAGAGTGCATAGGATTTTATTAACCCTGGAAGGATTTAAGCCTTGTTGATCGTGCTATATGCGTGATCGTTTATTCTTGAAAGTCGTTTGTATACTCGTATTCTAGAACATGACTTGGAGTCTTGTGTGAAATCCATAATTGATAGGTGCTAGGAAATGATCTTAGGCCATTATTGTTAATTGAGTTACTTAGCTAAATTTATCCTACCTTATTATATGATTATCATTGGAAGCCCTTTTGAGCCTTAAACCTTTTTTTTGGCAAGCCTTGATAATGAGCCATTTACCTTTTGAGCTTTGAACACCTATTGCTAGTAAAGAGTGGAGGTAGATGAATGCTCTACGAAGTTTTGAAGAGGAATAGAAAGAGAGATTTGGTGAAATCAGAATCGAGAGACAAGAGGTTAAATCTTGCGAGGAATAGTGCCTAAAACTGGTATTCCAAATACTAGAGATGGTAGTGCCCAAAACTGGTACCCTTATACTTGAAGAATCGAAATTGATATTTTACTGTGGAAAAGAGATTGATCCAAGTAAAGATGGAGGAATGGCGTATGAACGTGATTGTTAAGATGAAGAAGTGAAGAAGGGAGGAATTGAAAAATGATATACTAAGGTAATTCTTTACTAGTAAAGTTAGTCACTTGTCTATATTCTTCCACCTTTACCAAAGAGCCAACATTATAACCTTTAAGCAAGTCCTTTGTGATTCTAGTATTGAGTCGATTATGGATGGATTTTTGAGACCTTGGTCAAGCTTATGGTCACGCAAGTATATGAATTGAAATTGAGCGTTGATATTAACCATAAGGTGCACATGTTTTACACTTGAGTGAGAGAATAAATACTTACCCGTGAGCTAGATGACTTAGCACTCGTAGAAGTATTGTGATTAATTGATGTTTTTATGTGAATGAAAGGTATGATGGTTGCATGTTTTGAGTTAATATAATTGCATGTGTTAGGATATATTGCACTAGATCTTGTGATTACACTCTCTGGATTTGTTTGATTTTTGTTGCCTCGGGATGAGCAACATGTAAGTTTGGGGGTTTGATGAGAGTGTAAATTCACGTATTTTGGGCTCTTATTTGCGTGGGAATGGAGTACGATTGAGTCTTTTATTGAGACAAATCGGTACGTTTATGGAAAAGTCACGAATCAGAAGGTACAAGGACTGTTTTAGCATATTTGTATATGAAAACAGATGTAAAAGGCTCGGAATTGAAAGACACGATTTTAGAGGCAAGGATCGAGTGCCGTTTGACCAAGAGAGCCTGTTCGACCAACATCATTGTGGTAGAACAGAGGAGGCCAAGTCGACCAGATTGTGCAGATCCGTCCAAAGAGTTAGCTCGACTTAGAGGAGTTGCTCGACCAACATCAGCTTGGTCGAGCAGATGAGCAGAGGTCGAACAAAATGAACAAAACTTACAGAGATTTTGTTCAACTTGAAGGTATTGCTCGACCAACATCAATTTGGTTGAGCAAGAGAAGGCTGGTCGAGCAGAATGTCAAAGTTGTCCAGAGAGCTTGCTCGACCAGTTGCTCGAGTTGGAGGCCTTGCTCGACCAGTCCATGCTTGGTTGAATTGAATTTCGCTGTTGATATTTATGTTAATTCCGGATGTCTTTTACCAAATTTGACATGTGCTTCAAGCAAAGTCCATCCTAAGCCCATAAGGAGGTCCTATGAGTATAAAAGAAGAGCCTTCGCAGGAGGAGGAGGAGACGACACACATCATTCATCCATCTACTATCGAAACCCTACCATCATCTGAAGGAGTTGTGAGGAGAGGTTCGTTTGGCGAGTCAAGTAAGATCATACCAACTAGCCATGATTGTTCCTAGATCAATCATGGGCTAGAACCACCCCGGTAGTTCTAGGGTTATGAAAGTTTTATGAGTTAATTGAATTTCTATGTGTAAACTCCGTACAACACTACTTGTGGTTTATTTTATATAAGATTGTGCCTTTTCAGTTCATACTCACGGTCGTCTTTGTGCATCTTTAACTGTTATGTAGAGTCTGAATACATCTCTTGGTTATTGATTGAGTGCGTTCACCGCTGAGCAGGATCACATGTTATAATTCTAAGTGAAGGGATTCCGAAGTCTTATTAGAACTATCTTATATAAATACTTGTTGATTGAATTGTATTCGGGTTAACAAGTAGGATAAATAGTATAACTTTATAGTACCTATAAAGGGAGATCAAATCGGGTTAGAGTACTAAGTGTACAGGAAATAATTGATTATGATAGTACCTAGAAAGAGGGGTAAAGTATACGTCTTGCTCCGAGGATATTCACATGTGTCATACGCTTGCTTATTTGTGTCTATAGAGTACACTTGCATGGTTTAGAGATACGTTCATATTCCACAAGGTAGAGTCGGACATCAACACATGAAAAGGAAATTAACGAGTAAAGTTGGATGACCTGAAGAAATACTATATTACTTACTTGATCACAACCGAGTTTCTTTATTGTTTGCTTATTTACTTTGCTATTTTTACTTATACTTTATTCAGTTTCATAACCAAACTAAATCCAATTTACCACATAATCTTAGTTAATTAGAATATAATTAAGTTGATAATTATCCGTCTCTTGGGTACGATAAACACTTGGTCACCTATCGAAACTATAATTGATATTCTTATACTTGAGGATTAATTTCATGTGTTGAGAAAACGCTCATCAACCACCCTTCATTTTTCTCAAAATGAATTTAGTAATTTCAAATAACACATCATCTATCTAACCATTTCCATAAGAGTCATATTCCTTCTTTCCGTCACACCATTCTGCTGGGCTTTGCCCGATGTAGACAAATTGGGATTCAATCCCAACCTCTGATAATTAGCTCCTAACTATCCTAAGAGGTAGTCGCCACTACGATCGAATCCAGTGTCTTGATATATTTTTCATGATGCTTCACCGCACCTTGCACTTCATGAATTAATCAAGGTACTCAGACTAGAGGTGCATAAAAAAATATATCGTCAATTAAAGTGAAGAACATTCATAACCACCTCTCGTGTGGATAGTCTTAAGACCGCATAAATTAGAATGAACCATTTCCAACATATCTTCGGCTCTATACCCCTTTGTCTTAATAGGCCTTTAATCATTTTCACTTCCAAGCAAGACTCGCAAATCAGATAGTTTTCACTTCCAATAAACCCAACGGTCCATCGGCTATCAACTTTTGAATCCTACTCAAGTAAAATGACCTAGTCTTAGATGCTAAAGGTATGTTTAGTTTATTTTTGAAGGTTTCTTTCTCTTATAATGGTTAGAAGACGCGTCATTAATTATTATTTGTTGTACCATGAGAGAACATGATATTAGAATTTACTAATTGTCCACCAACGTACCACTACGGATTATAGCTCCATCCTTCATTATAATAACATTATCATTTAGACAAAATAGAGTATCCATCCGTAAAATATAGAAATTGAAATCAAATTCTTTCTAAAAGAAAAGGTACGTAAAGATAATTTCTCAAAATCAATTGTTTATTCCTATCATAAAATAGATAAACATCTCCCACTGCAATAGCCGCCACTTTTGTACTATCACCTATGTACATAGTAATCTCATCATCACTTAGTTGCAGACATTTAGTGATACCGGTATCCACGCACTACGTGTCAGTAGACGTCATCACTAATTATGCTTCAACAACTAGTGAATAAGATACTAACCTTGTTCACACCTTGATGAAAATGGCTTTCATTCGCCACATATTTTGTTAGAAGTTTCCCACTATATACAACCTTTTGTATTTCAGGTAGAACTTGCTCAAAACATCTAGGAAAACTATGGAGAATAAAATTGACCTAGGTTTCCCCTTTAATTTCTACTCCAAGTATTTCTAATTCATTCATCAATTCAACCATGACCTCCTACCTTTTAACCTCACTCAAGTATCCAAAGAGTTGCATGAGATCGACCATCATATCTCTATGAACCTCTCACCTCTCCACTAGAGACTTTAATAGGCACCAGAGAACATCCTTAGTGAGAACAAATTTTTATTTTCCTAAGCAGTAAGAATTAAAACCAAGATTATTTTCTAATCATCTAATTTAGGACCAGGAAGTTTGATTTCTTTTAGTTAACAATAAGTGAAATAAAACCATTTGAAAATATTGAGTCATGTAAATAAATACACCGACAATTTCTTAGAATTTAAAATTTATATTGATTCCCTCAAAATAATATAAAATAAATTCACCGACATCTCAAGCTCCGTGAATTTGCATGCCACGATAGTGTGGACGTATACAAACCCTAACATTAGCAAGAGAAGTTTTACCCATTAATTCCTTTTGTTAATTTAACCTTATGACAAACAATTAATAGTCGGTTCCTCTTTTGCCATGCAAATAATAGCAGTGACTCCGATAAGGAGGATACATATTAGTTGTACCTAAATGTACACCATTATTTGATACTAAGTCCATTATCCAAGCTTGTGCCCCTTCAAATAGATAAGATCACACGCGCCTCAATAATTTCCTATAATCATCAATTATAAGTTTGCACTAGTGATCCGCAAATAAACTCATCCGATGGGGAGGAAGACTCTATAGCCAACGTGCAAGTTCATGTGCATCACATTGCAAATAAATAATTATTTAAAGAAGTTTGTGCCAGTGATCCGCAAATATACTCATCCGATGGGGAGGAAGGCACTGTAGCCAACGCGCAAGTATACTTGCATCACATTACAAACCAATAATGGAGGCCGCATGAATAACAAATTAACCCTCTCCCACTTAATTATTTAACATGAGGGTTTTTACATGCATATATTATTCATAAATAAAATACGCAACCTAACATGCTCCTATCACAGCATTTAAGGCAATAAATCATATAGAATATGCATCCATATATATAACAATAATAAACATGAAAAATAATTAAAATTTTCAACTATTATGGTAAAATTATAAAATTTTCGAAATCCTCCAGATTATCAAATTTTTGAAAAAACTTTTAGATTATTAAAATTTTGAAAATCTCCAGATTATCAAATTTTTGAAAACTTCTAGATTATCAAATTTTCGAAAATCTTCAGATTATCAAAATTTTAAAAATATCGTTATCAACCAGATTATCAAAATCGTCGATATCGTCCAGATTGTTGGAATGTTTCACTCAGAACCAAGAAACCGTCGCTCTGATACCAATTGATGGTGATCAGATCTTATAGTCTACGTAATCCGTTCGGGTTCCATGCACATCTAACGCAGCAGAATTAATAGAAAGAATTACCTTTCACTGAAGACCGGTGGAGAAGTTAGATCAGCTGCAGAAACGATCTCTTGATCTTCTGCTATATTCTTATGCCTCGTCTAGACGTCTGGTGGGCAACGATCCTCTAGGTGATCCCAATCCGCAGTCTTCCTTATATTTCTCACGTTCTCTCTTATCAGATGAGAAATCTGATTTCTCACCTCAAAATTGATTTATTATAATTAATTTTTTTTCAAAATTATGGGATTAAAATTGATCTTATCTTAGGTAAATTTGTAAATATGGTGGTTACTGGTAAGAGGCCCCAGAAGGTGGGCCCAATATAGGTGGGCCGTCTATATGATTCAAAGTGGATGTTAGCCCAGTCTAACTTAAGCAAATAGTATAAACTTGATTGGGCCTGTCAGAAGGTAGTTCCAATATAAATGGGTCGTCTATACTCCGAGTATTCTACAACACAGTCCTAATGGAAAATATAACTATCTAATGTCAGCATACTGGATTAGATTATTTTCGAACCCATGTTTACATTTCAATTTATGTTGTGAGCTTCTCTATTCTAAATATTGTGGATGTGATTTATGAATAAAATAAATTGTTAATACATAATCTATTAAATTAGAGGGTGACATTTTTTAAATAAAATGCATTGAGAGGAGGTTAGTTGTATTGAATATATTTCTATTTTTAAAAAAATGTGTATAAAAAAATAAATAAAATAAAAGTGTGTAAATTTCTATGAACGAGAGAGTATTAAACAAGAAATGTTGAAAATGAATATTGTAACACCCCTAATCCAAAGTCTTTTTTTTATATAGAGAGTTACTTAATAAATCCAAACATAACAATTTTTAAAAACTATAAAATTCTATTTTTATTTGTAAATTGCAACAGAAAAAGTATAGTATTAAATATTATAAATACATATAGCGAAAAGAAATAATTTTGTCTTAAAAAATCTCATAATATTGTGAAAAGAAATAATTTTGTATTATATATATATTCTTTATTTAGTAATACAAGGTAATAAAATCTCATAAAACATATTATATCTAACCATACTTATTTAAGAAACTGTAAAGATACTTACTTTTATATAAATAGGTATAGCTTTATAAATATAAGTATATATTTGTTTTATTATACATCATTCGGAGTTTCCACGTCTTGCTACAGGTCAAAAGATTTCATTCTTTAACCTGAAAAATTGTTATTTGCAAATGTGAAATTGAAATCTTAGTAGGGAATTTGGAAGAATGTTATAATCAGTAAATACATAATGATATGATTACTCTTTTTCATGATTGCTTGAAACTAATCACTACCATGTTTCATAGCTCATCGACTACTACAATTGTCATGACTCGTCAGCCGCAACCATAAAATTCATGACCCATAAGGCTACTACCATAAGAGAAGAAATAAGCATACTTCATATGCAAACCAACAGCAACATCCAACCATTTTCAAACATTTTACCCACCTTTAACTTTTCAAAATATGGTATTACGACTTGAGTGGAAACATTTTATAATTAACTAAAATAAAATTATTAAAATGTTTTAAATAGTTGTTATATATATATATATATATATATATATATATATATATATATATATATATATATATATATATATATATATATATATATATATATATATTAAAATATACTCTCTCCATCTCATAAAACGCTTTACGTTTACTGTTCCATGTGGTTTAAGAAAATTTGCTCTTTTAGACCAAATTTGTTGACTTTAGAGGGTATTGTAGTATTTTTAGGTAATAAAAAAATATAAAGTAATGATATGTGTGTCAAAAAGTAGTGACAAATTTGAAATTAATGTAACTTTTGGAGTGGTTGGATAAAGTGGTGTTTCCTTTTTAGGGGTGTGAAAGGTTTTGTGGGACAAATAAATGAGGAAAGCGTGAAGGGTTTTGTGGGAGGAAGGAAGTACTATTTATATAAATTGAGTATTACTTTTTACCAGTGAATTCATAATCGGACAGGACCGACCAATTGATTCGGGAACTAGAGCAGAAACCGGTCCGAAATAGCCTAATAATCGCTTTAGCCAATGGACCGGAAAAAACTGGCTTAAATCGGTTAAAATTGGAAAACCTGGTAAACCGGGGGAACTAAAAACCGCAGGTTTCATTGTAAAAAAATTTGAAAAATTGTATCCAAAACCAAAAGTCCAGACTCCATCTCATTCGCTTCCACTGAATTAAAATAATTAAATTATAAAAAATACATTACCTGCAAATTGTTTATACATACAATTTGTTCTCACAATCATTGCTTAGAAATTCTTTATAAAGTGAACATACATTCTGTATGAAATCATTGCTCATAATACTTCGAAAATACAAATCGCATTGTACTCTTCTCTCTTCGATTGTTCATATGCAAAAAAGAAAATTCTTTAAGGGCAAGATAAAAAGAAATGCAAGAGATAGAACTGTATGTGCTTTCTGGGTCTGCTACAAGTAATTACAAATTTCGAATGGGTAGAAAGAGAGTGTGCGGCGATTTTTTAAAAAAAGAATACTCAACCCTAATGGTTGACCACTACATTGTATTTATATTTAGAATTGATTTTGGTCAATAAATCAATATTTTGTTTGCCAGGTGAGAATCCATGTTTAATAAAAGAACCTTTAATCATAGTTGTTGTCTTCTAATATTATATTTAAATTATATTTTTATTAATATTAAATTAATATTTATATTTAGAGTGATATTTTCTTTATATTTAGGATATATATATATTAGTATTTGAATTTTTTATTTGTTCCTAATGACATTTAGTAGATATATTATGAACTAATATTTTTAAATTTAATTATTTTTATAAAATAATTTTTTAGATTACATATATTTTTAATAATGACCAATAATATACTAAAATATAATTAAAATATATTAATTTATTTTTCCGGTTGAAATGCCGCCCCAATTAATTTGACCAGTTGAACCTCGAACCGTCCTCTTAACCTGTTCGATTACCAGTCCGGTTATGAAAACACTGCTTTTTACTCATGATTATGGTTTAGTATTTCTTAACTAACTATATAATAATAATTCTATTTCCATTAATTATTATTTTTAAGAAATTAATGTAAAAAATAATATAAATAAAATTAATTTATATATAATATTCTTTTAAATATTCATACATTTGTAATGAATCTATGAATTTTATTTTTTTATTAATTTTATTATTTCAAATTATATAAACAACTAAAGAAAACAAATTTTATAAGTCATATGTCATACTTGAATAATTAAGATATATGTAAATAAATAAATATTAATATACTAAATTTAAAAAATTAGCAAATATTTACAAACTCAATTTTAATGTTATTTGATATGAAATAATGATTTAACTTAAATAGCTTAAGTTTTCGATTCTATACATGAATTAGATTTTCAACATCTTATTCTCTAGAGGTAAATCAATTTAAGAGTACTTGAATCGTCGATCCTCTTTCACTTGAAGAATACTTGAATCAATACTTTAGAGATAGATCTTAAAGAATACTTGAATCGATTTTTAAGTGGTAATACTTGAATCGATTTTTTTCCTCTTGAAGAATTGATTCTTAAAATGTAAATCGATTCAAGAATACTTGAATCAATCCTCTTACTCTTAAAAAATTAATTTTTAAGATGTAAATCTATTCAAGTATCTCTTGAAAAATGATTTTTAAGATGTAAATCTATTCAACAATACTTGAATCGATTATTTCTTCTTGAAGAATCGATACTTAAGATGTAAAACAATTCAATAATACTTGAATAAGTTCTCTTCCTCTTGAAGAATACTTGAATCAATTTTTTAAAGGTAGATAGAATTTCTACTTGATTCGCTCTACCGAAAAAAATTTTTATACCGAAAAAAATTTTTATACTTTCATAAATCAATTCTCTAGAAGAACTTGAATAAAGCACTTATTCCTCTTGGAGAAACGAATGTGTGTATTTAGAATAAATAACCAAAAAGTCTTATTTATAGGTGGGTGAGAGAGAATATTATATGAAATATTATTTTTTCCATATATATATATATATGTGTGTGTGTGTGTGTGTGTGCGTGTATAATTTGATATTAATTATAAAGATTTGGTAACTAATTAATGATACCCAAATAAATAAATAAAATATTGAAAATTTAAGTATTATTAAAAATAAGAAACACATTATTTTAAAAAGAAAATATTAAATAAGGAAGTTAATTAAAAGTAAATAAGGAAAATATTAAAAAAAATATTAAAAGATCCAAAAATTTGAGAAAATTACACGTCACATTGGAGCACTCTGGAAACGACATGTAATCAAGAAAAGTTTCTGCCGGTATTTTTTTTAAGGATGACACATTTCTTTTTTAAGTACATAAGATTCACATAAAATAATTAATATATTCATATGGCGCCACACACACTACTAATACAATCACTCACTAGACATTAAAATATTACATCCTCAACTCACTATTTATTAGATTATATAAAATTATTAGATGGCCTACGTTTGAGCCGACATGGCGATTTCAACTTTTTTCTATTTCAAAATTATTAAAATGTGGCCCCCCTAAGCGAGAATCCTGGGTCTGCCACTGTGAGGTGATTATTTAAGAATTCGTCTATGCAGCAGGACATTTGGACAAAATATACTGGAATGAACAGTTTTTATTAGAATTTTCAACATCAGAGTTGGAAACATTAAGCCATCTTAAACTCAAAATCATGAAAGGGGAGGCCCTTAGTTAACAGAACAGCAAACTTCATGCAATACCATATGGCCTGTCGCCTTATTATTTGATTAAGATGGATAATCTGTCTCACGGAATGGGATCCGTCAGACGGTCTCGCACAAGACTCACGACTTTGTCTTACTTAATTACATTTTTAATATTATTAGACTTGATCTATTGTACCATCAAGAACTTGATCGCTATTTATTTTCACCCTCAAGTGTAAGAGATCGATTGTAGTGCGTGTGACCAAGTGAAATTATCATTCCCACGAGATAGTTATAAATTTAATAAGTGATTCTATATGTTAATTAAATTGCAAGACAAATCTGGGGATTTTTGGAAGGATAATTAATTAAACTAAATATAACTGAAAATAAATAATAAAAGTATTTATAAAATAAAACAAATCACGCAAGAGAATACGATTTAAAAGTTCAAGAATGAAGAATTGGTAATGCTCGGGCTAACAGCTTAACTATATGACTAATTTATCTAGACCCAAATTAATTACATGCAGATATTTATAAGAGCATCACTAAGCCTAGTTAAATCACCTTGATCGAGTAGAATCTAACACTTATAATGAGCAGCAAATCGCATGATCAATAAGGAATTAACTCTCTCTTCCTCTATAGGTACTTCATGCTAAATTCCATTAAAGGCTAGAGCACTAGACTTCCCTTTCTAGGTACGCAATTATTAACCCCTTTTGTCTCCTTATCAATTACTTGATAATGATGTTTTACTAAGTAATTAATATTCCAGATTGATTGTCTAACACTCTTAGGAATTTTAGGTCAATCCCCTAAGACCGTCACAGGAAACAACAATTATTATGCAGAAATAAAAAATAATATTAACTATCAATTAGTGATACCCGTCAAGAATAATTTAAGGAATCAAAACTCAAAACACAATAATATAAAGTGTCAAAATATCCTCTTCATTAAGGAAATAAACATTTTGAAGAGTAATAAATCCAAGTTTAGGGCAATCAAATCACATAGTCAAAACTGTTTTAACGCCCTAACATTACCAATAAAGAAATTAGCCCATGGATTTACGAGGGCAAATCACAAAGATGTAATAAACCTCAACCATTGTTCTAAAATAGCAGAAAATAATAACTATAAAGTAGAAAACCCTTATGGAGGAATTCGACTCTTCAATCACGATCTCTGTCGGAATCTCCATCTCTGTCGGAATCTCCATCTCTGATCCAACTAGCAACTCCAATCGTCTCTCTGGTGGATGGATGGAAGGTGGTGAGTGATGGATGAAATTAGGGCACTGTGTATTGTGAGGTATGAGGCGTGTTTTTAAGCTCAGGAATTTTGGGCACTGAGATAAGTTGGGCTTCGGGCCAAAATAAGTTATTAATGGGCTGATATCGGATGAGCCATGAATTTGGACCACTTCACGACTTGAGAGCATATTGGATCTTCCCATCATTCTTCCATAATATTGTCGCTGCTGCAATCTTCTCTTCAATACACTTGGGCCAACTACTTTTACTTGCATTCAATTTGTCCTTCCTCAAGTATAACTTTTGGAAATTACTTTTGACTATTGCATGGCCCACCATTACTTGCCAATTAATATGTAATTCTCAATCTTTACTTGTCATGTTGGCCCACCAATTGATCAAAGTTCACGAAATGAAAGCCCAAAATTATATGATGTGGCATGAAATTGTTGTCATGGCCCAACCTTGAAAAGTTTGGAAAATTCATTAGGCAGCTGCGCGACCTCACCATTTTAATCAAAACTTCTTCATCCGTATTCCGATTGAGGTGATTCTTGCGCCCACGCCACCCTCTCTTCTGGGAATTTTCAACCATGTCTCACACGACCAGTTTAGACTTCCACACGAATACTGAAAAATTATGGAATATGGTCCCCTGTTCTCTTGTATATTGCTCAAATTCTCCCTTCATTTTAACTTTACACTTTTGATCTTTTTTTCCTATCAAAATACAACAAAATACCTCTCAAACACCTTTTAATCAATAATAATTTAAAGTACTAAGATATGTGAAAATAATAGTAAATATACTCTCAAAGAGGTATCAAATTGGACAAAAAAATACACGAAATTCCACTCTCATCAAACCCCCCAAATTTAAGGTGTTATTTGTCCTCGAACAACGATGGAAATTTAAGATGGAAATTTATGTTCAAAGGGAAGGATCAAACATCAACTAAGCCTGCAAAGACGTAATAAATCTTAACTTGGTTCATATAACTTCAAGTTCAAAGCATCAATTCATTCAAAACATGCAAATTAAGATAATTCCTTCGCCAATTCAAGTGCTCAATCCACCCATTCTTACAGGATATATATAGTGTAACTCTCACGCTCATGGTGTATAAAGTGTACACCATTTGGGTTATATATATAAATATGCTCTTAAATTCAATTCAAGTGCATGCGTAACCATAAGCTTGCCTATTGTCTCAACTCTCCTTTTACTTGTTGCTAGCAAATCATGAATAAAAAAGGTCTTTTTATTTGGTTGTAATATAGGCTCCTTGGACAAGGTAGGAAATTTTTGGATAAGTGACTCAAACTCGGATCAATCAAGTGGCCATTTATCATGATCTTTCATTCTTCCTCATCACTATCATTAAAGCACAACTCATCCCCAACTCCAAAATTTTCAATTCTTTCTTCAACCATAATAATGAGAGAATTATTTTTCTTCTTTTCTTTCAACATCAGGAGTACTAGATTTGCGCGATACCCCACTAATATTTTTCTTTCTCTCCTTTTATTCTTTCTTTTTTAGCTCATTCTTTTCTATTTTTCTATTTTTCAACTCATTAGGATTTTTATATCATTTTTCTTCTCCTTTTTCATCATCCTTTTCAACTCCAACATATACACAATTTTCTTCTAACCACTTCAACAATTTCTCAATTGACCCAAATAATACAAGAAAAAATCAAATACGGATTAAGCTCAACGGGTTATTCAAAGAATGAATTTTTCAAGGCTCAAAGGGTTGATTAAGGATTCAATGAATTTCAGGTAAATTGTATGGAAAATATGGGCTAAAACTCAAAGATGGCCTAATATCATTTCCATAATTCACTAGACAATTCTCGAATATTCAAGGAGACTCAAGGCAAGCTCTAGAATACACGCACAAGAAAGATACGCTCAAGAATAAAAATATCACGCATCATGTAACATGATTTAAAGGCTCAAATCTCACTTGGCTTTTTCATAGTATGAACGAGCACCCTTCAAAGCTAAGCATACATCATAACAAGCATATCAAGAACTTCAAGCACTTAAGAATTAAAGCATGTTTCCCTTGTTAATCATAATCAACATCATAGGCATGATAAAACCTCATAGATCCCCAAGAAATTCAGGTCATAGAATTTAAAGCTCATACTCCTCACCCATAAGAATTTAAAAATCACAGAAAAATTTAGAATAAGGAATAAAGTAACCTGATTTCAATCTCCTTAACATCTTGCAAGTTCCTCAAGTTTTCCAACTCGGTCAGGCGTAGACCTCAAATAGAACTCAATTCTTTTCATTCCAACTCAAACATAAAACTCATCATCACAGGAAAGATAAAAATATCGGAAAAATGAAAATCGATAATAGAGCACCAAAGGACATAAAAAAATAAATGAAAACACACAAGACACCAGGACAGTGGCAAAAAAATTCGAAAGACTGAAAAAAATTCAAAAATTCTAAAAAAAATTGACCTCCAAGCACACAGACACTAAACTATGCAGAGTAAACATACATGGGTGCGGATGAAACAAGGGAAGAACATCACACCCCCCCAAACTTAGATGAAAACGTGAGTTAAATCTAAGTTTAAATGGATATTATTACCTTAAGTGTAAGCACGCACCTTGAGTATAATTCACCTAGCACAAAACACAACAAATAAAATAAAATAAAAGCAATAAAATGTGGGTTAACTCCCACCAAGCGCTCTGGTTTAACGTCGAAGAGCTCGACAGAATGCAGACTCATTGATGTTCAGACTCATGCATCAACACTTCTTCTTCATCTTTCATCTTCACTTTGAAGTGTTGTTTCACCCTCTTTCGATCCATCAAATCATCTCTCCCTTCTTACTTTCAAGGATCAACTTATCTGGATCTTTATCTTTATATGCTTCCTTCCTATCAACATCAAAATCAGACAAATGAGAGTCACATA
Organism: Pogostemon cablin; assembly: GCA_023678885.1. Lineage (NCBI taxonomy): Eukaryota > Viridiplantae > Streptophyta > Magnoliopsida > Lamiales > Lamiaceae > Pogostemon > Pogostemon cablin. Next base: position 17,924,186 of record CM042984.1, read on the forward strand.
TATCCGGAGGGACTGGTGGAATTTGTGTCCATGTTCCTCCTTCAATCCATGACATCTTTCTTCTATCATTCCTGCAAGCATTCACATCACTTAAACAATCAGTTAGTTCATTAGATAAAATATTAGATGAAATATCAGATTCAACATTAGTAGCAGGAGTAGATAAAGAAGGAATGCTGCTGATGCAAGATTTCACTTGATCCTTAGTCGGAATCAACGACAGCTTCTCTTCTATACTCTCATCAACATCAATGGACTTGCAACTGGACTCTTCAGAATGATGCTTCAAAGCATCAAGTGAGAACACGATTTCCTCGTCCCCCACTCTAAGCTTCAACTTCCCATCTTCAACATCAATCAGAGCTCTAGCTGTGGTTAAAAACGATCTACCAAAATTAGAGGCACATTGTTCTCCTCTTCCATATCAAGCACAAGGAAATCAATAGGGAAAAAAAACTTATCCACCTTCACAAGTACATCCTCAACTACTCCTCTAGGGTGCGTAATAGACCTGTCGTCTAGCTGAAGTGTAACTGAAGTGGGCTTCATCTCCCCAAAACCAAGACTCTTGAACATACTTAAAGGAATAAGATTTATGCTAACCCCCAAGTCACACAAAGCTCTGCAAGTGTCATTCTTTCCAATCTGAATTAGGATGGTGAACCTACCCGAATCTTTTACCTTGGCTGGAAACTTTCTCTGAATTATGGCACTGCACTCTTCAGTCAAATTCACTGTCTCCTTGTCCACTAAACTCCGCTTTTTGGACATGATCTCCTTAAGAAACTTCATATAGTGTGGCATCTGGGCATGTTGATCTGGATTTGCTTGAAGATGTTTACAAACTTCTGAAACTTTTCATCAAGACTATTCTTAAACTGTCTAGAGGGAAAAGGAATAGGATATTTCGTCTTCGGAATCCCCAAGCAATTTTTCTCAATTTCATCATTTTTGTTTCTTTCCCTCTTAGCTCTTTCACACTTTTTCTCAGGTATGACAAGCTGTTCTGCTTCTTTTTCCGAGTGCACAGTGTCACGATGTTGTGGATCAAGATTAAGAGAAAGGAACTCCAGATTGTACTGATGCAGATGAGTTGCCCATCTCGCCGACGGGCAAGCCTGCTCAGCACTGGGTGCAATGGCATGCACACTATTCGACAGGCGCTCATCAACGGGCAGAAGCTCGGGCGTGCCGCTTGGCTGATGCTTACTGGAGTACTTCATCACCCGGTAGACGTCGGGAAAGTTTCTGGGTGCCCCATTTTCTCTCTATTATGCACGCACATCTAGTTCCCCCAGCTCTCGGTGACGGGCGAATGCACCCGATGAGTATCGGGCGTGTCTCCTCTGGACCAGTTTTCTTCATACTATTCATCATCCGACATCCTCGGTCCCTCATACTATGTACCACTCCTCAAAGTAAAGCATAGCATTGATGTTCTTTCGGATTTAACTCAATTTGAGCAGAAAATTGCCCTTGTTGTTGCAACTTACCCACTACAGCAGTCAACTGACTGATCACCAAGTCTTTTTCCTTTTGCTTCCTCTCTGCTGTTTCTTTATTTTTTACCATCATCTTGAGCATCAAATAAAGCTTATCATCCATGGATGCTTTCTCTTCAGTAGGTTTCTGAGCTGGATCAAATCCCTGAGGTGGAGCAACTGCGCTATTTGGATTTGAGTAAGACAGATTCTCATCCCTTCTCTGATTGTTGAAGTTTGAATTTCCTTGGTTCCAACCTTGCTGGAACTAACGGTTGGTCCCTTGGTCATTACTCCCCCCAAACTGATTATTTGGTCTGAAATTATGTCTATTTCTGTATTCCCCTTGAAAGCTCTGCCCCATAGCATAGTTTACATCCTCAAACTGCACTTCATCTCTATCCATCATCACTTCCCCTTTGAATCTATTTCCTTGTGTGAGGCGATCCAACTTTTTATAAAGCTAATCAAATCGATCATGAATAGCTAACACCTCTTGATTTTTGGCATGTATCTCTACTTAGCCACTTTGTCAAAAGTGGCTTCTCCTTCTGCTCTCACTGCCGGCCAATCATAGGTGTTAGCTGCCATCTCCAAGATCTCTTCCGCCTCCTCTTCAGACTTTTTAAATATAGATCCAGCCGATGTTGCGTCCACCAACACTCTTGAATCTCTTCTTAGGCCTTGATAGAAAAAGTCTAAGTAGGTATCCTTTGAAAATTCGTGTTTGGGGCAGCTCCGCAACAGCTCTTTGAACCTTTCCCATGCCTCATAGAAACTTCCAAGGATCCTTGTTTGAATTGTATGATCCTTTTCTTTATCAAGAAACTCTTGGATGGAGGGAAGTACTTATTCAGAAACTTATCTGCTAGTTGCTCCCAAGTAGTACAACATCCTTGTGGAAGGTTGTTGTACCACTCCTTTGCTTTCTCAGTAAGTGAGAACGAGAAAAGCCGCATCCTGATAGCATCCTCTGGAACATTCCTATACTTCTGTGTTCTTGCATACTCATCAAATAACTGAAGATGCTTAATAGGATTCTCCAAAGGACTTCTACTAAACTGTTGTCTCTCTACCGTTTGGATCAGTCCGAAAGGCAACTCAAAAGTTTCTGCGGTGATCGCAGGTCCATTCAGCCCAACATTAGTGGTGTGCTTTAGTTTGTATTGGTCCTGCATAGGCGTCGGAGCTTGCTGATCATCAGTCATCTTAGCTGCTTATACTTGTGCTCACGCAGAAGATCAGAATTGTTTGGATTTAAAAATAAAATAAAAAGCAAGTAAAATTTAATGTCCTACAAGAAAATTAATCACTATAGAACTAAATTCAAATCTATGAACTATCCCCGGCAGGTGGCGCCAAAAACTTGATCGCTATTTATTTTCACCCTCAAGTGTAATGGATCGATTGTAGTGCGCGTGACCAAGTGAAATTATCGATCCCACGAGATAGTTATAAATTTAATAAGTGATTCTATATGATAATTAAATTACAAGACAAATCTGGGATGTTTGGAAAGATAATTAATTAAAATAAATATAACTGAAATTAAATAATGAAACTAATTATAAAATAAAATAAATCACGCAAGAGAATACGATTTAAAAGTTCAAGAATGGAGAATTTGTAATGCTCGGGCTAACAACTTAACTATGTGACTAATTTATCTAGACCTAAATTAATTACATGTAGACGTTTATAAAAGGATCACTAAGCCTAGTAAAATCACCTTGATCGGGTAGGATCTAACACATATAATGAGCTGCAAATCCCAAGATCAATAAGGAATTAACTCTCTCTCCCTCTATAGGTACTTCATGCTAAATTCCATTAAAGGCTAGAGCACTAGACTTCCTTTTCTAGGTACACAATTATTAACCCATTTTGTCTCATTACCAATTACCTATTAATGATGTTTTACTAAGTAATTAATATTCCAGATTTAATGTCTAACATTCTTAGGAATTATAGGCCAATCCCCTTAGAATGTCACAGGAAACAACAATTATTATGCAGAAATAAAGAATCCTATTAACTATCAATTAGTGATACCGTCTAGAATAATTAAAGGAATAAAAACTCAAAATACAATAATATGAAGTCTTAAAATATACTGTTCAATAAGGAAATTGCAGAGTAATAAATCCAAGTCTAGCGGAATCAAATCACATAGTCAAAACTGTCTTAATGCCATAACATTACCAATGAAGAAACTTAGCCCATGAATTTACGAGGGCAAATCACAAAGATGTAATAAGCCTCAACCATTGTTCTAAAATAGCAGAAAATAATAACTATAAATTAGAAAACCCTTATGGAGGAATTCGACTCTTCAATCACGATCTCCGTCGGAATCTCCATCTCCGATCCAACTAGCAACTCCAATCGTCTCTCTGGTGGATGGATGGAAGGTGGTGAGTGATGGATGAAATTAGGGCACTGTGTATTGTGAGGTATGAGGCGTGTTTTTAAGTTCAGGAATTTTGGTACTTTTTGCTAAATTCAATTAAAGGCTAGAGCACTAGACTTCCCTTTCTAGGTACGCAATTATTAACCCCTTTTGTCTCCTTACCAATTACCTAATAATGATGTTTTACTAAGTAATTAATATTCCAGATTAATTGTCTAACACTTTTAGGAATTATAGGCCAATCCCCTAAGACCGTCACAGGAAACAACAATTATTATGTAGAAATAAAGAATAATATTAACTATCAATTAGTGATACCCGTCAAGAATAATTAAAGGAATCAAAACTCAAAACACAATAATATAAAGTCTCAAAATATCCTCTTCATTAAGGAAATAAACATTCTAAAGAGTAATAAATCCAAGTCTAGGGCAATCAAATCACATAGTCAAAACTGTCTTAACGCCCTAATATTACCAATGAAGAAACTTAGCCCATGGATTTACGAGGGCAAATCACAAAGATGTAATAACTCTCAACCATTGTTCTAAAATAGCAGAAAATAATAACTGTAAAGTAGAAAACCCTTATGGAGGAATTCGACTCTTCAATCACGATCTCCGTCAGAATCTCCATCTCCGATCCAAGTAGCAACTCCAATCGTCTCTCCGGTGGATGGATGGAAGGTGGTGAGCGATGGATGAAATTACGGCACTGTGTATTATGAGGTATGAGGCGTGTTTTTAAGCTCAGGAATTTTGGTCACTGAGATAAGTTGGGCTTCGGGCCAAAATAAGTTATTAATAGGCTGATATCGGATGAGCCATGAATTAAGACCACTTCACGACTTGAGAGCATATTGGCTCTTCACGTCATTCTTCCATAATATTGTTGCTGCCACCATCTTCTCATCAGTGCACTTGGGCCAACCACTTTTACTTGCATTCAATTTGTCCTTCCTCAAGTATGAGTTTTGGAAATTACTTTTGACTATTGCATGGCCCACCATTACTTGTCAATTAATATGTAATTCTCAATCTTCACATGTCATGTTGGCCCACCAATTGATCAAAGTTCACGAAATGAAAGCCCAAAATTTTATGATGTGGCATGAAAGTGTTATCACGGCCCAACCTTGAAAAGTTTTGAAAGTTCATTAGGCAGCTGCGCGACCTCACCATTTTGATCATAACTTCTTCATCCGTACTCCGATTGAGGTTATCCTTTCGCCCACGCAACCCTCTCTTCCGTGGTTCAACTATTTCTCATTAGACCAGTTTAGACTTCCACACGAATACAGAAAAACTATGGAAAGTGGTCCCGTGTTCTCTTGTATATTGCTCAAATTCTCCCTTCATTTCAACTTTACACTTTTGATCTCTTTTTCCTATCAAAATACAATAAAATACCTCTCATATACCTTTTAATCAATAATAATTTAAAGTACTAAGATATGTGTAAATAATAGCAAATATACACTCAAAGAGGTATCAAATTGGACAAAAAATATACGAATTTCCACTCTCATCAGTACACACTAAAAATATCCCCATATTTAAAAAATGGATCAGGTATAAAACCCAAAAATATCCAACTGGGTCATTTTGTTTCTCATGCACAAATCTCTGTCGTCTCTTATTCGCTTTTCTCCCATATTTTCTTCTATTTTCTAATTTTCCAGATATATGGGTAAGATCTGTCCAACCCCCATAATTGTTCTTCGCAACATCATGGGCTAGAACCATTTTGGTAGATCTAGGGTTTTGAAGGTTTTATGATTTAATTAAACTCTCTTGTTTGTCCTCCGTACTTGTGGATTGATTTTTTATATGATTGTGCTTTCTTAATCCATATTCACGATCATTTTGTGCATCTTCAACTTTTATATAGAGTCTGAATATATATCTTGGTTGTTGATTGAGCGCGTTCACTGCTGAACAGGGTTTTATGTTATGATTCTAAGTGAGGGGACTCCGAAATTTCATTAGAACTATCATATATGAATGTTTATTAATTGAATTGAATTCGGGTTAGTAATCAAGATAAAGAGGGTAATTTTATAGTACCTATAAAGGGATATCATATCGGGTTGGATTCCAAATGTGGAAAATAATTGATACTGATAGTACCTAGAAAGGGGGGTGAAATTACGTCTCTTGCTCCTAGGTTATTCACACGCATTCATGCATATTTACTTGTGTCTATAGAGTAGATTTGTATGATTAAGTGGTGTGTCCATAGTCCACAAGGTAGAGTCGGTCAGCACTTGAAAGTGAAGTTAAGTAGTAAAACTAGATTACCCTAGAGCTACCTATTCTCCATTCTTTAGACACTATCGTATTCTTCCTGTGCTATTTTATTTTAATTATTTAATAATTTTAGTTAGTATTTTAATAATTCTAAACCTCAAACTTTATTGCCTTTTGTCTTAATTAATTTAGTAAATAATTAAATTGATAATACGATGTCCTTTGGGTTCGATATTTAACTTGGTCACTTGCTTAAGCTGCAATTGATATCCTTAATACTTGGGGATTAATTTTGCATGCAAAGAAAACACTCATCAAGTTTTTGGCACCGTTGCCGGGAACGGTTGTTATTATTGATTTTATTATTTCTAGTTTGATTAAGACTTCTATTTGTGATTATTTATTTCTATCTAATCTTGAGTTTTTCTAAGGTACTTGTACGCTAGGAAAAGGAGATTAAGGAAAGGAAGAAATAACACACTGAGCTAAATATGGCCGGAGCAAGGCAAAATCCAGATAATGTTGCCATACATGAAATTTTCATGCACAATGGGATTAGCAACATGGGATTGATAGGAGCAAGGGGGGAAGATGATGATTTTGAGATACATCCTGCTCTTATCAACATGGTGGAGAAGAACCCCTTTTCTTGGAGTTTCTTTAAAGATCCATATCAGCATCTCAGAAAATTCATTGGTTATGCAAACACTTAAAAGGGTGCTGAAGCTAATGATAATGCTAGAAGGATCGTCCTATTCAAGTTCTCTTTGATTGATAGGGCAGAAGCTTGGTATGAGACTTTTGATGCCACAAACTGCGCTATATGGGACCAACTGCTACAGAAGTTCTTAGAGAGATACATGCCACCCTCAAGGGTTTTCAGAATGAAGCAAGACATCACTCAATTTTCTCAAAACCAGTATGAAAAGTTCTATGAGGTGTGGGATAGGTTCAAAGATATGCTCAGGAGGTACCCACAACATGGGATGTCTAAGGCTCAATACATAAGCATCTTCTGCTATGGATTGGATTGTGAGTCGCGTGTTCTTATTGATGCATCATTTGGTTGAGCGCTGTTATCTAAGACATCACTTGAAGCAAAAAATTTCTTTGAAATCATCTATATGAATTGACGTGACTGGCAGTAAGAGGAACTTATATAGTGGGTAAGGTGGCTCTGGTTGAACATCAAGTGGTGAAGCCGAATAGGGATGATGAGATCGTCTCTAGTCTAGCTACATCAACAAGCTACTAGAGTCCCAGTAGAAGCAGATTACAGAGTTGACATAAAGGGGGCCTAGTATGTAGCAGCAAGAAGTGAAGAGTATTGAAGATACCTTCAATCGATACATAGGTAAGAATGATGCAAGGGTTGATCGTCTTGAGGATACTATGAATGCTAATCATGCAGATTTATCAAAGCAGATGGAAGACCTTACTTTGTTGATGGGGTAGATGGTCGGGAACATGAATCAATTGACGAAAAAATTGGAGAAGGGGAAGTTTCCGTATCAAAGTATAACGAACCCGAAAGAGTGCAAAGCCATCACTTTGAGGTCAGGAATGCAGTACAAAAGGCCGATGATGCTAACGGGCGAAAACAAAGATGAAAAGACCTCACTCGACCACCATTGGACCAAGTGTTTTGGTCAAGCAGAGGTCGAGCAGCATACTGTGGAGTCGAAAAATCACGTTCAGTTTATAGGACTCTTGCTCGACCAAGATGGAGTTGCTCGACCAAGATAGAGTTGCTCGACCAGACCATTCTAGTCGAGCAGTGGTCGAGCAACCACTTTCTAGACTGAACAATGCCATCCCGTTTATAGGTCCTCTGCTCGACCAAATTCACCTTGCTCGACCAGACCCTTCTGGTCGAGCAGTGGTCGAACAATACCTTCCAGGTCCCGTTTCCGCGCAGAACGACATGCCTAATGTTTAAGAAGGAAAGCTTAGACTGCGGATATATAATGAAGATATGATTTTCTCTCTTGATAAAGCAATGGAGATGCCCATGGAGACTCAATCATGCAAGAGCATAGATTTTATTTTTTTAATATATTTTTTTAATATTTTCCTTATTTACTTTCAGTTAACTTCCCTTTTTAATATTTTCTTTTATATAATGTGTTTCTTATTTTTAATAATGATTAAATTTTCAATATTTTATTTATTTATTTGGTTTTATTGATGTTGATAGCGAGTTTATGAGATGACGTGTTGATGATGTGGCTGTGATGTGAACTCTACTGATCAAACATAAAATATAATTAGACGAGGCTTCCTCCAAACTCTTGTTATCTGTGATATGGATACTATTATTATTCTCCTCTTAAGGCAGGAGAGTAAATATACAGAGCATATGAATACAATGTATTTGTGTGCTCTGCTCCTTCCTCTCGAAAGGCTAACACCATTTTTATTTATTTGGGAGAAAACTAAGTGGCAATTAATTTGGTGGGCCCCCAGTGTCCTTCGAATTTTTATCAACTTTACTGTTAACATTTTTTTATGCTATTTATTGTGAACATTAAACAAAAATGAATTCCTAATTTCTGCTATGCATATTGCAGTGTTCAAGATTTGGAGTTAGCGTTGGAATTATTAGAATTTACACTTTATAAATAAATCTAAATAGTAGTTACTAATTAATTAATTAAAACAATAATATTCGTCCACTTCAAAAGAACTTATTTATTTTTTTACGTGGATTAAGAAGTATTATTATATATTATTTTATGTGAAGTGAGTAGTTACCTTAGTAGTGAGCATTGGTGCGCCATGTGAGGCCCTTTTACTAGAAAGTGAAAATGCGTACCTTTGAAATGGACGCCCAAACATGGTAAAATGATGTTCTTTAGAGTGGACGGAGGGAGAAAATATTGTAACACAAAAAAAAACTTTACCCTTATTAATTACCAACAAAAAGTTACATTTATCTTTTAGCAATGGAGTGTTAACGGATTTTTAATGTTTTTACAAACAAAATATATTCATTGTTATTTATCAGTAGATTACCATAGGAATCACTATATAAAGTATCACCCCTACTATTAACAACGATTTAATAACGAAAATATTTACTAACGTAATACATTTTCGTTGGTAAAAATTTATCAACCATCATCTTACCAACGGATTTTGGTGTTAATCCGCTGATAAATCATGAAATTAAGATTTTAATTAATGGAATATTCAGGTGGAATAAAGCATATTTTTTAAGTGTCGTAACTAATTAATTGATCAAAATCTTGATAATAATAAGTATTATATATTAATGTTTGTTGCTATGAGTACTGGTTTAAATATAGAAAAACTAGTATAATCGGTTCCAAGGTGTAACTTGGAGTACGGTTACCTATCTTCTTTTAAAAATGTAGACTTTCTCTCCCACAAATATGTCAAAAATTTTCTCCTACGGACGTGTATTTGTTTAAAAAAAGTTAATTTTCTATTTTATTCACTTTTGAGAGTAATATGCTTTTTTTAGGTAATAATTAATAAATGAGATACTCTCTTATGAGACGGGTCGACCCAAAACACGCTAAAATAATACTTTAATTCATATCAAGCATATTTTATAAAACATACTTTAACAACTATTAAATATACTTTATTTATATAATTATACTTTAGTGATGTGTTGACTCATCTCACAAGAGACTTTGTCTTAATAAATAGAGTATTTTTTTAAGGGATGAACATTATTGTAGAACGTATGTATGAAGAATTTGTGAATATATCTTGGGAGAGAGGGAGTAATATTAAGAGACGATTACTCTTATGATCTATATTGTTCATAAAGTCTTGTGAGCAGGGTAACTTATGAATTCATAATTCTAAGTCTTCAATACTCAATTTTAAAAAGTAAGTTATTCATTAATTAGAAGTGCAATATAAAAGAAGAAACTAAAGCAAAAGAAATAAGCTAACAAGTAGTAATATAATAGTAGATGAGTTGAGAATAATATTGAAGCATGTTGCGGCGCCCCTTCAGTTGTGTTGGGCTCGACGGGAGGGGCTCCGGGCGGGTGTCTGAAGTCGATTGCGAGATGCGATATTTTCCTGAGTTGATAACCCCAGATGAAAATCTTAAATCCCTTACTTCAGCTGGTTCTCACTCACAAACTGATTCCACCCGGAGTTGATAACCAACTTATCCACGCTGGGCCATATGTTGAGATGCAGCTGTCGAGGCCTTCCTTGTGGATAGATGGTCGTAAGTCGGAGGCCATTCTTAACCTTAAGGGCCACAGCTTCATCGTCACTCAAGAGCTCCATTAACTTGTCCTGATTGATGATAAGCAGTCTGCTCTTTCCGGTCTCAAGGTCTAACTCTGTCAGGGTTTTCTGATACAGAAATACTGCCCCAGTCGGGACTCTTGCATGAGTGTCTGGCGCAGGATCTTCATCACGTTTCTTGATTCTTACTTTTTATCTCTATTTTACACCTGCAGATGAAGATGATGGATCATCAACCTGGGAATCAGGGATGATGATGACCTTTCTGAACAACCTCAAAATACCCATTCAGGATCAGATCAGATAATACCGAGGATGGATGTAGCTAACCCTAGCTAGGTATAGGTATGGTATGGTATGGTCTGTATATATATATATATATATATATATATATATATATATATATATATATATATATATATATATATATATATATATATATATATATATATATATATATATTTATAATTTCCAAGTGGCCTTCGTGATAATTTAATTAGGGTATCCTTTTTCTTGTAGGAACTCATCCTAATTTTGCTACTTTATCTACTACCCAAATTAAATTTGATAATATATCTGCATATAAATATGGTAACTTCTTCAATTTAACCTATCCTAATTAATCACACTACATGATCTATGATTATTTTTCATATATATAATTGAAGTTACCTAGCCCACTTGGTGATTGAGCTCTTCACTAGAGTGAGAGACCCAAGTTTGATTTTCATATTATATTATAAATATTTTACATTAATTTCTTATAAATAACAACTAACGAAAATAGAATTACTATTATATAATTAATTAAGAAATACTTAATCATAATCATAAGTAAAAAATAATACTCCAGTTAAATATTATTTATAAAATTATTTATATTTAATATATATATATATATATATATATGATTGACGTTTTCTCAACACACAATTAATCCCCAAGTATGAAGGATGCAATTGTAACTTTGACAAGCGACCAAGTTATATTATCGAACCCAAAGGATGGATGATTATCAATTTATTATTAACTAAATTAACTAAAACTGCTGTTTGGCAATTTAATTGAGGAGTAATTATTATTCTACTAGATATATTAATTAAATAGCAAATAAAATAGAAAACATTAGAGAATTAACGAGACTAGAACAAGTGAGAAGATAGGTAGCTCTTCGGGTCATCCAGTTTCACTAATTAATCTCCCTTCTATATATCAATTTCTGAATTTGCCTTGTGGAATATGGACGCATCACTAAGCCATGAAAATCTACTCGTGGATGCACATAGAACAATATTGATGTAATTATTCAATCTTATTGGTTGAAGACTTCGTCAATGTGGACCTAACCCATAACAAGTTGTTCAAAGTCATTTATCATCACTTTATATGCTACAACTACTGCAAGAAAGATCCCTTCCTCCATCCATCCATCACTATGAAGATTCGTTTGTGGAATCAAGAAGGAGAACCAAGAGGATTTGAAGAGACTGAAGAAAGAAGGAAGGAGATCGCTACACCAAGGGTTTTATTAATTCTTTTCTTCTATTTTCTAATTTTCCAGACTATGGGTAAGATCTATCCAATACTCATGATTATTCTTCGCAACATCATGGGCTAGAACTATTTTGGTAGATTTAGAGTTTTAAAAGTTTTATGAATTAATTGACTTCTCTTGTGTGTCCTCCGTACAACATTTCTTGTGGATTTATTTTATATATGATTGTGCCTTTTTAACTCATATTCACGGACGTTTTGTGTATCTTCAACAGTTATAGAGTGAATATATATCTTAGTTGTTGATTGAGTGCGTTCACCGCTGAACAGGATTTTATGTTATGATTCAAAGTGAGGGTTGATGAGAGTGATAATTCAAGTATTTTGAGCTCTGATTTGTGTAGACATTGAGTACGATTTGGTTTGTTATCAAGACAAATTGGGTTGTTTATGGTAAATCCACGAAACAGATGCTACTGAGGCTATTTGAGCATATTTGTACAGAAAAACAAGTCAGAAGTCCTCGAAATTGGAAAACACATTTTTCGAGGCATAGCTCGACCATGGAGACGTAGCTCGACCAAGCTTAGTCTGGTCAAGCTACACATGGGAAGTTGAGCTGGCTGCATTCAGTTTATAGCAAGGTGGTTCGACCAAGGTCGTGTAGCTCGACCAAGAGCTCGAGCTACAGCAGTTAAGTCGAACTGGGCGGAAGACAAAGTTTCAGTTTACAGACACGCAGCTTGACCAAGGGGGTCCAGCTCGACTAAGCTCAGTCTGGTTGAGCTGGGACACAACGCTATAACATTGGGATTTCACCTCCAGTGCGTGTATTTTCATGTTTTCCAAGAAAAAGCCCAGTAAAGGTCCGTGAGAAGAGTTTACAAGTATAAAAGAGGATGTAGATCACGTCATAAAAAGGAGTCAAATTCCACATCCATCCTACCCTAACTCCATCCGCAGGAGTTGTAGAGAGAGATTCGTGCAGCGAATGAAGAGAGAACTATGTCAAGATTCAAGACGAAGCGAGAAGCGACGGGGCCCACATCTAGGGTTTATTTTGCAACTTAATCTTTCTTGTAATTTTCTAGACAATGGGTAAGATCTATCCAAACACCATGAACGTTCTTCGAAACATCATGGGCTAGAATCGCCTTGGTAGTTCTAGGGTTTATGAAGGTTTTACTATTTAATTGAACTTCCGTGTATATACTACGTACAACACTACTTGTGAATTTATTTTATATAAGACAATGCGTTTTTAATTCATACTCAGAGTTGTTTTGTGCATCATTAGCTGTTATATAGAGTCTGAATAGAAATATCTTGGTTATTGATTGAGTGCGTTCACTGCTGAGTTATGATTCTACATGAGGGGACTCCGAAGCTTCATTAAAACTATCGTATATATACTTATTAATTCAATTGAATTTGGGTTATTATGTAGGATAAAGAGGATAATTTCATAGTACTTATAAAGGGAGATCATACCGGGTTAGAGTAATTAGTTATTGATAGTACCTAGAATGGGAGGTGAAATTATGTTCATGCTCCGAGGTAATTCACGCGTATTACATGCTTGTCTTCTTTTGTCTATAGAGTAGATTTGCATGGCTTAGTGATGCGTCCATATTCCACAAGGCAGAGTCAGAAATTGACATATGAAAGGGAGATTAATTAGTGAAACTGGATGGCCCGAAGAGCTACCTATTTTCTCACTTGTTAAACTCTCATTTATTCTCTACTATTTTCTATTTTATTAGTTATTTAATTATTCTGTTTAGTATGTTAATTATCATAATCTGAATAAATTGTCGAACAATAGTTTTAGTTAATTTAGTTAATATTAAGTTGATAATCATCCGTCCTTTGGGTTCAATAATATAACTTGGTCGCTTATCAAGCTACAATCGCATCCTTCATACTTGGGGATTAATTGTGTGTTGAGAAAATGCTCATCAAGGGGACTCTGAAGCATCATTAGAACTATCATATATGAATGTTTATTAATTGAATTGAATTTGGATTAATAAGAAGGATAAAGAGGTTAATTTTATGGTACCTATAAAGGGAAATCATATCGGGTTAGAGTTGTTGGCGTTCTATCATTTGGTTACTGTGTACCGTTAGGGTTCCATGCAATTTTATATCAGCGGAAGCAAGAATATAAAATTGAATTACATTTCACTAGGGTATGTTGAAGAAGAACAGCTGCAGAAACAAACTCTTGATCTTCAGCTGTATTTCCAAGTCCAGTCTTGACGTCGTGTGAGCGACGATCTTCAAGACACTCCCAATCTGCTCTCTTCCCTTATTTCTCAAGTGAAAGTGGCGCAAAATTAGGGTTTCCAAACAGTTGAGATGACTTACATATGAGCTACAACAGGGACTAGGAGGAGAAATTAGAGTTGGGCCTCCATTGGGCTTAAGTATCCATGTTTAGCCCAAAACTTATACTTAAGTCCAAAAATAATAATACATTCCACTAAAGTATTATTACTGCACTTCCACCCTAATCTCATATTATGTTATGGGCTCCTTCTTATTATATGCCCGTTAGTCTCCCCGTGTTTAAGATATACAATGCCCATTAATTAATTAAGTTACTAATAACTCCATTAATTAATATCTCATTCGAGAGTAGTACCACTCAATCTTGTTATCATGCTGGAATAAATCCATCTGCAGGGTTTACATGATAATTCTTATGAGCTCTCAAGAGGACATCATCAGCCAATTTAATAGGACACATATTCCTTCTATAATCAACATCACACCATAGAGACAGCACAATCTCCCAACTCACCGAGCATGTTGATTTAATATATAAATCTCACCCATTAATGAATCAAAGACATAAATACTGGCTTACATGTTAAGGTTATTGTATAGGGATTAAGAGCACGAACATCCATAATAACTTAGATCAAATTCTTCTATATAGTCAGTATAAGTCGAATAATCTCAAGCTGTCCTGCTCAATACACACAAAGCGCAGTAATGTGAACTATAGTCAAGACAAACTAATACCAAATCACACTACAACCATCCCGATAGATTGTCCCCGTCTATCTCGATTGCGAGTATCTGTTTATACTTTATAAGGATCTGACAGTATGATCTTCTGTGAGACACCGTACACCATATTATCTACAGTACAAAGTATGCAATAATATATAAATAAATTATAATATGCAAAACATTTGATCATATGATTCTCATTTCAAATAAATTGTCAAAACATTGTTCATACAAAAAACTAGACTTTTACTATACAATCCAAAATCTCCCACTTATACTAAAAGACTATGCTGCCATATCTGATGACACGCATCTGATCCCTATTCCTTCTACATGACCATCGAACGCTTTCGCTGGAAGGCCCTTAGTATAAGGATTAGCTAGGTTGTCCTCCGATGCAATCTTAGCGACAACAACCTCCCCCCTTTAGATGATGTCTCGTTTCAAATGGTACTTACACTCAATATTTTTACTTGCCTTATGGGCTCGTGGTTCTTTCGAGTTTGCTACTGCACCACTGTTATCCCAATAAATTGTGATTGCTTTGGGCAAACCAGGAATCATATCCAAGTCTATTAAGAAGTTCCTAAGCCACACTGCTTCTTTAGCTGCCTCAGAATCTGCTACATATTCAGCTTCCATGGTAGAGTTCGCAATGCATTTCTGCTTTACACTCCTCCATATTATGGCTCCTCAACCAAGAGTAAACATATAACCCTAGGTGAATTTACTAGCATCCCTATCTGACTGAAAATCCGAATCAGTATAACAAAGTATCTGCCCAGTAAATCAACATATAATCACTAGTTCTTCACAGGTACTTTAAAATATATTTTACTGCAGTCCAATGCCCTTGTTCGGGGTTACTTTAATACCTACTGACCATACCCGCGGCATAACAAATATCCGGCCTCGTACATAGCATTGCATACATGAGGCTTCCTACTGCCGAAGCATAAAGAACCACTTTCATATCCTCTATTTCCTTTTATATCTTTAGTCACATTTCCTTAGATAGAGGTATTCCATGTCTGAAATATAGAAAACCTTTCTCGGAGTCTTGCATTATAAAACGAGCTAGAATTGTATCAATGTATGAAGCTTGGGACAAGCAAAACATTCTTTTCTTGAGTTCCCTTATCAATTTGATCTCTAGAATGTGTCCGGCTTCTCCTAAGTCCTTCATCTCAAACTGCTTGGATAGCCATACCCTTACGCCCAACAATACATTTACATTGTTTCCAATGAGCAGGATATCATCCACGTAAAGTATAAGAAATACCATTACATTTCCGTCACACTTCTTTTACACACAAGATTAATCCGGACATTGAATAACTCCATATGACTGGATTACTTCATCAAAACGGATGTTCCATGATCTTGAAGTTTATACAATCCATAAATGGACCTAGTAAACTTACACACAAGATGTTGTTCCCCTTTCGCAATGAATCCCTCTGGTTGCTTCATTTAGATGTTTTTCTCGTGACTTTCATCCAGAAAGCTGTCTTGACATCCATTTGTCATACCTCATAGTCCATATGAGCGGAAATAGATAAAAGAATCTGGATTGACTTAAGCATGGCAACGGGCAAAAAGGTTTCCTCATAATCGATTCCGTCTTTCTGATTGTACACTTTCACAATGAGCCTTGATTTAAATTTTTCCACCTTACCGTCAGATCCTCTTTTTGTTTTGTAGATCCACTTGCATCCAATGGCTTTCACACCCTTGGGTGGTTCTACAAGCTCCCAGACTTGATTAGAATACATGGATTCTATTTTAGATTTCACTGCTTTTTGCCATGATTGAGCATCTTTATCATGCAGTGCTTCGTCATAATTTCATAGGTCGAATTCATGTTCACCAGGGACAAAGTATGACAACTCTCCCAATCCCATGAATCTATCCGGTTGTTTCACAACCCTCCCACTATGACGAAGCACCACAGGTAATTATGTATCAGATGTGACACATGGTGCAGTGTCTTGTGGTATATCCTCTTGTACAATTGGTATTATATTTGGTGTTTCCCCTCTTACTTCCTCTAGATCATTTTTACTCATGGGTTTGTGATCCATTATATAATCCTCTTCTAAAAATCTGGCATTCATGCTAACGATCACCTTTTGTTCTTTTGGACTATAAAACAAACCAACCTTCGTTCCTCTTGGATATCCTATAAGCAGACAAATATCAGTACACGATTCTAACTTATCAGTATCAACCTTTAACACATGTGCCGGAGCACCCCAAATCTGAATGTGTTTCAAACTAGGCTTGCGTCCGATCCATAGTTCGGTGGGTGTGGAGGCTACCGATTTAGAAGGTACTAAGTGTTGACATTTGGATCTTTTAGTTAATGTGAACCGTTAGGATTCCATACAATTATATTGCAATGGAAGCATAAACATAGAATTGATTTCCTTTCACCGGGGTTGATGTAGAGGTTGAATTCTCGCCGGCAGCCTGCATAACCTCACCGTTTTGGGCATAAATTTCTCATCCGATCTCGGATTTGAGTGATCTATGCGCTGAAACGACGCTCTCTTCCGTGGCTTTCCGTCAGTATATCACACGTTGAATTCCAAGTTCTGTACTATTTTATAAAAATCGTACGAGTTGGCGGACAGCAGCAGCAAACGACCTTTTGATCTACTGTTGTATTCTCAAGCTCAATCTCGACGTCGTGTGGGCGATGATCTTCGAGATCTTCTCAATCCGCTGTTCCCTAACCCTCACATGTTAGGCGTGATCAATCTCATAGATTAAGGTTTTCGGATAGCTGAGATGACTTATATATGGGCTATAGTAGGGACCAGGAGGAGAAATTAGAGTTGGGCCTCCATTGGGCTAAAGTATCCGAACTTAGCCCAGAGCTTATACTTAAGTCCAATAATAATAATATATACCACTAAAATATTATTACTGCACTACCGTTCTAATCCCATAATTACGTTATGGGCTCCTTCTTATTATGAGTCCGTTAGTCTCCCCATGTTTAAGATATTCAACTTCCATTAATTAATTAAGTTACTGACAACTCCATTAATTAATATCTCTTCCAAGAATAGTACCACTCAACCTCATTATCATGCCGGAATAAATCCACCATAATAACTGAGATCAAGTTCTCCTATAAGTCAGTATAAGTCGAACGATCTCAAGCGGTCCTGCTCAATACACACAAGTGCACTAATGTGATTCTATATCCAAGACAAGCTAATACCAAACCACACTACAACCATCCCGATAGAGAGTCCCCGTCTATCTCGGTTATGAGCATCTGTTTATACTTTATAAGGAAACCGATAATATGATCTTCCGCGTGTTCTCGCACAGCGTATTATCTACAATATAAAGTAAGTGGACTATTGCATCGTGCATATAAATAAATTATAAGACGCAATTATTTGATCATATGATTCTCATTTCAAATAAATTTTTATAACATTGTTCACATTAAAGCTAGACATTTAGTATACAATCCAACAATCTCCCACTTATACTAAAAGACTATGATGTCATGTCTTCTGTCATACATCTGATTCCCACTCCACTACACGACCATCAAAAGCTCTCGCCTTAACGTCTTCGTAAATAGATTTACTAGGTCATCATCCGATGCAATCTTGGCGACAACAACCTTCTCCTCATCATACGATTTCTCGTAACAGGTGGTACTCGCGCTCCATGTGTTTAATTGCCTTATGGGCTCGTGATTCCTTCAAGTTTGCAACAGTACCATTATCATCAAAATAAATTGTGATAGTCTTGGGCAAACTTAGAAACACTTCAAAGTCCATCATGTAGTTTCTACAGTCATACAGATACTTTGGCTGCCTCATAGGCTCCAATTTTTCATCTTTTCATGATGGAATCCGGAGTCTCAAATATATTTCTATATAACACTCCTCCACATAATGGCTCTACTTCCTAAAATTAAACACATAACCTTCGAGGTGGATTTACTGCTATCCCTATCTGATTTGAAAAATCCAAATCTATGAAACCCACAAGAAGCAGTGAATCTGTTAAGTAAGTCTCCCATTTAATTTCTTATTTCGGGTTACCTTGATACCCATTATCCATGCATTTAGCAAAACAGATATCCATTCTCGTGCATAGCATTTCTTAGATTAAGCTTCCTTATTCGCCGAAGCTTAAGGAACCGCTTTCATCACCTTTATCTTCTTTTGTGTCTCAAGACACATTTCCTTAGATAAAGTCACATGCTAAAACAATTAAGGATCGTATCATCTCATGAAGCTTGAGACAAGCATAACATCCTTTTCTTGTGATCCGTATTACCGCGATCAAAAGGATATTTTTTACTTCTCTTTTTTAAGTTCTTCATTTTACACTGCTTTATCAACCATACCCATACACCCTACAATAATTTTTCATTGTCTCCAATAAGAAATATATCATCTACTTACTGTACAAGAAATACCACCACGTTCGATCACTCTTTTGAATACACAAGACACATCCGCGCATTGAATAAATCCATATGCCTGGTTTTCCTCATTAAAACAGATATTTCATGATCTTGAAGCTTGCTTTAGTCCATCGAGGAACACTTTTAAGCTTACTATCACAATGTTCTTTGCCCTTTGCAATGAATCACTCTGGTTGTTTCACATAGATGTTTTCCTCAAGACTTCCAATCAGGAAAGCTGTCTTGACATCTATTTGCTATCCCTCATATTTCATATAAGTAGCAACAGATAAAAGAGTCCGTATCAACATAGGCATAGCTACTGGCGAACAGGTTTTCTCATAATCGAATCATTTCTTTTTTAGTATACCTTCTCGCAACAAGATTTACTTCCAAGGTTTTCACCTTATCCAATGATCCTCTTTTATTTTATATGCCCACTTCCAAAGGGTTTTACACCATTTAGTGGTTCTACAAGCTCCCAGACTTTATTTAGAATCCATTTATTCTATTTCAACATTCATTGCACTTGCTAAGATATCGCATTTTGATCTTGTAGTGCTTCGTCGTATTCGTGGGTCAACTCCATGTTTACTAGGGATCAAGTCTAACGACTCTCCCAAAACATATATCTTACAGGTTGTCGAACAACCCTCCCACTACAACAAGGCACTACGCGCAATTGTGTATCAGACGTGACACGCGTTGCAGTTTACCTTGTGGTATATCCTCTTATACAATTGGTACTAATACTTTGTGTTTTCCCTCTCACTTCCTTTAGAACAATTTATACATGGGTTTATGATTTAATACATAGTCCTTTTCTAAAATTCTAGTGTTTGTGTTAGCAATCACCGTTCGATCTTTTGGACTAAATAAATCATCACCCTTTATTTTTCTTGGATATCCCACAAACAGACAAACGTTATACGACATGCTTTTTCTAGGGCATACCCATAAAATGAATTTAGTAATTCCAAATAACTCATCATCCATCTAATTACTATTAATTACTAGGATTAGAAGACGCAATATTAATTACTATTTGTTGCATCCTTGGGATAAACATGATTTAAGAGTGAACAAATTATCGCCAACGTACAATAATAGATTATAGCTCCATCCTTCATTACTATGACCATGTCATTTAAATGAAATGGAGTATCCATCAGTAAATGCATAGAAACTGAAATAAAATTCTTTCTATGAAACCGTACGTAAAGACAATTTCTCATAATCAAATGTTTATTCATATCATAAGATAAATAAACTACTCCCACTGCAACAGCCACTACTCTCGTAGTATTACCCATGTACATAATAATCTCATCATCACTTACTCGCAGGCTTTTAGTGATTCCGGTGTCTACACACAACGTGTCAGTGGATGCCATCACTAATCATGCTTCAACGACTAGTGAATGAGATACTAGCCTTGTTCATACCTTGATGAAAATGGTTTTCCTTCGCTACATGTTTTGTCAGAAATTCCCCACCATATACAACCTTTCGTATTTCAGGTAGAACTTGCTCAAAGCATCCAGACAAATTATGAAGAATAAATTGACCTAGGTTTCCCCTTCAATTTCTATTCCAAACATTTCCAATTCATTCATCA
This sequence comes from Pogostemon cablin, assembly GCA_023678885.1. Classification (NCBI taxonomy): domain Eukaryota; kingdom Viridiplantae; phylum Streptophyta; class Magnoliopsida; order Lamiales; family Lamiaceae; genus Pogostemon; species Pogostemon cablin. Next base: position 17,945,142 of record CM042984.1, read on the forward strand.
AGTTAACCATGACCTCTTGCCTTTTTAACCTCACTTAAGTATCCGAAGAGTCGCATGAGACCATCATATTTCTATGAACCTTTCACCTCTTCACTAGAAACTTTAATAGGCATCATAGAACATCCTTAGTGAGAACACACTTATATTTTCCTAAGCAGTAAAATTCGAAACCAAGATTCTTTTCTAATCATCTAATTTTGGACAAGTAAATATGTTTCTTTCAGTAAACAATAAGCGAGATAAAACCATTTTGAAAATTCAGAGAATCATATATAAATAAACCAATCAAATCTTCGAATTTATCCTTTTATATTGATTCCCTCAAAACAATATAAAAATAAAATTCACCGACATCGCAAGCACCGGTAGTCTGCAAGCCACGATAGTATGGACGTTTACAAATCCGAACATTTACAAGAGAATGTTTTACCCATTAATTTCATTTGTCAACCTAAACTCATGACAAAATAATTAATAGTCGGTTCCTCTTTAGCCATGCAAATAAAAGCTGTGACTCCAATGGGGAGGATACTTATTATTTACATCTAAGTGTACACCATTATTTGACCCCAAGTCAGCGGCCCAAGCTTATGTGCCTTACAGATGGAGAAGTACACACGCGCTCGGATAACTTCCTACAGTCATCAATTATAAGTTTGTACAGTGATCCACAAATAAACTCATCCGATGGGGAGGAAGGTCTATGACAACACGCAAGTTCATATGCATCACATTACAAATAATAATTATTTAATGAAGTCTGTACTAGTGATCTGTGAATAAACTCATCCGATGGGGAGGAAGGTCTATGCCAACACGCAAGTTTACTCACATCACTTACAAACCAATAATGGAGGCCGTGGGAATTAATTATCAATACCCTCTCCCACTTAGTTATTTGACACTAAGGGTTTTTACATGTATACAATATTCAGAATAATATACGCAACTAAACATGCTATTATTATGGCAATAAAGATAGTAAATCAAATTGCACTATCATTCCAAATATATAATAATAATTGACAAATAAAGCAATCATAGCAAATTATATATAAAGAAATAAAAAAATTTGCCTAATATAAAATTGACTTGGTCAACGCATAAAAGCAATTAAGGTAATGGCTTGCCCAACAACTTAGTTTTCTTTGGCCCTAAGCCATCTCACCCACATGCACACACCACCTGGAGAGGCGGCTTTCCTTCCGTGCTTAGCCCGTAGAAAAAAATCTCTCCGGCCATCCCCGGTCGGAAGCTCGTCGCCAAGCTGCCGCTCAGTCGCCACACGCCAAAACTTCTGCCGTAGTAGCACTACACTGATCTCGCCCATCGACCTTACCCAGCCGTGTCTTCCCTGCTGCCGATCATGCATGCCACGGCTGCCAGGACGTGTCGCTTTTTTCGGTAGGTCGTGCCTCCCACCTTGATCAGCCCTGCCGGCAATTACGCATCCTTCAAAGTACCGTTCTGGCGTTGTCCCTCTGTGCTAGCCCGCGCCACCACTCCGCAGTAACGACGTGCTGGATAACTTATTCTCCCCACCAGAACTGCCGTGAACAGACTTGTCGTGAATCATGGAAGACCTGCCCTACATGCGATCCGCTATAACCCGCCGCCCACCTCACCGCTGAAGGTTCTAGCTGTGAGCTGCAGTAGCGATGCATGTCCATGGGAACTCCATCCAGTGCTTTGCTAGCCTGTTCATCGTCCGGTGGTTCTGGACCGCGCAACCAGACCCGACCAGAGATAGCCAGGCACCATCGTCAGACCCGCTCGGAATATATGCTAGGCCCACCCGGAACACCCTTCAAGACCCGACCGAAAACGTGCCATGCACAATTGGAAACACAACACGCACGATCAGAAATCGCACGCTGCAACCAAGCGCTGCCACACTGCTCACGTGACCTGCTGCCGATGTTGTCACGGATCGCGTCTTCCAGCCTTGCTCTCACTCGACACAGTGGTCAGATTATCAAGAAACCTGCTTCCCATCCGCACCGAGAAGGATGCTCCGCCACTGGAGCTTGCTTTCACCGACACCTAGCTCCGCCAGCCCTGCAACCCATCGCCTGGCTATTTCACCAGGCTTCGACTGTACATGGTTTGCTCCATCATCCAACAGCCAAACAACCATCGCGCCTAAGTTTGGCGACCACCAGGCTGCCTTATGTTTCGTCAAAGAACTCCGCCAGCACGCAGCGTCAATTCACCACGCTGTCCAGCCTTCGTCGTTCATCATCCTCTCACTGCTCAACCCGACGTAAATCATCAGCGTCGTCACCGTAATCGTCGAGTGGTGTTGAGTGTGTGTTGTGTCATACAAATAGGGTTTAATAGGTTCAAGCAATTAACCCTAAAATCTAACATTAACAACACATATTCCACTCAAACCCTAGCCTAACGTGTCACGTTTAGTCATAGAACTTATGCTCTGATACTAATTGTTGGCGTTTGGATCTTTTGGTTAACGTGAATTGTTAGGGTTCCATACAATTCTATCGCAGCGGAAGCATAAACATTGAATTGATTACCTTTCACCGGGGTTGATGTAGAGGTTGAATTCTCGCCGGCAGCCTATGCAGCCTCACCGTTTTAGGCGTAACTTTCTCATCTGATCTTAGATTTGAGTGATCTACACGCCAAAACGATCCTTTTTTCCGTGGCTTTCCGTCAGTATATCACATGTTGAATTCTAAGATCTGTACAATTTTATAAAAATCGTAAAAGTTGGCAGACAGCAGCAGCAAATGACTTCTTGATCTTCTGATGTATTCCCAAGCCCAATCTCGACGTCGTGTGGGCGACGATCTTCGAGATCCTCTCAATCTGCTATTCCCTAACCCTCACTCACATGTTAGGCATGATCAATCTCATAGATTAGGGTTTCCGGACAGCTGAGATGACTTATATATGGGCTACAGCAGGGACCAGGAGGAGAAATTAGAGTTGGGCCTCCATTGGGCTTAAGTATCCAAGCTTAGCCCAAAGCTTATACTTAAGTCCAATAATAATAAGATATACCACTAAAATATTATTATTACACTACCGTTCTAATCTCATAATTACGTTATGGGCTCCTTCTTATTATGAGCTCATTAGTCTCCCCATGTTTAAGATATTCAATGACCATTAATTAATTAAGTTACTAACAACTCCATTAATTAATATCTCATCCAAGAGTAGTACCACTCAACCTCATTATCATGCCGGAATAAATTCACCTACAGGGTTTACATGATAATCCTTATGAGCTCCTCAAGGGGACATCATCAGCCTATGTCGGACACGGATTCCTTCTACAATCAACAGCACACCATAAGGACAACACTATTTCCCAACTCACCGAGTTTGTTGATTTAATTACATGTATATCTCACCCATTGATGAATCAAAGAATTACATACTACCCTACGTGTCGAGGTTATTGTATACCGATTAAGAGCACGAACATCCATAATAACTGAGATCAAGTTCTCCTATAAGTCAGTATAAGTCGAACGATCTCAAGTGATCTTGCTCAATACACACAAGTGCACTAATGTGATTCTATAGCCAAGATAAGTTAATACCTAACCACACTACAACCATCCTGATAGAGAGTCCCCGTCTATCTCGGTTGTGAGCATTTGTTTATACTTACTTTATAAGGAAACCGATAATATGATCTTCCACGTGTTGTCGCACAACGTATTATCTACAGTATAAAGTAAGTGGACTATTGCATCGTGCATATAAATAAATTATAAGATGTAATTATTTGATCATATGATTCTCATTTCAAATAAATTTGTATAACATTGTTCACTCTAAAGCTAGACTTTTAGTATACAATCCAATACTAAGTTCAGAATGTAAGCCGTTGTTTTTAAGGCATATCTCCAAAAGAATTTTGTAATTCTGAATAACTCATCATTGATCTTACTATTTCCATAAGAGTTCTATTCCTTCTTTCCGCTACACCATTATGCTGGGGTATGCCCAGTGCAGACAATTAGTATTCAAACCCAGCCTCTGATAAATAATTCCTAAACTCTCCCAAGAGATATTCGCCACTACGATCAGATCGTAGTGTCTTGATACATTTTCCAAGTTGCTTATCCACATCCGCCTTGTACTCTTTGAATTTATCATAGCACTCAGACTTGCGATGCATCAAATAAATGTATTCGTTAATTATCAATGAAAGTGATGAAATATTCATAACCACCTCTTAACTGGACAGGCATAGGACCACATAAATTAGAATGAACCAATTACAACTAATCTTTGTCTCTATACACCTTTGCCTTAAAAGGCCTTTTGGTCATTTTTCCTTCCAAGCAGGATTCGCAAGTTGGATAATTTTCCACTACTAATGAACTCAGAGGTTCATCAGCTATCAACCTTTAAATCCTACTCAAGTTAATATGATCTAGTCTTAGATGCCAAAGATATGTTTGGTTCATTTTTGAAGGTTTTTTCTCTTATTAGTAGATGTATTATTCAACTCAATTTGTTACACTGTGGGAGAAATTGGATTAAGAGTATACAAATTATCTATCAATGTACCATCACAGATAACAATTCCATTTTTCTTTAAAACAACCTTGTCATTAAAATAAATAGAATATTCATCCATAAACAATTTAGAAACCGAAATTAAATTCTTTCTAAAATGAGGTACATAAAGACAGTTCCTCAAAACAAGAGTTTTATTCTTATTGAAAGATAAATAAACATATCCTACTGCAATAGCCACTAATCTCGTAGCATTCCCCGTGAGTATGGAAATCTCCCCATCACTAAGCAGTCGGGTTTGGTGGAATCCATGCAAAGAATTGCAGACATGGCCAATGGCTCCCGTATCTACACACCAAGTGTCAGCAGATACAGCCGCTAAACACGATTCAACAACTAGTAAATAAGACTTTCTATTCTTGTTCCCCTTCAGAAAAGGGCAGTCTGCCTTGTAGTGTCCCGGTTGCTTACATTTGAAGCACTTGCCTTTAGGCTTCTTGACCACACCACCCTTTTCCTTCAGTTGGTTCACCGGTGCTGAATTTCTTTACTTCCTCTTATTCCTTCCACCTCTCGTCTTGGGATAAGCAGCATTTTCAACAATGTGAACCTGAAGAACTCGACGAAATAGTCCTTCCACCGCCACAAGTTCTGTCAAAAACTCCACCAACATGTATAAACGTTTGTTCATACAGTAGTTCAGGCGAAACTGCTCAAAACTCTTAGGCAAGCTTTGGATTATGATATCGACTTGGGTTTCCCCATCGATTTCATCTCTAAGGACCTCCAACTCATTGAGTTGGCCCATCATTTTAAGGACATGATCCCTTACGGGAGTGCTCTCAGCCATTTTGGTGTTCATCAGCACAGTCATGCCCTCCAACCTAGCAGGTTGTTGAGAGTGGAAATTAGTGTGTTTGAGTGTCCAATTTAACACCATTTTGATGAGAATTGTTGTTATATATTAGCACAAGTGTCTTATATTCCATTTATGTGAGATAAAGGTGCACTTGAGGTGTTTTATTGTGTTTTAGGTGGAAAAAATGATCAAAAGTGCAAGGTTGGAGAAAAGGTGCAATTTGTGCAAGGATGCTGAAAAACGCACGTCCAACTTTCGTAATTTTTCTGTATTTTTGTGGAGATCAAAACTGTTGATGTGATACATGGTTGGAAATCCACTGAAGAGAGGGTCATTTTGGCATAAAGAACACCCCAATCGAGTTCCAAACGAGGAAGTTATGAGCAAAATGGTGACGTTGCGCGAGCTGTGCCAAACATTCCGTGGCTTGTTGCATATTCAAATCATAGATTTTTTAAGAGTTCTTTATATGGATAGAATTCCAAGGAAGAGAGGATCACGTGAGCGCAAGAATTACTCAATTTGGAGCTCGGATATGGAAATTATACGCGAAACGGCGAGACTGTGCAAGCCAATTCGACCTGGGAAGGTCAATTTGACCTGATGTTTTGGTCGAATTGAGGTCGAATCGGATGGCAAAAGAGTCAATTCGACCACGACACCTCAATTTGACCTACTGTGCTGGTCGAATTGAGCACCTGAAGATTCCAGTAGGTCAATTCGACCTCCAATTCGACCTGGAGAATTCAATTCGACCTATTTTCTTGGTCGAATTGAATGTCTGGAACTAACAGAAGGCTAATTCAACCTCTAATTTGACCTGGGGGAATTCAATTTGACCTGCTTATTAAGTTCACAATCTACGTGGAAAACATGAGCAAGTGGGAAAGTAGTGCACACATGAGCAAATGGGAAAGTAGTGCACCATCCACATGGAACACATGAAGCACATAACATACAATTAGATTCCTAAAGTATAGAGAACAAGGAAGAGAGTTAGAAGTAGGCTTCAAAGACAGCACAAAAGAGGGGACAAAGGATAGAGGAGCAACATAGACAGCAAACAAAGAGGAGTGGCTACATGTGGAGCTGCATTGGGCAGCAAGAATAAAAGGACACACAACAATTGGCACACAAAAACGTGGAGAAGGCAGCAGGGAGCTGCTGAAAAAACAGCAAGTTGCAGTAGCAGCTGCTGAGGGCAGCAACGTGTGAGGTTGGTGTGGGTAGAGAGGAGCAACAACGTGCTGCTGAAGAGCAGCAACGTGTTGCTAGTTTGTTGAAGGTTGAAGTGCAGCTGGTGTGCTGCAAGAGCAGCAAGGAGGTGGTGCAGCAAGTGAGCTGCAAAACCAGCAAGAAGAAGATGAGGAAGAAGTTGAACGTGGAGATCCACGTAAGATCAGCCCAACATTGATCTGCTGGAGATTCATGGAGCTTCAAGTAAGATCATTTCTATTAACTATGATTGTTCTTAGATCAATCATGGAATAGAGCTTCTTTGGTAGTTCTAGGATTATGAAGGTTTCATGATTTATTTGTCTTTCGTGTGTAAACTCCGTACAACACTAGTGATTTATTTTGTATAAGATTGTGCATTTTTAATCCATACTCATGGTTGTTTTGTGCATGGTGTAGAGTGAATACATAACTTGGTTATTGATTGAGTGCGTTCACTGCTGAGCAGGGTTTTATGTTATAATTCTAAGAGAAGGGATTTCGAAGTTTTATTAGAACTATCTTATATGAATATTTGTTAATTAAATCTGTTCGGGTTAATAAGTAGGATGAAGAGTATAACTTCATAGTACCTATAAAGAGAGATCATATCGGGTTAGAGTACTAAGTGCACAGGAAATAATTGATACTTATAGTAGCTAGTAAGGGGGTGAATTATATCTCTTGCTCTGAGGATATTCACATGAGGCATACGCATATTTACTTGTGTCTATAGAGTGAATTTGCATGGTTTATTGATGCATCCATAAACCAAAAGGCAGAGTCGGACACCGTCACACGGAAGATGAATTAATAAGTGGAACTGGATGATCTATAGAACTACCTACTTTTTTATTTGATCACAACTCCTTTATCTTTTTTGTTATTTATTTTACTTGTTATTTCATAATTCTTTGTTACTTAATCACATAATCACAACATTTATAATTTCCAACATAGTCTTAATATACTAGAATATAATTAAATTGATAATTATCCGTCCTTTGGGTTCGATATTCACTTAGTCACCTTTCGAGACTACAATTGATATCCTTAATCTTGGGGATTAATTGTGCATTGAGAAAACGTGCTATCAAGTTCTTGGCGCCGTTGCCGGGGACGACATAAAATATCTTTTGATTATTTCTAGTTTTATTAGGACTATTTTCATTCGTGTTTTATGTTCTAACTCTTAATCTTTTTAGGTACATGCTTACTAGATCAAAGGTTGGAAAGTTGGCAACCTCTAATCCGGAGATCGGAGCATCAACAAAGAAAAAAAAGAGTAAAATTCAAAACAAGAAAGAAGAACCAACTACAATTCTGAAATTTGGAGTTGAAGTGGACGAACCAAACTTCAAAGCGACTTAAACTATGGTTTATCCAAACACGGCTGCAGAGGAAGTCGACATGGCCAATTATGTGGCAAATCCTGACAATCTGGCCATCTGTGAAGTCTTCAAGAATAACGGGGCTGGAAACTTTGGGCTTCTAGGAGCAAGGGGGGCTAATGCGAGCTTCGATCTTCACCTCACCCTGTCTGATGCAGAGTTTGAGATTTTATCTAATGATGCATGTATTGACTATGTTGAGAAGTTACTTGCATTAGGTGATGCCAGGGATGAACAGATAAGGAAAATCACTGCTGACATGGTGAATAAGAATAAGAAGTCCACTGTTAAAGAGGAGATGAAGCCTGCTGCTAAGGAAGAAAAGCATGAGAGCCAAAGAGTTGAAGTGGTAGAGGAGATCGCAGGACCAACCATATCTCTTACTTTTCCTTCTACTAACTCTAATGTGATTTTTGATAATCTTTTGGTTGCAGGAAAGATGGATGATCCATATCTGAAGCCTCTGAACATACCTCCGCGTTTTATTCTTATATTGGTGTTGAAAATTCTAACTTGTTTGATCTTTGTTTTGCTACGCAGGTTGAGCCTACAATTGAGTGGAGGATTGACAAGAAGAAATCAAACTAGTCATGGGAGGAAAGGAATTCAAAGAGTCCTATTTTAGTGACGAAGAAGGGTGAGATGGTTGGTACGAAAAATAAGAGAGGATGAAGGTACATGAAAGTAATGATGCGAGAAGACCGTCCTCTGATCGAGTAGTCCAAAAGGTTACAACCATCGTGACTCTCCGACATTAAACAAGAGCACCTGTTGGGGGTTTTCCCTTCCATTTTATTGCTTTATTCTTTTGTGTGATTAAGAAATTTTTATATTGAACGTGCTTACTTATCGGCAATTACATCTCTTTGCAAACTTAGTTTCAACTATATAGTTTCTACTAAGTTTGGGAGGGTGTGATGCACTTACCTCAATAAACACCGATAGTATAATCTTTTCTTTGTAATGTTTGCTAGGGGAGTTGATTTTGCGATATGTTGAAATTTTAATCGGTTTTGATGTGTTGATTTTTTTTGCAATTTGTCTAGTGTTCAGTGGTGTTTATAGTGTGTGGAGTCGATTAGATAGTCAATTAATTCTTTCTTATAGCTCTCCTATTTTATTGATGAATCCTGTGATTATGGGTGTGTTTGAACTTTGATGATAGAAAAAGACAATTAGGTGGCAAGATGAGTTCTACACTGAGGAGCTCATGCGTACATAGGAAAAAATCAGGTGCCCTCGTTTCCTTATTCTAGTTTTTATGTGTGCTTTTAATTCATGGAGTGAAGGATTGTGTTTATGGTGGCGATCCATGTGAGCTTATATTGTTAAAATTGTCTTTGAAATTCATATGCTCTTGAAATTGATGAAGGAATTGTACTTGAGTTATATTGCGATACGAAGTTCTATTTGTACTTGTGGGATATTGTTTACCATGAAAGGTGCTCTGTTATTTGTTAAAAAACCATGTAAGATTTTGAGCCTTGTTGATCATGTACATAATCACATGATATTTCTTTTCTGGTGAGTATCATTCTTGTATGTGTATTCTAGAATTTGTCTCTTGTCTTACTTGAAGCTATATGTGTGTTAGATGATGGGAGATAATTTAAGGTCATCCTTGAATTTATGAGTAAATTAGCCAAATAATTTCCTACCAAATAATTTTATATCTGTAGTTAACCCTTTTGAGCCTAAAAGCCTTATTTCTTTGGCAACTTACGAAGATAGCCACTTTCATATCCTATTTGAGCCTTAAATCCCTATATCTAGTGGAGAATTGAATGTTGTCAAAGTGTGTGAAGTTGATTTTGATGGAGTTTGGAATGAATAAAATATTTAGAGTTGTACAAGTGATTATGAGCTGAAAAAAAGTTGCTTAGGGGTAGTGCCCAAAACTGGTACCCCGAGATGTTAGAGGTAGTGCCCGAAACTGGTACCTCAAGAAAGAAAAAAAAAGAAAGAAAAGAAGAAAAAAAATAGCTGTGCTTGAAGGTGGAGAAGGAATGAAAATCGTCTGCATTGAAAAGAAATAGAGGATGAAAGTTGAAGTGATCAATCAGCTTTAATTCTCTACTATTTAATTACATTGTCCATATACTTTCTATCTTAACCAAAGATTCCACGTTACATTCAAAATAAAAGTCCTTTTCGATCCCATTATCGAGTCATACCTTTTAGTGGTGAAGAATTTGAGACTTTCGGCAAGCCTATGGTTACGCATGGACTTGAATTGAATCTGAAAGTAAACACTTTAACCCATAAGTGTACATCTTTTACACTTGAGTGCACGATATATACTTCCCGTGAGAACCTGTGAATGGAGCATTTGAATTAGTGGTGATTGTCTTATCTTGTATGCTATGGATTGATTATTATATGTAATGAGAGTTGCATGACCTAAATTGAGGAAAATTGTATTGTGAATGTGGTATTTGTCATAGTCCTTGTTTCCCTGCTAATTTTACTCTTTCTCTCTTTATTTTTATGTTGTTGCCTCGGGACGAGCAACGGGTAAGTTTGAGGGATTGTTGAGAGTGGAAATTAGCGTGTTTGAGTATCCAATTTAACACCTTTTTGAGGAAAATTATTGTTATATATTAGCACAAGTGTCTTATATTCCATATATGTGAGATAAAGGTGCACTTGAGGTGTTTTATTGTGTTTTATGTGGAAAAAGGATCAAAAGTGCAAGGTTGGAGAAAAGGTGCAATTTGTGCAAGGATGCTGAAAAGCGCACGTCCAATTTTTGTAATTTTTCTTTGTTTTGGAGATCAAAACTGTTGGTTTGATACAAGGTTGGAAAACCACTAAAGAGAGGGTCATTTTTACGTAAAGAACACCACAATCGAGTTCTAAACGAGAAAGTTATGAGCAAAATGGTGACGTTACGCGAGCTGTGCCGAACAGAATTGCTGTGCTACATTCCGTGGCTTGTTGTACATTCAAATCTTGGAGTTTTTAATAGTTGTTTATATGGATAGAATGCCAAGGAAGATAGGATCGCGTGAACGCAAGAATTACTCAATTTGGAGCTCGGATGTGGAAATTATACCTGAAACGGTGAGACTGTGCAAGTCAATTCGACCAGGGGAGGTCAATTCGACCTTATGTTCTGGTCGAATTGAGGTCGAATCGGACAGTAAAAGAGTCAATTCGACCTGCTGTGCTGGTCGAATTGAGCTCCTGAAGCTTCCAGTAGGTTAATTCGACCTCCAAATCGAACTGGATAATTCAATTCGACCTGTTTGCTTGGTCGAATTGAACATCTGGAACTTACAGAAGGCTGATTCGACCTCCAATTCGACCTGGTGGAATTCAATTTGACCTGCTTATTAAGTGCACAATCTACGTGGAAAACATAAGCAAGTGGGAAAGTAGTGCACACATGAGAAAATGGGAAAGTAGTGCACCATCCACATGGAACACATGAAGCACATGACATACAATTAGATTCCTAAAGTAAAGAGAACAAGGAAGAAAGTTAGAAGTGGGCTGCAAAGACAGCATAAAAGAGGGGATAAAGGATAGAGGAGCAACATGGACAGCAAACAAAGAGGAGTGGCAACATGTGGAGCTAAATTGGGCAGCAAGAATAAAAGGACAAACAACAATTGGTACATAAAAACGTGGAAAAAGCAGCAGGGAGCTGCTGCAAGAGCACCTGCTAAGGGCAGCAATGTGTGAGATTGGTGTGGTGTAGAGAGGAGCAACAACGTGCTAAGGGGCAACGTGCCGCTGAAGAGCAGCAACGTGCTACTGGTTTGTTGAAGGTTGAAGTGCAGCTGGTGTGCTGCAAGAGCAGCAAGGAGGTGGTGCTGCAAGTGAGCTGCAAAACCAGCAAGAAGAAGACGAGGAAGTTGAATTTGGAGATTCACGTAAGATCAGTCCAATCTTGATCTGCTGGAGATTCATGGAGCTTCATGTAAGATCATTTCAATTAACCATGATTGTTCTTAGATCAATCATGGAATAGAGGTTCTTTGATAGTTCTAGGATTATGAAGGTTTCATGATTTAATTTGTCTTTCATGTGTAAACTCCGCACAATACTACTTGTGGTTTATTTTGTATAAGATTGTGCATTTTTAATCCGTACTCACGGTTCTTTTGTTCATCATTAACTGTTGTGTAGAGTCTGAATACATAACTTGGTTATTGATTGAGTGCCTTCACTGCTGAGCAGAGTTTTATGTTATAATTCTAAATAAAGGGGTTCCGAAGTCATATTAGAACTATATTATATGAATACTTGTTAATTGAATCATATTCGGGTTAATAAGTAGGATGAAGAGTATAACTTCATAGTACCTATGAAGGGAGATCATATTGGGTTAGAGTACTAAGTGCACAGGAAATAATTGATACTGATAGTACCTAGAAAGGGGGTGAATTATATCTCTCGCTCCGAGGATATTCACACGAGGCACATGCATGTTTACTTGTGTCTATAGAGTGAATTTGCATGGTTTAGTGATGCGTCAATAAACCACAAGGCAGAGTCGGACACCATCACACGGAAGATGAATTAATAAGTGGAACTGGATGATCTATAGAACTACCTACTTTCTTATTTGATCACAACTCCTTTATCTTTGTTGTTATTTATTTTACTTGTTATTTCATAATTCTTTGTTACTTAATCACATAATCTCAACATTTATAATTTTCAACATAGTCTTAATATACTAGAATATAATTAAATTGATAATTATCCGTCCTTTGGGTTCGATATTCACTTTGTCACCTTTCGAGACTACAATTGATATCCTTAATCTTGGGGATTAATTGTGCGTTGAGAAAACTTGCTATCACAGGTCGACTCTGGTGTCTGAAGAGTTCCTTAAGATTCTGCATTATATCATAGGCAGTGTTCATGGCTTGATGTTGAAGCTTAAGCACATTTGACATAGAAGCCAAAATGTAGCACTTAGCCATCTTATCAGCCTTAACCCACCTATTATAAGCAGCTTTTTCCTCTTCACTAGAGTCATCAGTAGGTGTCACATGACATTCCTCAGTGAGTACAAATAGGGGTGGGTAAAATTGGTATATCGAAAATACTGATACCGTATTGAAAAATTCGGTGTGGATTTTTCCATACTGATATCGATATCGAAATTTCGGTATACCAAAATTTCGATAAAATTTAATTCTATATCATTACCGTACCAATATTTACCCGTATCGATTTTTTGATAAATACCGATTTATACCAAAAATTTGACATACCGTTTAATACCGAAAAATCGGTATGCCGAAAAAAATAAATATACCAAAAAAAAGATTAATTTTAATTAAAATAATAAATTAAAATACAATAAAATAAAATATTCTAACATACTTCATATTACAATCAATGGACATTATAATTATTTAGATGATATTTATATCAACTACTAATTTATTAGAAATATTTATATAAATTTATTTATTTATTTTTATATATTTTAATATTAAGTGTAACATATCTTTATTTATAAGTATTAGAGTTTATTTTTATATTTAATAAAAATATATTTATGAATAAATGTGATGTATAATTACACATATACTATAATTTAATAATAAAATTATATTCCATTATAAGATAAAATTGTATTTAAATAGAATTTTAAACTCAATACATAGGTCATTTGTTCTTAAAATTAGATATATAACTTTAATAATAAGAAATTTACTAAAAAATAAACTACAATATATAATTAAATTCTTAAAAAATAAATATAAATTTTTTTGATATTTTCGATACGGTATACCGATATTGAATACTGAAATACTGAAATTATTTTCGGTATATCGAAATACCAAAAATTTTAAAACATGTTACCGATATTGTACCGAAATTTTCGTTACGGCAACCATACCGTATCGAAAATTTCAATATACCTAAAATTCGGCATTTCTATATAAATTTCGATACGACAAACTCGGTATACCGAGTTTTTGGTATTTTTCCCCACCCTTTACTGTACAAAGATATAATCTTCAGCAATTAAAACAATGTCCATGTTTCGTTTCCAGTCAACATAATTTGTTGCAAAAAGTTTATGTTCTTTAAACATAACAGCAAGTGGATTAAATGCCATTTGAAAATCCTAAGAATCATAAATAAATAAACAGATCAAAACCTTCGAATTTACCAATTTATATTGATTCCCTCAAACCAATATAAAATAAAATTCACTGATATCTCAAGCATCGTGAATTTGCATGTCACGATACAAACCCGAACATTTACAAGAGAACGTTTTACCAATTAATTTTATTCGTCAATCTAACTTTATGATAAAATAATTAATAGTAGGTTCCTCTTTAGCCATGCAAATAATAGCAGTGACTTTATGGGGAGGATACTTATTATTTACACCTAATTGTTCCCTATTATTTGATTCCAAGTCCATTGCCCAAGCTTGTGTCCCTTCACATGGAGAAGATCACAAGCGCTAGGAATACCTTTCTACAATCATTATAAAGAAGTTTGTACCAGCGATCCGTGTATAAACTCATCCGATGGGGAGGAAGGTACTATAGCCAACGCGCAAGTTTATCCACATCACTTACAAACTAATAATAGAGGCCGCGGAAATTATTAACTAATCCCCTCTCCCACTTTGATATTTAACACTGAGGGTTTTTACATGCATATAATATTCAACAATAAAATACACAACCTAACATGCTCCTTTTACAGCAATTTAAAGCAGTAAATCAATTAGAACATGCATATCATATATAACAATAATCAGATAATTAAATCAATTATGACAATTATATATCACGACGAAAATATAATAAAAACCCACGTCGAATGAAAATTGGGACCAGCCTGCCCCACAATACACGTCGACACGACTCGTGCCGTTCACCTGCACAGGTCTTGCCGCTGCCGTGCATCTACCACCACGCCTGCGCGCCATGCATCCGCCGATCGTGCCACCTGCCGACACGACTCGAGCTGCCCCTGCCCGCTGCTCATGCCGCACACATCTAGCATGCTGGAAACCACTCACAGTCGTGCAGTCGTCGGCACGACTTGTGCGACACAGCAATGTCAGTCGTGCTGTCAGCTCCACACGCCAGTCACGCCGCGTATCATTCATGCCGCAACCCTCGTCAGTCGTGCGACTCTCCGACACAACTCTTGCGCTAGCCTCTGTTGGCCCTCGCACTTGCCGTTTGTGGTCATGTCGTCTGCCGAGCAGAATCACCATGCCTCGTCGCCGCAACACACCGCCTGTTAATAGCGCCACTAGCTGCATTTGCTCCGGTCATGCCGTCTGCCAGGGTTTCTCTACCACCGGCTAGTCTTGTGGTCCATCACCCGCACGTCCGTGCACGCCAAGGATTAGAGCATGGCTTGTGCGATTGCTGCCATCCATCGGGACTTCAACGTGCTACTGTCACACGTCGACCGTGTGTCCGCCTGGCCTCATCGTGCAGTCATACTTTGTCTGCCGCCCAACTGTACGATAATAATGCCGAAAGTGAGCACGACATCGTGCACTTTTTTTTTCAACAGCCGCCGTTGTTCATCCGTCGTGATCCGTCACCCGTCAGCCGTGCCACCACGTGTCGATGTTCGTCGATGATAATCGAGCCATCATATGTGGATAGATTATTCAACAAGAAAGAATAATATTCTAAATCCTAGTCCACTTTTGGCACATAAACCCTAACCTAACGTGTCACGTTTAGCCAAGAAACTGAAGCTCTGATATCAATTGTTGGCGTTCGATCGTTTGGATTACGTGAACTGTTAGGGTTCCATGCAATTCTATATCTATAGAAGAAAGAATATAAAATTGAATTACCTTTCACCAGGGTATGTTGAAGAAGAACAGCTGCAGAAATAACCTCTTGATCTTCTACTGTATTCTCAAGTCCAGTCTTGACGTCGTGTGGGCGACGATCTTCAAGACACTCCCAATTTGCTCTCCTCTCTTATTTCTCACGTGAAAGTGGCACAGAATTAGGGTTTCCGAACAGCTGAGATGACTTATATATGGGCTACAATAGGGACTAGGAGGAGAAATTAGAGTTGGGCCTACATTGGGCTTATGTATCCAAGTTTAGCCCAAAACTTATACTTAAGTCAAATAATAATAATACAGTTCGTTAAAGTTTTATTACTGCAATACCACCCTAATCCCATATTACGTTATGGTCTCCTTCTTATTATGTTCTCGTTAGTCTCCCGTGTTTAAGATATACAATATCCATTAATTAATTAAGTTACTGACAACTCCATTAATTAATATCTCGTGCGAGAGTAGTACCACTCAACCTTGTTATTTTGCCAGAATAAATCTACCTGTAGGATTTACATGATAATCCTTATGAGCTCCTCAAGGGGACATCATCAGCCTATTTAATAAGATACAGATTCCTTCTACAATCAACAGCACACTAGAGACAACACCATCTCCCAACTCACCGAACTTGTTGATTTAATATATAAATCTCACCCATTGATGAATTAAAGACATAAATACTAGCTTATGTGTTGAGGTTATTGTATAGGGATTAAGAGCACAAATATCTATAATAAATGTGATCAAGTTCTTCTATATAGTCAGTATAAGTCAACGATCTTAAGATGTCCTGCTAAATACACATAAAGCGCAGTAATGGAATTTTATAGTCAAGACAAACTAATACCAAATCAAACTACAATCATCCCGATAGATTGTCTCCGTCTATCTCAGTTGTGAGCATCTGTTTATACTTTATAAGGAGCCGACAATATGATCTTCCATGCGACGCCGCACACCATATTATCTATAATATAAAGTAAGTGAACTTTTGCAATAACATATATATTAATTATAATATGCGAAACGTTTGATCATATGATTCTCATTTCAAATAAATTGTTAAAACATTGTTCATACAAAAAACTAGACTTTTAGTATATAATCCAACAAGAGTACCTATTGGCCAGGGAAATAATTGATACTTATAGTACCTAGAAAGGAGGGTGAAATGATATCTCTTACTCCAAGG
Source organism: Pogostemon cablin (assembly GCA_023678885.1). Lineage (NCBI taxonomy): Eukaryota > Viridiplantae > Streptophyta > Magnoliopsida > Lamiales > Lamiaceae > Pogostemon > Pogostemon cablin. The sequence continues at coordinate 17,962,112 of CM042984.1, forward strand.
TTATTCACACGTGTTACATGCATGTTTATTTTTGTCTATAGAATAAATATGTATGGCTTAGTGATGCTTCCATAATCCACAAGGTAGAGTCGGACAGTACACTTGAGAGAGAAATAAATTAGTAATATTGGATTACCCTAGAGCTACCTATTCTCCATTCTTGAGTCACATTCGTATTCTTATAGTGCTTAATTTATTTTATTTGTTATTTTAATTAATTGTTTGGTAGTTAATAATTCTATACCTCAATTTTATTGCTTGACTTAATTAATTTAGTTAATAATTTAATTGATAATATACCATACTTTGGGTTCGATATTTAACTTTGTTGCTCGCCTAAGCTGCAATTGATATCCTTAATACTTGGAGATTAATTTTACGTGCAAAGAAAACACTCATCGACTAGCAATTTCTTCCATTATTGTAAAGAATTTGCAATAACCTGTTGGAATGTGACGATGACATTGTTGCCCCTTCTCCAGTTTTGGCTTAGAATAATGATGCTGAAGAGGTCGAGGTACGTGGATGCACTAATCAACCTCGTTTGGCAGATTTGACAGCAGCTCCTGATTACATTGAAGCAGCAAAGCATGCACTAAATCTCCCATCTGTTAAGCTCTCAAAGGTAACATCTCTGCCTTGCTATCCAACTCAGATTCCTGCCCTGATTGATGTCTCTCCAAAGTCGGCTCCAGCTTCAATTATTCCATCTCCTAGGGATGATCTAGCCGCCATGGGGGCTGACCATTCAGGTTCAACCCCTGTGTGCGTAGGAAAAGGCATCTTGGACACTTCGACTTCATCTGATTTGTCTCCAGATATCATAAATTCAGTCATGGATATCTTATTAACTCCAGTTCCACGTTCATTGAAGATGGAATATTTAAAGCATTCGAGGCATTGGATACTCTCCAATCACCTGGTTTTCCCTCACGTGGAATCCAGGTCCCTGTCTCTCATGAGACAAGTAAAATTCTTAATGCATTAGGGCGACCTGGTGAGGTTCTAGTTGATACTGAGTCAACTATCTCTGACTACTCAGAGCTCCTTTATCGGAAGGATTCTGATTTTCCAGCACTTAGTCATTTTTTCTAACATCTTGTAATCTCCCCCCCCCCCCCCCCCCGTTTTCGTTTACCTTTTTTAATAATACATCACTTATTTGGTAAAGAATTTGCAACAAATTATTACATTTGACTTTTGATAATGTAACTTATAACTAAATCATGTAAAAAGTTAATATATATATATATATATATATATATATATATATATATATATATATATATATATATATATATATATATATATGTATATGTATGTATATATATTCTAATTATTTGAAAGAATCTTGACTTTTTTTTAATGTTACTTTATAACATAATACAATTAAAAACTATTTATTAGTCTCCATGTCTCTCTAAAAAAATGTGCAACCATATAGGGGCAATTTTGTCTCTTTGCTGTATATTTATTGTTAGTATTTCATTTTTTTATTGTATTTAAATGCAATTATGATCAAAGTATGTAACTTTTAGTAATAAATTCTAAAATAAATATCAATTATATATAAAAAACTCAATTTATTCTCTTTTTTTCCTATACATGATTTGATTTGATACTAATTAATTTATTTATATCGAATGATTTATTTATTTATTGCAATTAATGATATTAAAATAAATAAGTCATGATAAGTGTATAGGAAAAATAAATAAATAGTAAGACTATACGTGAACAACACGTTATCGAAAAAGGACTTTGTTATACTATACTTTAATGTGTGTGTATATATATATATATATATATATATATATATATATATATATATATATATATATATATATATATATATATATATATATATATATATATTGATTATTAATGGAAATTAAGGTCAAACATTTTATAATTAATTAAAAAAATTATAAAAATGTTTTAAATAGTTGCTATATATTTATTTTTAAAAAATACGAAATATTATAAATAATATTTAAATGAATATTACTTTTTTACTCATGATTATGGTTTAGTATTTCTTAATTTACTATATAATAATAATTCTATTTTCATTAATTGTTATTTTTAAAAAACTAATGTAAATATATATATATATATATATATATATATATAATATAAATAAAATTAATTAATATATAATTAATTTTATTTTTTTATTAATTTATTAGTTTCAAATTATATAAACACCTAAAGAAAATAAATTTTATAATTCATATGTCATAATTGAATAGTTAAGATATATGTAAATAATTAAATATTTATATACTAAATTTAAAAAATTAACAAATATTTACAAACTCAATTTTAATGTTACTTTATATGAAATTATGATTTAATTTAAAGAACTTAAACTTTTGATTCTATACATGAATAGTTTTTCAACCTTTTATTCTCTAGAGCTAAATCGATTCAAGAATACTTGAATCGTCGATCCTCTTTCACTTGAAGAATACTTAAATAAATACTTTAGAGGTAGATCTTAAAGAATACTTGAATAGATTCTTAATAGATAATACTTGTATCGATTTTTTTTCCTCCTGAAGAATCGATTCTTAAGATGTAAATCGATTAAAGAATACTTGAATCGATCCTCTTACTCTTGAAAAATCAATTTTTAAGATGTAAATATATTCAAGAATACTTGAATCGATTCTTCTTCGTCTTGAAGAATCGATTTTAAGAGGTAAATCGATTCAGAATACTTGACTCTTTCCTTATTTAGTTTTAATTAACTTCCTTATTTAATACTCTATTTTCTTTTTTAAATAATGTGGTTCTTATTTTTTAATAATGATTAAATTTTTAATATTTTATTGGGTTAATTATGTAAAAAGTCCCAATATTTTTGCCGATTTCAAAGTAGTCCAAACTTTTCAATATTTACAAATAATTACCTGACTTTAAACCCCTTTTGCATCTTGAACCATGGGTCAGGTTTTGACTGTCCTTTGACTGCCCAAAAGCTGATGTGGAAAAAAATTAAATTTTTTTCTTTTCTTTTAATACTCTCTCAAACTTCTCTCTCATCAATCCACCATTTCTTCCTCATCAGTTGCAGCCCTCTGCAAACCCAAAGGTACGTTCAAATTTATGATATTATGGAACAAGTAGAATGTGACTAATTTTTGTGGTTTTCACTCTTCGGTAACCAATTACACAAAGCCAATATGTAAGATTCAGTCATCGTTCAAAATGTTAAGAAAAAGAGAATTCAAATTCATCAACTGAAGAAAATCTGAAAAGGGGGAAATATAAAAAAGGTATTGGGTCCATATAATATTATCTCTTACCATACTGATAAGTCATAATTTTACACGATTATTTTGGATGAAATTCACTTCTTTACGCTTGAGTTGTGAATTATGTAATGCTAATTACAACTTATTTATATTTTTCACGCTTGAACTTTAATTATTTTATTTCTTATTGAAACAGGCCAAAATTGAGAGAAATTGTACAGTCACCACAATTTATTTTTTGTGACTATTATGATATGGTGGTTGAGGGGATGAGGTTGAGGGGATGAGGTAGAGGATGAAATGTCAGGGCAGTTGCTTATTGTTACTGGATTTTGGAAATGGAGATTTTGATTAGTAATGTTGATGAAGATTATAGTAGTAGATATTTTTGAGATTCAACAATGTTTTTATATACATAAATATAGAGATCAACAAAATCATATCTAAAAAATTACCAAACGATCGTATATTTTATTGATTATATATTATGATCATATTACCATTTTGAACAAAATCGTTATCATTCTCGATTTTTGTTGTTTTTCAATCATCATCTTTTTATTTAGGACAAAATTATCTATAATAAACTATTTTGGTTAATACTACTGTGCACCTGGGTGCACCCGTGTGGGCAATGATCCTCTAGGCGATCCAAATCCACAGTCTCCCTCATATTTCTTACGTAATTCTCTCTTATCTGATGAGAAATCTGATTTCTCACCTCAAAATTGATTTAGGCGTGACTGGACTACTGGGATGGCTTATTTATAGGCTACAACAGGGTCAGGAGGAGAAATTAAGGTTGTGCTTCCCATTGGGCTTAAGCATCCAAGTTTAGCCCAAAACTTATACTTAAGCCCAATAATAATAAATCAGTCCACTAAAGAATTATTATTGCACTGCTAACCTAATCCCAAATTACGTTATGAGCTCCTTCTTATTATGAGCCATTTAAACTACCCGTATTTAAGATATACAATGTGCATTAATTAAATGAGTTACTGACAACTCAATTAATTAATCTCTTATCCAAGAGTATTACCACTCAACCTTATTATCATGCCGGATTAAATTCACCTGCAGGATTTACATGATAAACCTTGTGAGCTCTTCAGGGAGACATCATCAGCCCAATTTCATTAGGACACAGATTCCTTCTACAATCAACAGCACACCATACAGACAATACTATCTCCCAACTCACCGAGCATATTGATTTAATAATTAAATCCTTTGATGAATTAAAGAAATAAATATTGAATTATGTGTCGAGGTTATTGTATAGGAATTAAAAGTACGATTATCCATAATAACTGAGGTTTAGTTCTTTTATATAGTCAGTATAAATCGAACAACCTCATGGGGTCCTACTCAATACACACAAAGTGCACTAGTGTAATTTTATAGTCAAGACAAACTAATACCAAATCACACTACAACCATCCCGATAGATTGTTCCCATCTATCTTGGTTATGTTGGCGTTCGATCGTTTGGTTAACATGAACCGTCAGGGTTCCATACGTTTCTAACATGCAGCGGAAGCAAGTAAACAAGAAACATATTACCTTTCATCAGGGTATGTTGAAGACGATGAATTCTCGCCACCAGCCTGCGCAGTGTCACCGTTTTGGTTTTGAGGTGTATCTCACGTTTGATTTTCACTTCCGTGACTTCCCATCAGTGTATCTCACGTTTGATTTTGAGGTCTGTATGATTTTATAAAAATTGTACAACTTGGTGGACAGTAGCAGCAAACGACTTTCCGGTCTTCTGCTATATTCCCAAGTCAAATCTCGACGTCGTGTGGGCGACGATCCTCGAGATCTTCTCAATCTGCTGTTCACTCTCTATTTCACATATGTTAGGCACAGAGAATTAAGTTTAGAACATTTGAGATGACTTATATATGAGCTACAGCAGGGACCAGGATGAGAAATTAGAGTTGGGCCTCCATTGGGCTTAAGTATCCAAGCTTAGCCCAAAGCTTATACTTAAGTCCAATAATAATAATATATACCACTAAAATATTATTACTGCACTACCGTTCTAATCTCAAAATTACGTTTTGGGCTCCTTCTTATTATGAGCCCGTTTGTCTCCCCATGTTTAAGATATACAATGTCCATTAATTAATTAAGTTACTGACAACTTCATTAATTAATATCTCAACCAAGAGTAGTACCACTCAATCTCATTATCATGCTGGAATTAATCCACCTGCAGGGTTTACATAATAATCCTTATGAGCTCCTCAAGAGGACATCATCAACCTATGATGGACACGGATTCCTTCTACAATCAACAGCACACCATAGAAACAGCACTACTTCCCAACTCTCCGAGTTTGTTAATTTTATTACATGTAAATCTCACTCATTGATGAATCAAAGAAATACATAATGCCCTACGCGTCGAGGTTATTGTATAGGGATTAAGAGCACGAACATCCATAATAACTGAGATCAAGTTCTCCTATAAGTCAGTATAAGTCGAACGATCTCAAGCGGTCCTACTCAATACACACAAGTGCACTAATGTGATTCTATAGTCAAAACAAGCTAATACCAAATCACACTACAACCATCCCGATAGAGAGTCCACGTCTATCTCAGTTGTGAGCATCTGTTTATACTTTATAAGGAAACTGATAATACGATCTTCCGTGTGTTATCGCACAACATATTATCTACAGTATAAAGTAAGTGGACTATTGCATCTAACATATAAATAAATTATAAGATGCAATCATTTGAACATATGATTCTCATTTCAAATTAATTGTTAACGTATTGTTCATATAAAAGCTAGACTTTTAATATACAATCCAACAATCTCCCACTTATACTAAAAGACTATGTTGTCATGCCTTCTGCCATACATCTGACTCCCACGCTCACTCACGACCATCAAAAGCTTTCGCTTTAAGGTCCTTGTAAAAGGATTTACTTGGTTATCATCCGATGCAATCTAGGCGACAACAACCTTCCCCTCATCATACGATTTCTCGTAATAGGTGGTACTCGTGCTCCATGTGTTTAATTGTCTTATGGGCTCGTGATTCCTTCAAGTTTGCAACTGCACCATTATCATCAAAATAAATTGTGATAATCTTGGGCAAACTTAGAAACACTTCAAAGTCCATCATGAAGTTCTAGAGTCATACAGATACTTTGGCCGCCTCACAGGCTCCACTTTATCATCTTTCCATGATGGAGTCCGGAGTCCGAAATATATTTCTATATAACACTCCTCCATATTATGACTCAACTTTCTAAAATTAAACACATAACCTTCGAGGTGTATTTACTGTCGTCCCTATCTTATTTAAAAAAATCTGAATCTATGTAACCCATAAGAAGCAGTGAATCAGTCCGGTAAGCCCACATATAGTTTCTAGTCCTTTTCAGGTACTTAAAAATTATGTGTTACCACAGTTCAATATTCTTATTTCGGGTTACCTTTGATACCCACTGTATATGCCATTGGCAATACAGTTATCCATTCTCGTGCATAGCATTCCTTAGATTAAGCTTCCTTATTCGCCAAAGCATAAGGAACCGCTTTCATCTCCTTTATCTTCTTTTGTGTCAAGACACATTTTCTTAGATAAAGTCACATGCTAAAACAAGAGGGATCGTATCATTTCATGAAGCTCGAGACAAGCATAACATCCTTTCTTATGATCCGTATTACCGTGATCAAAAGGATATATTTTGCTTTTCTTAAGTCCTTCATTTCATACTGCATTATCTACCATACCCATACGCCCGACAATACTCTTTCATTGTCTCTAATGAGTAATATATTATCTACGTACAGTACAAGAAATACCACCACGTTTTCATCACTCTTTTCAATACACAAGACACGTCCGTACATTGAATAAATCCATATCACTGGATTTTCTCATCAAAACGGATGTACTTTGAGTTTAAAGCTTGCTCTAGTCCATCAATGGACAATTTTAAGCTCACGCTCAAAATGCTCTTAGCCCTTTGCAATGAATCACTCTGGTTGCCTCACATAGATGTTTTCCTCAAGACTTTCAATCAAGAAAGCTGTCTTGACATCTATTTGCTATTCTTTATATTTCATATAAGTAGCAACAGATAAAAGAGTCCGGATCGACATAGGCATAGCTACCGGCGAATAGGTTTTCTCATAATCAAACCCTTTCTTTCTGAGTATACCTTTTCGCAACAAGCTTTGCTTCCAAGTTTTTCACCTTACCATTTGATCCTCTTTTATTTTATATAACCACTTCCAATGGCTTCTACACCATTTAGTGGTTTTACAGGCTCCCAGACTAGATTTAGAATCCATAGATCCTATTCCAGAATTCATTGTATCTTGCTAAGATATCGCATTTTTATCTTATAGTGCTTCGTCGTATTCATGAGTCAATACCATGTTTATTAGGGACCAAGTCTCACGACTCTCCCAAAACATATATCTTACGGGTTGTCGAACAACCCTCCCACTACGAAAAGGCACTTCATGTAATTGTGTATCAGATGTGACACGCGTTGCAGTTTATCTTGTGGTATATCCTTTTGTACACTTGGTACTAATACTATGTGTTTTTCTTCTCACTTCCTTTAGAACAATTTATACATGGGTTTATGATTTAACACATAGTCCTTTTTCCAAAAATCTAGTGTTTGTGTTAACAATCACCCTTCGATCTTTTTGGACTAAATAAATCATCACCCTTTATTTTTCTAGGATATCACACAAACAGACAAACGTTATACGACATGCTGTTTCTAGGGCATACCCATAAAATAAATTTAGTAATTCCAAATAATTCATCAACTATCTAATCATTTCCATAAGAATCTTTCTCTTATTAGGATTAGAAGACGCATTATTAATTACTATTTGTTGAATCCGAGGAGTAAACATGATTCAAGAGTGTTCAAATTATCACCAAACGTACCACAACAGATTATAGCTCTATCATTCATCACTACGACCATGTCATTTAAGTGAAATGGAGTGTCTATCCGTAAATGCATATAAACTGAAATTAAATTCTTTCTATGAAAAACGTACGTAAAGATAATTTCTAAAAATCAAATGTTCATTCATATCGTAAGATAAATAAATAACTCCCACTGCAACAGTCACTACTCTCGTAGTTTTACCCATGTATATTACAATCTCATCATCACTTAATTGCAGGCTTTTAGTGACTCCGATATCTACACACAACGTGTCAGTAAATGCCATCACTAATCATGCTTCAACGACTAGTGAATAAGATACTAACCTTGTTCACATCTTAATGAAATTAGATTTCCTTTGCCACATGTTTTGTCAGAAGTTCTCCACCATATACAACCTCTTGTATTCAGGTAGAACTTGCTCAAAACACCTAGGCAAACTACGGAGAATTAAATTGATCTAGGTTTCCCTTCAATATCTACTCCGAGTATTTCCAATTCATTCATTAATTCAACCATGACCTCCCGCCTATCTAACTTACTCAAGTATCTGAAGAGTCGTATGAGACCATCATATTTCTATGAACCTCTCACCTCTTCTCTAGAGACTTTAAAAGGCATCATGGGATATCCTTAGTGAGAACACACTTATATTTTCCTAAGCAGTAATATTCAAAACCAAGATTCTTTTCTAATCATCTAACTTTGGACCAGTAAATATGTTTTCTTTTAGTTAGCAATAAGTAAAATGAAACCATTTGAAATTGCAGAGAATCATAAATAAATACACCGATCAAATCTTCGAATTTTATCCATTTATATTGATTCCCTCAAAACAATATAAAAATAAAATTCACCGTCATCTCAAGCACCGTGAGTCTGCAAGCCACGATATTGTGGACGTTTATAGACCCGAACATTTACAAGAGAAGGTATTACCCATTAATTTCATTTGTCAACTTAACCTCATGACAAAATAATTAATAGTCGGTTCCTTTTTAGCCATGCAAATAAAAGCAGTGACTCCGATGGGGAGGATACTTATTATTTGCATCTAAGTGTACACCATTATTTGACCCCAAGTCCATTGTGCAAGCTTATGTACCTTACAAATGGAGAAGTACACACGTGCTCGGATAACTTCCTATAGTCATCAATTATAAGTTTGTACCAGTGAACCGCATATAAACTCATCCGATAGGGAGGAAGGTCTATGCCAATGCACAAGTTCATGTGCATCACATTACAAACATAATTATTTAATGAAGTCTGTTACAGCAATCTATGAATAAACTCATCTGATGGGGAGGAAGGCTCTAATGCCAACGCGCAAGTTTATTCACATTGCTAACAAACCAATAATGGAGGTCGCGGGAATTAATTACCAATCCCATCTCCCACTTAGTTATTTAACACCGAGGGTTTTTAACATGCATATAATATTTAGAATAAAATACGCAACCTAGCATGCTCCTATTACAGCACATAAGGCAGTGAATAATAGAGAATCATGCATAGCATATATAATAATAATTAATTATTTAAATCAATTATAAACAGTTATATATCAGCGAATTCGATTGTTCACCACCAAGCAAGATTGCGGGCAATGCACACGGGGTTCAACTCGAGCACCAGAACTGCAGCTCGACTCGAGCTCAGTCTCAAGCTGAAGCTCGACTCGAGCTCTCCATCGTGCATACCTAGTTACACCCCCGCACGACTATTCGTGATTCTCCTTGGGCGCCAATTTGCAGCCTCATGCACGGACCCACAGCATCCCTGCGCCATACACAGCGGCCATCTCGTGCATGCCTTGACTAGCACTCCACACTCTAATCCACCGTGCACCCAAGCTTCTGAGCAACCCGACAGCCCCTGCGCATACTCGCCCAGCATGCCCAGCACCGTATAGCCGCATGACATCCTGCTCATGCGCGTGCATCGCCCAAGACTAAGCTCGACACGAGTAGCACCACACGGTTTGAGCGCCCACGTACGGCCAGCCCCAAGCGCCCAGTGCTCTACATATCCACGCGCCACCGGGCACGAATCCACTGTGCTGTCTTGCGCTGCCTGCGTACCGCCACTGGCCAAGTCGAGGCAACTAGCGCGTGCTCAGCACTACCCATTTGCCAAGATGTCCAGCGTCCAGCCCACTACATGCTCCACGCCCATCATGCCCAGCAGCTGCCTGCATCATGATGACACTCATGCCTCGCACAGTGGTTCCAGTGGCCGCCAATGCTTTCCCTCGCAGCTTGCATGCTGCAGTCCGATGATCAGCAGCTTACCACCATTGTCCATGGCATCGCTGCCATCAGCGCCCAGTCGTGCAGCCTACGGAGCACAATTAGGCACAACTCACTTGGAACACCGAGCAGACTCGACCCAGTCCAGCGCTGACCCGACCTGGCTGCAACTCAGACTCGCCCGGAACCAGTTTTGACCTGCCCGGAAAGGCTATCAAAGCCGTCCGGAATGCTGCCTGTTAAACCCTGACGAATTGCTCGGCTTCGCGCATGCCTGCCCAAGCTTTCAGGTGCATCACCGTGTGCCACTGTCACTCACGATTTTCCAATTATGATAGTCCCGGAGGAACCATCGTCGTCACCTAGTCGCGTTGTCACCCTTTGAACTGGGAAAACACAATCCAGCCCACCAACTACCAGCGCGCCGTCCTCGTCATTGTCTTCGCTTGCCTCCATCGGGATGCCACAACAATAGGAGTGAACAACTGCGGTCGGCAATTAGCATCGAGGCCCATGCCGATGTTGATCGCAACCGGCCGTGTTGTTTCTGTCCACGAATGAGGCCATCAATGAACCAACACATGCCTGCCTACCGCGTCGCTTCCAGCCTTCAATGATGGGCCATCATGAAGCCCTGCCTTGCACGCTCACCCACACCACACGGCACACGCCACCCGTGCTACTGTTGACACCAGCCATGCCGCCGTGCATCCAATGTCCATCGCGCTTATGTCGCGATCGTCCAGCCCCACTTCACCAAGGCCCACCGATTTCCGTCGCTTTGGTGATGGAGCAGCGCTTCCGGCAACGTGCGTCGTCGCCACCAAGTTCAGTTGGGAAACAACACCGGTGCAGTTGTGTGCCGTGATCAGCAATATAGAGTTTTCTAAAATATCAAAATATTCTAAAACCTTAATTACATGTAAGGCACTTATACCCTAGCCTAACGTTTCACGCTTCACCACGAAACCGAAGCTCTGATACTAATTGTTGGCGTTCGATCGTTTGGTTAACGTGAACCATTAGGATTCCATACGTTTCTAACATGCAGTGGAAGCAAGTAAACAAGACTCATATTACCTTTCACCAGGGTATGTTGAAGATGATGAATTCTCGCCACCAGTCTGCGCAGCGTCACCGTTTTGGGCATAACTCTCTCACCGTGATCTCACTTCCGTGGCTTTCCATCAGTAAATCTCACGTTTGATTCTGAGGTCTGTACGATTTTATAAAAATTGTACAACGTGGTGGACAGTAGCAGCAAACGACCTTCTGATCTTCTGCTATATTCTCAAGTCCAATCTCAACGTCGTGTGGGCGACGATCCTCGAGATCTTCTCAATCTGCTCTTCACTCTCTATCTCACATATGTTAGGCGCAGAGAATTAGGTTTAGAACAGCTGAGATGACTTATATATGGGCTACAGCAGGGACCAGGAGGAAAAATTAGAGTTTGGCCTCCCTTGGGCTTAAGTATCCAAGCTTAACCCAAAGCTTATAATTAAGTCTAATAATAATAATATATACCACTAAAATATTATTACTGCACTACCGTTTTAATCCCAAAATTATATTTTGGGCTCCTTCTTATTATGAGCCCGTTAGTCTCCCCATGTTTAAGATATACAATGCCCATTAATTAATTAAGTTACTGACAACTCCATTAACTAATATCTCATCCAAGAGTAGTACCACTCAACCTCATTATCATGCCGGAATAAATCCACCTTCAGGGTTTACATGATAATCCTTATGAGCTCCTCAAGGGGACATCATCAACCTATGACGGACACGGATTCCTTCTACAATCAACAACACACCATAGAAACAGCACTACTTCCCAACTCACCGAGTTTGTTGATTTAATTACATGAAAATCTCAGTCATTGATGAATCAAAGAAATACATACTGCCCTACGTGTCGAGGTTATTGTATAGGGATTAAGAGCATGAACATCCATAATAACTAAGATCAAGTTCTCCTATAAGTTAGTATAAGTCGAACGATCTCAAGTGGTCCTGCTCAATACACACAAGTGCACTAATGTAATTCTATAGTTAAGACAAACTAATACCAAATCACACTACAACAATCCCGATAGAGAATCCACGTCTATCTCAGTTGTGAGCATCTGTTTATACTTTATAAGGATACCGATAATATGATTTTCCGCGTGTTGTCGCACAACATATTATCTACAGTATAAAGTAAATGGACTATTCCATCGAACATAAAAATAAATTATAAGACGCAATCATTTGATCATATGATTCTCATTTCAAATTAATTGTTAATGTATTGTTCATATAAAAGCTAGACTTTTAGTATACAATCCAACAGGTTATGAGCATCTGTTTATACTTTATAAGGAGCTGATAATATGATCTTCCGTGCGACGCCACACACCATATTATCTACAGTATAAAGTAAATTGACTATAGCATCGACATATAAATAAATTATAAGATGCACTCATTTGATCAATGATTCTCATTTCAAATATTGTTCAAACATTGTTTATACTAAAGTTAGGCTTTTAGTATACAAAATCTAACATGTTTCACATAAGAATGCCTATGCATAAAATTTTAAAAATATTAAAATTAAAATAATTATTTTTAATATAAAATTCTAAGAATATTATAACAAACTTTAAAAAATTAAAATTAATTTTAAATTTTTACAATTAATGGTTTTTATATATTATATAAATTTTGACTCAACAGTTGATATATGATATTTATAAATTTTTTTACTACTAAAATTTACAGATTATAATTAAACTTACTTAATATATTTTTTAAATTATTTTAATTAAATTTTTACATCGATGCAAATTAGTATTATTTTTATAAAATTAAAATTACAGTATAAATTTGAGCTATATACAAGTGTATACGTGATAAAATTATAAAATTAATGAAACTTTTATATTAATCATGAATTTTTAAATAAAATTTATAATATTATAATGAAGTTCACATTCTAAAACTAAATTAATATATTATAAAATGAGTGAGGCCCCTGTGCATCCGGGCGCACTGAGCACATTACGTGTGCCTTTGTAATTTTCGTGCCCCTTTACAATTTAAACCCCTAGCTAGCAATACATAAGTTTAAATAGTATATAGAGGGGGAGGGTTGTGTTCACATGGGGACACGGAGTATCCCTCCGTGTTCCCGGGGGCGCAGGAGCTTTTGCCTTATAAAATAACTTTTGCAACTTAATTCTTCTACCTGTTAACTTACATGATATTCTTTCTTAAAAAAATATATTTTTTATATGTAAAATTTTTTAAATTAATTTACTTTAAATGATAATATTTTTATTTAATTTTTCACGAAGATTAACAACAAAATTATTATTTTTAAATAATAAAACATTACCTAAAAATTAATTAGATACTTAAAAAATTAATAGATATATTTTAAACGTCCATGGCAGTTTATTAATATTATTTGCGCAAAATATTCCCTCTTTTTTTAAAGCTATTGTGTAAATATATTTTAAACGTTCATGGCAGTTTATTAATATTATTTGCGCGAAACATTCCCTCTTTTTTTAAGCAGTTGAGTAGTGGCGAGTTGTGTAATGGAGTTTAAGTTTTGTAATATTTTTTATTATTTTATTACAGTTAGATAAACAACTATAACATGTCAATATCCTCTATTATGGGTGATTTGTTTGGAGATGATTTAGATCATGAAATTGTTTGTGATCTTCTTGAATATGATGAAGGATTTGGTAACGCTTGTGGGGAAGCGTTTGATAACAATATTATAGAAGATGATTGTGGGGAAGAGTTTGATAAAAATGTTATAGAAGATGATTTAAATGACGATGAAAATCTTCCAAATGAAAATGTTTTACCAGAAAATGAAATGACTTCAATTACACTAGGTATGAGTTTTAGTAGTATTGAAAGGTTATATGATGCTTATCAAGAACATGGAAGAGTTAAGGGGTTTAGTATCATGAAAAGAACAGAGAATGAGAAATATGCTCGAATGGTTTGTGTCTTTGTGATATAAGTGGTACCTCCAAAGTGCAAAAATGTTAAAAAAATGTGGGTTGCAAGGCTCGATTGAATGCAAAAAAAACTAGAAGAGGGAACTTGTATAGTTACATCGATGGTGAATGAACACACACATGAAATTGATCCTGTATTTTCATAGTTAATGCCAGCTCATAGACAATTGACTGTGAGCTTGAAAAGACAATTAGAAGCGAATGACATTATGGGTTTAAGACCATGTAAGAATATAAGATTATGTGAAGTTCAATGTGGTGGACCTCAAAATTTGGGGTGCCTAACAAAAGATTGTCGGAGCCATATCGACAGGAGAAGGAGGTTATGATTAGGTGAGGGAGATGCAAAACCATTCAAGCGATGTTCACTAGACTTCAATTGAAAGATCCAAATTTCTTTTATATGATTGATGTAGATTCTGAAGGCAGATTATGTAAAGTTTTATGGATTCATCCGAGAAGTAGAGCAGCATACGAGGAATTACACGATGTCGTGAGTTTTTGGCACAACATAATTTGTGAATAGGTACAAAAAATTAATATTATGTTATTTGTAAAAAATCTTATTTATATTTTTGTGAAACACGGCTGATATGCATGCTTTTCTTGAAAAAATCTTGCTCTCTTCTCTAAATATTCACCATAGCGACCCAATATTTTATTGATAAGTTTTTGGATTCGTTGTTCATTCTTATTATCATCATTGAAATTTTCTTAAACATAAGGAAGTATAATTGAATTTGAATATGTTTATCGTGAATTCCTATCTTATCCTTCTTATATATTAAGTGTTCATAATTAAATATAATATGGTAAGAATGGTAAGAAAAGATGTTGAGGATTGTATTATCTTATATTATATATACATATATATATATATATATATACATATATATATATATATATATATATATATATATATATATATATATATATATAGATATCTTATATTCACTGCTACGATAAATATACTTATATTTTTGGAGCCTATTACCGTTTTTTTATTCTTTGTACTGATAAGCTTAATTAGTGTCATTATTCTCTCTGCTATTTCTCCTACTTTACATTTTTCCTATTGCAAATGTTGACATACAAACAAAAATATTTTTCTTTTGTCCAAATAGGTATAAAGTGCCTTTTGCATCAATTGTGGGTGTTAATCATCACGGGCATTCAGTGCATTGGTAACATATGAGGATACTGATTCATTTGATTGGTTATTCGAGAATTGGCTACTAGCAATGGGCGACATCATCCAAATGCCATTATTACAGACCAATGTGATAGCATTGGGAAAGCAGTAAAAGATTTGATGCCGAAAACTATTCATCATTTTTGCATTTGGTATATTTTTACAAAGGTACCTATCAAATTCAAAGGTGTGGCTGATTTTAATAATTGTTGTGTTGAATTCAAAGGGCTTGTATATGATAATCTTATGGTTGAAAACTTTGAGACGATTGGTCTGAGTTTTTGGTAAAATTTTATTTGGAGAACAATGTTTAGCTGAAAGAGTTGTATGTCGTAAGGCAAAAATGGGTTCCTGTGTACTTGAATCACACCTTTTGGGCAAGGATGATTTCTACACAAATGAGTGAGGTATGCATGCATACTTTGATGAATTTGTTAATTCAAGAAGCATTCTCAAACAATTCATTGAACAATACGACATTGCAATGGGAAATAAAATTCAGAAAGAGTTTAAAGTTGATTTTCAATGCAAGAATAAGGTTATGAAATGAATAATGAAGTTTGCTTGGGAGAAGCAATTTCAAAATGCATACACTAATTCAATTTTCAAACTTGTTCAAGATGAGATAAGCCGCATGATATATCGTCATGTTGTACAACCAGCTGAAGATGGAAATGTTGAAGATCTGAATGGTACTTGTAAAAGATTCAGAATTTTGGAAAGAAGCATTTTGAACAATTACTATCATAAAGAATTCACTTATATGGTTGAATGGATTCCAGACAGATACATCGTGAACTGCAATTGTAAGAAGTTTGAATTTAAAGGAATAATGTACGATCACATATGGTGGTGCTAGCTCGAGAAAATGTTCATACTGTGGATGAAAGATATTTGTTAGATAGATGAAAAAAATTTGCATAGACGACATTCAAGTTTTTTTTGCTGGAGGTAATCCACACATGATGGAGGAATATAAAAAATTTCAAGAGGTTGAGAAAGTTTTTCAGAAATGTGTAGAAGTTGATATGGGCAATGTTGAGAATATGACTTATATCAAAGAATGATATTGAAATCCACGACACCTTTCAACTTGGAATCATTTACCCAGAACGAATAATGATGTTAATGTGGATGGAGGCCGACCACATTTATTAGATCCAAACATTGCAAATCAAGAGGTAGACCTAGGGAGAATCGATATATTTCGATTTTAGAAGCTACCAGTAGTTGTGGTGCAACAAAAATCGAACTCCACGTGGTAGAAGGGGAGTGATGCGTATAAGGGAAGCCTTTGTTGTGACCTGTGTGAGTGGAGCTACTAGTGTGAGAAGGGACACCTCATGTGGAAGGAGAAGGTCAAGAGCTCCTACTGTTGGCATTCGATCATTTGGTTAACGTGAACCGTTAGGGTTCCATGCAATTCTACAGCAGCGGAAGCATAATATAGAATCGTATTACCTTTTACCAGGGTTGATGTAGAGGTTGATCATCAGCAGTAGGAACAAACGACCTTCCAATCTTCTGTTGTATTCCTAAGCCACGTCTTGACGTTGGTGGGCAACGATCTACAAGACGAAATCAATCTGCAGTTCTATTCAATCTTATGGTTTTTAGGTGTGTAGAGAAAATAATTTTGGACTGCTGAGATTGGCTATTTATAGGCTACAACAGGGACCAGGAGGAGAAATTAGGGTTTGGGCCTCCCATTGGGCTTAAGCATCCAAGTTTAGCCCAAAACTTATACTTAAGTCCAATAATAATATATGTTTATACTTTATAAGGAGCCGAAATATGATCTTCCGTGTGAATAGACTTTTGCAACATCATTATTGTAAATGTTTGATCACATGATTCTCATTTCAAATATTGTCTAAACATTGTTCATATAAAAAAGCTAGACTTTTAGTATACAATCCAACAATCTCCTACTTATACTAAAAGACTATATTGTTATATCTGTTACCATACATCTGATTATCACTCCCACTACATGACCATCAAAAGTTTTCGGCTTATGGTCCTTGTAAAAAGATTTACTAGGTTATCATCCGATGCAATTTAGGCGGCAACAACCTTCCCCTTATCATACGATTTTTCGTATTAGGTAGCACTGGCTCTCAATGTATTTAAGTACCTTATGGGCTCAAGATTCCTCAAGTTTGCAACTATACCATTATTATCACAATAAATTATGATAATCTTGGGCAAACTCAGAATCACTTCTAAGTTCATTACGAAGTTACTAGAACCATACAGATACTTTGGGTGCCACAAGGCTCCAATATTATCTTTCTTTTCATGGTGGAGTCCGAAATATATATCTATATAACACTCTTCCATGCTATGGATCTACTTCCAAAATAAACACATGACCTAGAGGTGGATTTACTGCCGTCCCCATGATTTGAAAATCCGAATCTATGTAACCGTCAAGAAGTAATGAATATGTCTGGTAAGCCTACATATAATTTCCAGTCCTTCTCAGGTACTTCAAATATGTCTTACCACAATTCAACATTCTTGTTATGGGTTACTTTGATACTCACTGACTATGCCATAGGCAATACAGGTATCTAATCTCGTGCATAGCATTCCATAGATTAAGCTTCCTTATTGCCAAAGCATAGGGAACCGCTGTTATCTATTTTATCTTCTTTTGTGTCTTAAGACACAAATCCTTAGATAAAGTCACATGTTAAAACAAGTAAGGATTGTATCAATATATGAAGCTTGAGACAAGCACAACATCCTATCTTGTGATCTTTATCACCATGATCGCAAGGATATATTTTTCTTCTCTTAAGTCCTTCATTTCATAATGCTTTATCAACCATACCCATACGCCCAACAATACTCTTTCATTGTCTCCAATGAGCAAGATACTATCTACGTACAAACAAGAAACACCACCACGTTTCCGTCATTGTTTTCAACACACAAGATCCATCCGAGCATTGATTAAATCCATATGAGTGGATTTCCTAATCGAAATGGATGTTCCATGATCTTGAAGCTTACTTTAGTCCATCGATGGACAATTTTAAGCTTATACTCAAAATGCTCTTATCCCTTTGCAATGAATCACCCTGGTTGCTTCACATAGATGTTTTCCTCAAGACTTCCAATCAGGAATACCGTCTTGACATCTATTTGCTATACCTCATATTTAATATGAGTAGCAACAGATAAAAGAATTCGGATTACTCTAACGATAGCTACCGGCGAAACTGGTTTTCTCATAATCGAATTCTTCTTTATGAGTATACCTTTTCGCAAGAAGCTTTGCATCAAAGGATTTCACCTTACCGTATGATCCTCTTTTATTTTGTATGACCACTTTCAATGGCTTTTACACTATTTAGTAGTCCTACAAGCTCTCAGATTTGATTTAAAAATTCATTGCAACTTACTAAGATTATGCATTTCGATCTTGTAGTGCTACGTCATATTTCCATGGGACGATTTCATGTTTACTAGGGACCAAGTCTCACGACTCTCCCAAACGTAAATCTCTTCGGTTGTAAAATAACTCTCCCACTACGACAAGGCACTACATGCAATTTTGTATCAAATGTGACACGCTATGCAGTTTACTAGTGGTATATCCTCTTGTAGTCTTAGTACTAAAATTTATGTTTCCCTTCTCACACTTTTAGAACATTTTATACATGTTTGTGTGATTTATTACATAATCCCTTCAAAAAATCTAGTGTCCGTATTAATAGTCACCCTCCGATCTTTTGGACTATTTAAATAAACCACCCTTCATTTTTCTAGGATATCCTACAAACATCAATACGACATGTTGTTTCAAGGGCATACCCATAAAATGAATTTAGTAATTCCAAATAATTCATCATCTACCTAACCATTTCCATAAGAGTTTTATTCCTTCTTTCCGTCACACCATTCTGCTGGGTTTGCCCGGTGTTGACAACTTGAGATTCTATCTCATTCACTGATTAACAACTCCTAAACTATCCTAAGAGGTGCTCGCCACTACGATCAGATCGCAGTGACTTGATATATTTTCCATGACGCTTCACCGCATCAGCCATGCACTTCTTGAATTAATCATAGTACTAAGACTTGCAGTGCATCAAAAAAATATATCATGTTTCTAGAATAATCGTCAAATATTCATAACCACCTCTCGACAGGATAATCTTAGGATCGCTTAAATCAGAATGAACCATTTCCAACATATCTTTACATGGCTCTAAACCCCTTTGCCTTGTAGAGGCAATTTATCATATTCACTTCCAAGTAAGACTCACAAGTTCGATAGTTTTCACTTCCAATAAACCTTATGGTTCATTGGCTATCAACTTTCAAATCATATTTAAGTGAAATGATCGAGTCTTAGATTCCAAAATGTATGTTTTAGTTCATTACCGAATGTTCTTTTCTCTTACTATAATTAGAAGATGCGTTATTAATTAATATTTGTTGCATGATTTAAGAGTGTATAAATTGTCACTAATGTACCACAACAGATTATGGCTCCATCCTTCATTATAATGACCATGTCACTTAAATGAAATAGAGTATCCATCCATAAATGCATAGAAACCCAAATGAAATCTTTTCTATGAAAATGTACGTAAAGTCAATTTCTCTTAATCAAATGTTTATTCATATCATAAGATAAATAAACAACTCCTACTGCAACAACTAATACTCTTGTAGCTTTACTCATGTACATAGTAATCTCATCCTCACTTAGTTGTAGATATTTAGTGATTCCGGTAACTTCACACTACGTGTCAGGGAATGCCATCACTAATCATGTTTCAACAACTAGTGAATCATAAACTAACCTTGTTCACATCTTGATGAAATTGGTTTTCCTTCGTCACACTTTTTGTCAAAAGTTCCCTACCGTATACAACCTTCTGTAATTCAGGTAAAACTTGCTCAAAACGTTAAGGCAAATTACGAAGAATAAATTGACCTAGGTTTCCCCTTCAATTTCTATTCCAAGTATTTCCAATTCATTTATCAAGTTTATCCATAACCTCTTGCCTTTTTACGTTTCTCAAGTATCTGAATAGTCGCATGAGACCATCAAATTTCTATGAACCTCTCACCTCTTCACTAGAGATTTAAATAGGCACTAGAGGGCATCCTTAGTGTGAACATATTTTTATTATCCTATGCAGTAATAATTAAAACCAAGATTCTGATCAATCATTTAATTATGGACCAGTAAATATGTTTTCTTTTAGTTAACAATAAGTGAAATAAAACAATTAGAAAATACAGAGAATCATAGTAAATAAATACAACGATAAAACTCTTCGAATTTAAAATTTATATTGATTCCCTTAATAAATCATATAAAATAAATTCAACGACATCTCAAGCACCGTAAATTTGCATGTCACGTTAGTGTGGACGTATACAAACCCTAACATTCGCAAGAGAAGGTTTTACCTATTAATTTTATACGTTATAATTAACCTTATGACTCAATGATTAATAGTCGATTGTCCTTTAGCCATGCAATTTAATAGCAGTGACTCCATTGGGGAGGATAATTTTTAATTGCACCTAAGTGTATATCATTATTTGATATTAAGTACGTTACCCAAGTTTGTGTGTCTTACAGTTGGAGAAGTCCACACGCCCTTAATCATCAATTATTAATTTGTACCAGTGATCCAAAGATAGAACTCATCCGTTGGGAAGGAAGGCACTATAGCCGACTCATAAGTTTACTTGCATCACATAATAAATCAATAATGGAGGACGCAGGATTAATTGACCAATCCCTCTCCCACTTAGTTATTTAACAAGAGGGTTTTTGCATGCATATAATATATCAAATATAATACGCAACCTAGCATGATACTATTTAAAGCAATAAGTCAAATATCACATGCAATCTAAATATATAATAATAATTGACAAATAAAATAATTATAGCAATTACATATAAGGAAAAAAATTGTCAAATATGGATTGACTTAGTCAACACTCCAAGCAATTAAATCGATGGCTTGCGCAACAAGGAGTTCTAGTGTCCTAAGTCATTCACCAATGCGGCTGCCTTGACCGGAGAGTCACCAGGAAAAACCGCTGTTGTCGGAAAAACATCACCGGTCTTCCCCACCTTGCAACATGGCCGCGTGCCACCCGTCAGCGAGCAGCAGTGCCCTTACAGAACCGGCCATCTTTCAAGCCACCATCCACGCCGGCGAGTCAAGACACCACTGCTCATGAGCGGGCCTGAATTCCGCCACCAGCATCATGCACATCCCGTCGTCGACAGGTTCATATCTGGCAACCACACTCCCACAGGCAAGATGCTTTAGCTGGTCGGACTGAAGTACAGTTCGCTCCCAAGCCTTCCTAGCATGCCATGGCTGCCTCACGTACAGACCAGACCAGAAAACATGTGTGGCCCGATCGAAAAATAGGTAAGACTCGAGCGGAAAGAACAACAAACCCGCTCGGAATAATAGGCCCGATCGAAATGGCATGTGACTCGCTCCAAACTCTTGCAGACCCGATCGGCTATAAGGGAGACTCGACCGAAACTACATCAGGATCGATCAGAAACACGTTCATGCCAGCCTGGACACATCGCCTTCTAGTCGTAATGCACGCCACTCGTTTACCACCATACTTCTTCCACCGTCGGCCACTGCTCACCGCGACCCATCGGAAATATCGTAGCCAGTGGGAGAATTTGCTCGTAATTCACCTGTGGCCTGTTCGAAATTGCACCAGGTCCGATCAAAAATACTACAGGCTTGATTAAAAAACCCACAGACCCGCTCGAAACTCATGCTACGCCCAGAAATTGCAGCAGACTCGACCAAAAATCATGAAGACCCGGTTGGAACAACACTGTAAATTCTATCGGAAATCGTCTGCGCTGCAATCAGGTGCCGCCAGCAGCTTTATCGATGCTCGACTCCTCCATCGTTCAGTAAAGACAAAGCTGCATGTCGTCTGTCATGCGATGTCAGAGAGCTAGCCATGCTGACCCGTCAATATCATGTCGACAAGCAAAATGATATCCATCGCGCCATTGCCATCTCGGCCTAGCCAAAACCCTAGAGAAATGAAACTATCGACTAGGTCATCTCAGCCTTTTGGCGCTCATCACCCTACCGCCTGTCCAGTAGCCCATTGATGAGTGTGTAAATTCACGAATCTTGCACCTGGATTTGTGCTATTATAAAGTGTTTGAAGGTTGTAATCGGTTGTAAATCGATATATATTGTTAAAAGTCATGGATCAGGTGTTGTTGAAGCCATTTGGGTGGTTTTTCGAAGGAAATCAGAGTGGAAGTATTGAAAATTGAAGAGAGGAAGTCGTAGCCATCCGTTTGGGCGAAACAGAAGGTCAATTCGACTTGTTGGAGGAGAATTCGACCAGGCCTGCTGGTCGAATTAGATGCAGGACACAAGAGGAAGAGGATTCGACCACGACAGGGATATTTGACCTGAGCATCAAGTCAAATCCTGGTAAAATTCATCGGTGGCGAAGCCAATTCGATCACGTCATATCAATTAGACTAGGGCCTCTAGTTGAATTGAGCGTCTGGGACTTACAGTAGGCCAATTTGACCTCTAATTTGACCTGGTGGGGAGAATTCGACCTGGCAGTGAGGTCGAATTGAGCCTCGAAAACTTACTATATTAGTATTTTTACACCCTCAATGCGTGTGATCACTTAAAAAACCCATTCCAGGCCTGCGCGGTGAGATTACAAGTATAAAAGAAGGCTTATGCAGTAGAGGTGAGAGTCGTTGTTGAAGAGAGGAACAATCAAGAGAAGGAGAACCAACCCTAGAGAGATCGTCCATCATCCGAAGGAGCTGCAAGAGAGATTCCGCTGGAGATTCAAGTAAGATTGGTCCAACTAACCATGATTGTTCTTAGATCAATCATGGGCTAGAGCCGCTTCGGTAGTTCTAGGGTTATGAAGGTTTCATGAGTTAATTTGTCTTTCGTGTATAAACTCCGTACAACACTACTTGTGGTTTATTTTATATAAGATTGTGCGTTTTTAATCCATACTCACGGTTGTTTTGTGCATCAATAATTGTTGTGTAGAGTCTGAATACATAACTTGGTTATTGGTTGAGTGCGTTCACTGCTAAGCAGGGTTTTATGTTATAATTCTAAGTGAAGGGATTCCGATGTCTTATTAGAACTATCTAATAAATATACTTATTAGTTGAATCATATTCGGGTTAATAAGTAGGATAAAGAGTATAATTCCATAGTACCTATAAAGGGAGATCATATCGGGTTAGAGTACTAAGTACACGGGAAATAATTGATACTAATAGTACCTAAAATGGGGGGGTGAATTATATCTCTTGCTCCAAGGATATTCACACGTGTCATACGCATATTTACTTATGTCTATAGAGTGAATTTGCATGGTTAAGTGATGCGTCCATAAACCACAAGGCAGAGTCAGACACCATCACACGGAAGATGAATTAATAAGGGGAACTGGATAACCTGAAGAACTACCTACTATCTTACTTGATCACAACTCACTTATCTATTCTTCTTGTTATTTTTACTTGAAATTTTAATTAATAGTTGTTACTTAATCTCAATACCACCATCACTGAATTTATCCACATAATCTTAGTCTGCTAGAACATAATTAAACTGATAATTATCCGTCCCTTGGGTTCGATATTCACTTGGTTACCTTTCGAGACTACAATTGATATCCTTCATACTTGGGGATTAATTGTGTGTTGAGAAAACGCTCATCAAGTTCTTGGCGCAGTTGCCGGGGACGGCATAAAATATCTTTTTATTATTTTTAGTTTTATTAGGACTATTTTAATTCGTGTTTTGTGTTCTAACTCTTATTCTTTTCAGGTGTATGCTCACAAGATCAAAGCAAGGTGAATTAGAGCCATATAATCCTGAGATCGGAGTGTCAACTAAGAAGAAGAAGAGTAAGATTCAAAGCAAGAAAGAAGAACCAACTACAACTTTGAATTTTGGAGTTGAAGTGGACGAACCGAACTCGGAAGCGACTGAAACTGTAGTTGATCCAAACACAACAACAAAGGAAGTCGACATGGCCAACGATGTGGCCAATCCGACAATCTGGCCATCCGTGAAGTCTTCAAGAATAACGGGGTTGGAAACTTTAGGCTTCTAGGAGCAAGGGGGCTAATGCGGACTTCGATCTTCACCCTATGTGAGTCCATTGCATGTTATATGTTGTAGTCCATTGCATGTTGTAGCTAAGAAGGCGGGCATGACTATTATGAAAGATGAGGAAGGAGAGAAAATAGCCACTAAGATTCTAACGAGATGGCGTGTGTGTACTGATTACAGTAAACTGAATGAAAATACATGCAAAGACCACTTTCCCTTTCCTTTCATGGATCAAATGCTTGATCGTCCCGCAGGGTATGAGTTCTATTGTTTCTTGAATGGGTACTCGGGATATAATCAAATCATGATTGCTCCCGAGGATCAGGAAAAGACTACCTTTACTTTCCCATACGAGACCTTCGCTTTTAGAAAGATGCCATTTGGATTGTTTAATGCGCCTGCTACCTTTCAGCGCTGCATGATGGCAATTTTTGATAGGTTGATAGAGAAGATCATGGAGGTGTTTATGAATGATTTTTTCTGTATTTGGTTCCTCCTTTGATATTTGTTTATCTAACCTTGCTACCGTGTTGAAGCGATGTCAAGAAACTAATCTTGTTTTGAATTGGGAGAAGTGTCACTTCATGTGAGAGATGAAATTATTCTTGGGCATCATGTTTCTGCCAAGAGATTGCAGATGGATAGAGTGAAAGTGGTGGTAATTGAGAAGCTTCCACAACCGACTAATGAAAGAGGAGTGCGTTCCTTCCTTGGACACGCTGGATTTTATAGAAGATTTATCAAAGACTTCTCAAAATACTCCAAGCCCTTGTCTCATCTACTTGAAAATGATGTTTCTTTTGTTTTTGATGATGAATGTCTAACAGCTTTTCAGGTTTTGAAAGAGGAGCTTACTACTGCACCTATCTTGATCACACTAGATTGGACTCAACCGTTTGTACTTATGTGTGATGTAAGTGATGTAGCACTTGGAGTGGTGCTTGGGCAGCTGAGGGAGAAGAAGTTCTGCGCCATCTACTATGTAAGTAAGACTTTTGATGAAGCACAAAAAAACTACACTGTGACTGAAAATGAGTTTTTAGCTGTGGTGTATGCATTCAACAAGTTTCGACAGTATTTGATTGGCATGAAAACTATAGTGTACACGAATCACTCTGCGATTCGGTACTTGATGGAGAAGAAGGAAACGAAACCAAGAATCATAAGATGGATTCTTCTTCAAGAGTTTGCCATGGAGATCCGAGATAGAAAAGGTACGGAGAATGTATTGGAGGATCACTTATCAAGGATGGAGACAAGGGAGCATTGTGATGATTCTTTTAATTATAATGAGGAGATGTTCCCGGATGAGAAGATTATGGTTGTATTCGTTGAAGGGGCTGAACGAGCATGTGTGGTTGCTGCACAAGGGATGGATCCATGGTATACGGATTATGTCAATTAAATTGCTGTGGGTGAAATTCCGAGAGATCTCAATCGATATCAACTTGCTAAATTCAAGAGAGATGTTGAGACATTTATATGGTATGATCCGTTTATTTACAAAATATGCACGGATTCTATCATCCGTATGTGTGTGCCGGAGATGGAGATGGAGAGTGTTCTCGAGTTTTGCCATGCACACCCTAATGGGGGCACTAAGGAGCTCAAAAGACAGCAGCTAAGGTACTTCAATCCGCTCTCCACTGGCCTACTTTGTTTAAAGATTGTGAAACCTATGTGACGACATGCGATAGATGTCAAAGGATGGGGAATATAAGTAGGAGAGATGAGATGTCACTTCAGCCAAGCATTGTTGTAGAGATCTTCGATGTGTGGGGGATCGATTTTATGGGGCCTTTTCCCCTATCTAATGGATTTCTCTACATCCTCTTAGCTATGAATTATGTTTCTAAGTGGGTGGAAGTCATTCCTACTCATTTGAATGATTCAAGGACTGTTATATCTTTCTTGAAGAAGCATATATTTGCCCTCTATGGAGTTCCTAGAGCACTAGTGAGTGATGGAGGGTCTCACTTCGTCAATAAACATCTGGAGAAGGTGCTTAAGGATTATGGTGTCAAGCATAGGGTTACTACACCCTATCATCCTCAATCGAATGGGCAAGCGGAGGTCTCAAACCGTCAAGTGAAGCAGATTTTGGAGAAAGTGGTAGGAACCAATAGGAAGGATTGGGCTGAAGCCGTGTCATTTACCCATGGAGATCCAACACAAAGCTTTTTGGGCTTTAAGAAGCTTGAACTTATCTTTTAAGGATGTGAGAGAATTGAGGATGACTCACATAAATCAACTTGATGAGTTTAGAAATCGTGCTTACAAGAATTCAGAAATTTACAAGGAAAGGATGAAGAAGTGGCATGATTCTAAGATCTCATACAAATAGTTCAAGCAAGGTGATGAGGCATTACTTTTTAACTCTCGTTTGAAGCTTTTCGCAGGGAAATTGAAGTCGAAATGGACAGGTCCGTTCATGATTCATAGAGCCTGTGGAGGGGGAAGTTTTGAGCTTATGGACAAAGATGGGGACATTATCGCGGCGAATGGGCATCGATTAAAGCATTATAAGTCGTCGGACGATGCTTGCGTTGTCTTTGAAGATACCTTACAGTAAATTGGTACCGTCGTGACTCTCCGACATTAAACAAGAGCGTCTATTGGGGGCTTTCACTCCCATTTTATTACTTTATTTCATTCGTGTGAGTAAGAAATTTTTATATTTGAAGTGCTTACCTATTGGCAATTACATCTCTTTTCAAACTTAGTTTCGACTATAGTTTCTACTAAGTTTGGGGGTGTGATGTACTTACCTCAATAAGCACCGATAGTATAATCTTTTCTTTGTAACGTTTGTTAGGGGAATTAATTTTTTGCGGCATATTTAAAAATTTAATCGGTTTTTATGTGTCGATTTTTTGTAACTTTTCTAATGTTTAGTGGTGTTTTGTTTCGTGTTTTGTGTCGTTTGCAGAGTTACTCATGAATGTTAAGTTTTAGGATTGATTCTTGATGAAGTTATGCTCTATTTTAGTACCTAATGTTCGTTTGTTAAGCTTGAAGTATGTAGGGGATGAAGAAAACTCGATTTTGGAGCACTAGGGAGCCTATTCGACCAAGGAGTATGGTCGAATCCTAGCATTCAGGTCGAATTGAGGGGCAAAAATCGTCCAGTAGACCAATTCGACCTGAGGCATGGCAATTCGTCCAGAGGCCCAGGTCGAATCGGAGTGTGCAAACTTCCAGTGAGCCAATTCGACCACGACTTTTCAATTTGACTAGATGCTCAGGTCGAATTGAGGTCGAATTGGGGACCTGAATCTTACAGTGTATGGATTCGACCTGAGGCATGTTAATTCGACCAGGGGAGAAAGTCGAATTGAGGTCGAATTGAAGGAAAAAGTTGTCCAGAAGGTCAATTCAACCACGATGAAGTGAATTTGACCTCTTAGATAGGTCGAATTGAGGTCGAATTGGGCCAGGTAAGTGTGTTCTTAACCCCAATTTTCATACCCATTCGATCACTTTGCACACCACCTACACTCAAATTCACTCTGAATCGAAGAACTTTGCCTCTGATCTTCAATCCTATTTATTTTTGCACCGATTAAACCACATTCAACCCTTAATTCCTTCGATTTGTCGCATTTTCAGGTGAAATTAGTTGTAATCTAGCGTTTTTAGCGCGAATTTGGAGAGTTCATTCCACTTGTTCAATTTTAGCCATGGGCAGAACAAAAGGTACGTTTTCTCAACTCTATTACCCTAGGATTGATGTTCTATATGTTGATTTTGGTATGGGTAAGTTGATTAAACTTGATTTATTGAGAATTCATGGTGATAGTTGAATGTTGTGAACAATTTCATTTGAATATTTGGTTGGTTTGATTTGATTGTTTAATTGATGTTAGAACCTTGAGTTTTGTTTGAATTGTTGGGTGATTAGGAGGTGTTATGATAAGCATGATAATTGTAGACTAGAATTGTTGAATTTGAGTAGTTCATTATGATTGTTCATGCCAAATTACTTGAATTAATGAAACATGCTTGTTGTTGATTATGATTGTTGGATTATTATGTTTGATTGGTGTTGGAATCATGGTGAATAAGCAAGAGGATTGAGTATTGGATGTGAATGGAACAAGTTTGGTTTGGTTGATTATGCATTGAAACTTGAAGTCCTGAGTAGAGTTGGACGCTAGTCAATTATTTGGGTTGTTTTCCTTTTTTGTGGTTATTGAAGTATTGTTTTCAGGAAAAGGAAAGGATAAGAAGGTTGAAGTTCAATCTAAGAAGAGGTAGGATAGGCCTACTCGTGAGGATGCGGTGACAAAGACGTTGAGGCTTAAGGAGAGATTGCCTGCAAATTTTAAGATCTAAATGAATGATTGGGATGAAATAAAGGAAAAGTGGGCTGAAGTTTCTATGAAGATAGCAAGAACAAAGTACCAGGATGATGATGCCATGCTCACGATGAGGATCCGAGAGGATATCTTGTGGATGTTTGACCAAGTGGGGATTCGTCGTTTTATGGAGCTGAAGAAGCCGACGTACTTTTATGTGACAGCTGAGGTTATATGTTCTATCACGATTGAGAAAGATCCTATGGGATTTCCTTATGAGTGTACCTTCCAGCAAGGGGAGTTATGAGGACGTGGTCTGCGGAGGAGTTTAATATGCTGTTTCAGACTCCTACAGAGATTGCTCGGGTTGAGAATGGATTCTTCAATGCTAACAGGTTTTGGCGAGAGATTTCTAGGGAGGATGGAGATTTTAAGACTCAGGATGCTCGTGCTTCTTTGATTAGGAATCATGTACTCCGTTATATGGATAGGGTGTTCAGCAACACGCTATTTGCCCACTCTGAGGGAAGTTGTGTGTCTAGAGGAGAGCTTTACGCTTTATGGTGCATGCTGAACGGAGTGAAGTTCAATGTGGGCTCTTATTTGATTTATCAGCTGAATAGGTTTAGGATCCTTGGGTTTCAGAAGGTGAATATAGGAGGATTGCTCACGACCGTGGCTGAGTATTATGGCATGGACTTCACCGGCATCACACCTGTTCTTGGAGAGCCTGATTTGGTTATGTTTTCTTGCGTGAAGGGAGGATTTGCGGAGTTCCTAGATGTGGATTGGTTCTTTACAAGGGGACTTAAGCCCTTCACTTTCATGTTCCTCTTCGATGTAAGTGGCATGACTACTGTTCGTGAGGAGAGGAACAGGTTGATGAGCTCGTTGGGACACACTGCCTTGTCCGTTACTGTTCGAACGAGAGGAGATTAGAGGACAGTGGCCCGAATGTGTGCAGCCGGTATGGTTGAGGAGCTGCAGCAGATTGTTGATCAGGGTAAGTTCCGACCTATACAGCAGCAGCCACAGTAGCCACCGCCACAGTCGCATCATGGAGACGAGGACGATTATCAGGAGATGGATATTCTGGAGCAGCACGCGAGGGTTCCTCGTCCCATTCTGGCAGTGCCTCAGCAGCAGCAATGGGCAGGTCCGGATGAGTATACACGAGAGCAGTTCCGTCTGATGAATGAGCATTTGACCACGATCAGCGCGAATCAGCAGGAGACGAATAGACAGCTTGCGCTCGTGAATGCCAACTATGTCACGCTTAATGATCGGTACAAGGCCATGGATGAGCGGGTTGATAAGATAAGTGATCGTGTTGACTTGTTGGATAGACATACCAGTGATCTGCACCGGGTTGTGGAGAGATGGCTTGATGAGATGAGTGATGGTGATGATGGTGATGATGATAATGCTCTGAAGGAGTAGAGCTGCAGGTTTTTTATGTTCTCTGATTCATCTCATCTCCATTCTTCTTTTTATCTTCACAGGATGGTGTGTCTTGTGTGAGTGGCATGTACTATATCGTGTCATATTTGATTATCTCAGATGTGGATTGTGAGGAGTGACTATGATGCATGAGTTAGGATTTATTGAGATGCTTGTATGATTGACTTTGATATGGGTTTTTGGATTTTGTGCATTCATATGTTCATGTGTTAATTTTCATTGATGAGAAGCATGTATAATTTGATAAGTATGTAGAGTTCTTGTGAAATTGATCTTGATTATGTGATATGAGGAGTACTTAGGATTCTATTTATCCATGTGAGGATTTGAGCCTTTCAATCATGCTTGATCATGATAGTTTATTCTTGAGAGAATCATTCATATGAACGTATTCTAGAACTTGGCTTGGAGTCTTGTGTGAGACTTACAATTGGTGAATTGCTAGGATATGATCTTAGGCCATTCTTGATTACTTGAGTTACTTAGCCAAATTTTACCTTCCCATTGATTATGTATATCTTTGGTAGCCCGTTTGAGCCTTAAAAAAAGCTTTTTCTTTGTCAAGCCGAATAAAATAGCCTTATTTAACCTTTACTTGAGCTTTGTTTAAATACCCTATTCATTGGTAGAGAGTTGAGGTGAATAAGTGTTGCAAGAAGAAGAAGGAATATAAATTGTGGTTGAGTAAAGTAAGAGAAGTGTATGGTTAAATCTTGTTTAGGGGTAGTGCCTGAAACTGGTACCCCGATTGTTATTTAAAAAGGGTAGTGCCTACAACCGGTACTCAAGTGAGCAAAAGGAGAATGACATTGATGCAAGAAAGAGAAGGAAAGTTCGAAAATTGCAAGTGCAAGAGAAGAAATTAGAGGAAAATATGTAGCTGAATGAAGAAAACAGGAACCTCCAAGGTAACTCTCTACTAGTGTTTGAGTCACTTTATCTAAATTTTCCTACCCTTTTCAAAGAGCCAACATTACAACCCAAAAACAAGTCATTTGTGATCCTAGTCATGAGGTGATTATGAGTTGATTTTTGAGACCCTTGCCAAGCTTATGGTTACGCGTGAGTATGGATTGAGTATGAGTGTATACACTAACCGGTTAAGTGCAATTAGCACTTGAGTGAGAGAGTAAACACGTATCTTGTGAGCTAGATGACTTAAAACTCCGAATGGTAATATGATTGAGTGATGTTTTGCATGAATGATATGTATGATGCATGAAATACTTGTTTTTAATTGATGAAATTGCATGTGTAATATGTGTTGTACTTGGTGATTCTCGTGAATTATACACAACTCTTTGTTTTGATTGCGTTGCCTCAGGACGAGCAACATGTAAGTTTGGGGGTTTGATGAGTGTGTAAATTCACGAATCTTGTGCCTGGATTTATTCTATTATGAAGTGTTTGAAGGATGTAATCGGTTGTAAACCGATATATATTGTGAAAAGTCACGGATCAGGTGTTGTTGAAGCCATTTGGGTGGTTTTTCGAAGGAAATCAGAGTGGAAATGTTGAAAACTGAAGAAAGGAAGTCGAAGTCATCCGTTTGGGCGAAGCAGAAGATCAATTCGACCTGTTAGAGGTGAATTCGACCAAGCCTGCTGGTCGAATTGGATGCATAACACGACGGGGAGAGGATTCGACCATGATAGGGGAATTCAACCTGAGCACCAGGTCGAATCCTGGTCGAATTGGTCTACGGCGAAGCCAATTCGAACACGTCATGACAATTCGACCAAGGCCTCTGGTCGAATTGAGTGTCTGGGACCAATTCGACCTCCAATTCGACCTGGAGAGGAGAATTCGTCCTGGCAGTGAGGTCAAATTGAGACTTGAAAACTTATCATATCCGTATTTTTACACCCTCAATGTGTGTGATCACTTAAAAAGCCCCTTCCAAGCCCGGGAGGCGCGATTAAAAGTATAAAAGAAGGCTTATGTAGCAGTAGAAGAGTCGTTATTGAAGAGAGTAGTTGTTAAAGAGAGGATCAATCAAGAGAAGGAGAACCAACCCTAGAGAGATCGTCCATCATCCAGAGGAGCCACAAGAGAGGTTCCGCTGGAGATTCAAGTTAGATTGGTCCAACTAACCATGATTGTTCTTAGATCAATCGTGGGCTAGAGTTGCTTTGGTAGTTCTAGGGTTATGAAGGTTTCATGAGTTAATTTGTCTTTCATGTGTAAACTTCGTACAACACTACTTGTGGTTTATTTTATATAAGATTGCGCGTTTTTAATCCATACTCATGGTTGTTTTGTGCATCAATAATTGTTGTATAGAGTCTGAATACATAACTTAGTTATTGGTTAAGTGCGTTCACTACTGAGTAAGGTTTTATGTTATAATTCTAAGTGAAGGGATTCTGAAGTCTTATTAGAACTATCTTATATGAATACTTATTAATTGAATCATATTCGGGTTAATAAGTAGGATAAAGAGTATAATTTCATAGTACCTATAAAAAGAGATCATATCGGGTTAGAGTATTAAGTGCACGGAAAATAATTGATACTGATAGTACCTAGAAAGAGGGTGAATTATATCTCTTGGTCCAAGGATATTCACACGTGTCATACGCATATTTACTTGTGTCTATAGAGTGAATTTCCATGGTTTAGTGATGCGTCCATAAACCACAAGGCAGAGTCGGACACCGTCACATGGAAGATGAATTAATAACTGGAACTGGATGACCTGAAGAACTACCTACTATCTTACTTGATCACAACTCACTTATCTATTCTTCTTGTTATTTTTACTTGATATTTTAATTAATAGTTGTTACTTAATCTCAATATCACCATCACTGAATTTATCCACATAGTCTTAGTCTACTAGGCATAATTAAACTGATAATTATCCGTCCCTTGGGTTCGATATTCACTTGGTCACCTTTCGAGAGTACAATTGATATCCTTCATACTTGGAGATTAATTGTGTATTGAGAAAACGCTCATCAAGTTCTTGCCTGGTCGAATTCTCCTCTAACAGGTCGAATTAACCTCAACACGTTAGGGTTTCATGCAATTCTACAGCAATGGAAGCATAATATGAATCGTATTACCTTTCGCCAGGGTTGATGTAGAGGTTGATCATCAGCAGCAGGAACAAACGACCTTCTGATCTTCTATTGTATTCCTAAGTCACGTCTTGATGTTGTGTGGGCAACGATCTACAAGACGAACTCAATCTGCAGTTCTATTCTTTCTCACGGTCTTTTTAGGCGTATAGTGAAAATAATTCTGGATTGCTGAGATTGGCTATTTATAGGCTACAACAGGGACCATGAGGAGAAATTAGAGTTTGGGCCTCCCATTGGGTTTAAGCATCCAAGTTTAGTCCAAAACTTATACTTAAGTCCAATAATAATAAATCAGTCCACCAAAGAAATATTATTGCACTGTCACCCTAATCCCAAATTATGTTATGGGCTTCTTCTTATTATGAGCCCATTAGTCTTCCCGTGTTTAAGATTCAGTACCCATTAATTAATTAAGTTACTGACAACTCCATTAATTAATATATTTATCGATAGTAGTACCACTCAACCTTATTATCATGCTGGAAAAAATCCATCTGCATGGTTTACATGATAATCACTATGAGTTCCTCAAGGGGACATCATCAACCAATTCCGTTAGGACACAGATTCCTTCTACAATCAACAGCACACCATAGAGACAATATCATCTCCCGACTCACCAAACATATTGATTTAATAATTAAATCTCACTCATTGATGAATTAAGGAAATAAATATTGGCTTACGTGTTGAGGTTATTGTATAGGGATTAAGAGAACATCCATAATAACAGAGATCAAATTCTATTATATAGTCAGTATAAATCGAACAATCTCAAGGCGGTCCTATTCAATACACACAAAATGTACTAGTGCAATTTTATAGTCAAGACAGACTAATGTCAAATCACATTACAACCATACCAATATATAGTTCTCGTCTATCTCGATTGTGAATATCTGTTTATACTTTATAAGGAGCCGATAATATGATCTTACGTGTGACGCTGCACACCACATTATCTACAGTATAAAGTAAATGGACTTTTGCAATATCATTATTGCAAATGTTTGATCATATGATTCTCATTTTAAATATTGTCTAAACATTGTTCATACAAAAAGCTAGACTTTTAGTATACAATTCAACACCTACAGCACAAGCAAATGTATTTCCATTTGACTTGAATGAAAATATTGAAGAATCAAATGTAAGTTCTACTTTTTAGTTTCATTGTTATCTTATATGTGAAAATGTCATCAATCTTTGCTACGTAATTAATGAATAGTTTTTCCTTCTTTTATTATTTTTTTCATTGATATTCAATTATGTTTTTAACACAAGAAAATTCTAAATTTAGGACTATGGAATACATCCCTAGTTCTATCGAAGTTTACTAAAACAAGATTACATAAATCTCAACTAGAAATTAAAATTCATTCTATTTAAATCTTTAAAATAAATATAAATTTAAACAATTCAAGATTGAAAAAAAAAAGCTAGTGATCGATCTATGTGTGCATTACATATCTGCAGTAGGTTTTACTACTTTTTAGATGTTTAATTATTTAGCATACACATTTAAAGTAGTTGGAAAATATAATTATGGAAGAGAAACATTGAGAATAATATGGAGGTTTCACTACTTTTTAGATGTTGGCAAAATATTTTGCTGGCAGGGTGCACTGTTTACCCATTTTTAGAAATTTATACATTTATGATTAAAACCATATATACAAATGAATAAAAATAGTTGGTATAATAATGTGTAGGCCTACATCATATTCTCAATAAAAACATTTAACAAATTTGTCTATTTACTGTTAAAAAACTATTGAATAATAAATATTAAAGATTTTTATCTTAGATATGAAAATATCATCAATTTTCGCTCTTACGGGTTATAAGCATTTAATGAATAGCTTTTCTTCTTTTAGTTTTTATCATTGATGAATAATTATGTTTTCAACACAAGAAAATAATTTTCATATTTAATATTAATGTTATTGAAACTTACATGATAATGAAAATGCACATATATATAATTATAGATGATATTTATATTTTCAACAGTTTTTTCGTATACTTTCGGCAATACAAATCTTGTACCATATATCTAGTCTATTAATTAAAAGAATGTTATACAAACTTTAAACTACAAATATATTAATTTTTATAAAATTGAAAGTTTCAATTAACTGAAATGAGATTAAATTATTATAACAAATATATAAATTTGATTATAGATAGAATTATTTATAAATGAAATAAAATTTAAAAAAAAATTATCGACATTATTAGAAATTATAAAATTATATTAAAAAATCTTAAAATTAATTTTAATTTTTTTATAATTATGTTTGATGTAGATATATAATTTAAAATTCTAATAAATTTTACAATAGTGATTAAGACACGTTACTAATACAATATTTAATATATCTTTAATATTTGTATGGTATTTTTTTAAAATTTATAGTTTAAATAAAATTTTTAATTAATTAAAGGAAATTAATACCATGAATTTGATAAAATAATGATACTTGACATTTAATAAAATAATTATAATTAACTTTATTACAAATATAAAAAAGATTGAATATGAAAATTTTCAATAATATAAAATATGAATGCTGCTAAAATAAAATAAAATATTATTATCATTTAAAAATTATATCCAAAATTAATATCATATTAATTTATAAAACTTAATGAAAAAATTATTTTCTTCCAAATTTTACAATAGTGATTAAGAGTATGTTATTTAGAGAGAAATACACGGCCATTTCTCTCACGTTTGATGCATGATCTTCATGTCATATGTCAATCCTTGCCATTTCTCGTATCTTATGTTTATGATCGTTCATGTGATGAAACCGTCCAGGATGAACTATATAAATATGTCTAGGGGTGGGGAAAAAACTAAAATCTCGGTATACCGAGTTTGTCGTATCGAAAATATCGAATTTTAGGTATATCAAAATTTTTGGTACAATATTCATGTTTAAAAAATTTTGGTATTTCGATATACTGAAAAATATTTTCGGTATTTTAGTATCGGTATACCGTACCGTGAATATTTACGTAAAAATTTTTAATTACATATAATATAATTTTAGTACATTTCTTATCATTAAAATTTATATATCTAACTTTAAGAACAAATTATCTATATATGTATTTTAAAGTTTTATTTAAATACAATTTTATCTTATAATTACATATAAAATTTATTACTCCTATTAAGTATATGTGTAATTATGCAAAACATTTATTCATATATACTTTTGTTAAGTGTGAAAATAAACTCTAATACTTATAAATAAAAATATGTTACAATTAATATTAGAATAGTGTAAGAAATAATAAATAAATTTAAATACTTATTATTTTAATAAATGAGTAGTTGATATAAATATCATCTAAATAATTATTATGTCCATTGATTGTAATATAAAATGTGTTAGAATATTTTATTTTATTTTTATTATTTTAATTAAAATTAAAAAAAGATATTAATCGGTATATTGATTTTTTTTGGTACACCGATATTTTGGTATGAAACAATATGTCAAATTTTCAATATAAATCTGTGTTTACCAAAAAATTGGTATAGAATCAATATCAGTACGTTATCGGTATGAGATTAAAGTTTACCAAAATTTTAGTATGCCAAAATTCGATATACTGAAAATTCGATATCGGTATCGTTATGAAAAAATCCATACCGATATTTTCAGTACGATATCGGTATTTTCAGTATACCGATTTTTCTCACACCTAAATATGTCCATGCTAATCTCAATCCACCACAGGTTTTTCAAACACCCACCATGAATACTAAGCAAAACATTTTTGTTCCTCCATCTCACAAAAGTTTGTTATCTATGTATAAATATACAAAAAAAATAATATGGAGAATTGAAGACCGATGTGAAATTATTCATGAAGCGACTCTTGATTCATTGCAACCCCAAAAATATTAGCGATGTAATTCTGGAAGATGAACCACTCCATAAGATATATGAGTTCTTACAAGAGGCGATGAAGATTAAAAAAACTCCCTTAATCATTCTTTCTGATTCAAGTGAAGAAAAGGAAGAAAATTCAGCACAGAATATTCTTGTAATTGTCATTTCTGATTCAACTGCATCAGAGGAAGGTGATTAAGCTAGTGTTGGCAACACCGTGGGTGATTCAAACGATATGATTGAAAACAACGGTGGTGTTCCTTGAATAGTTGATGCATTTGAGAATTATTTTCTTATTATTAATATGTTATTTATTATAGGATTTTTTTCATTTATTTTAAATGTCATTGTAGATTTAATTATTATAGTTTTTATTATTGTGATATGATATGCTTTTATTATTAAGATATGATATGTTTATTGTGTCATAAAGGGTTTTTGATTTCTTACGCTTTATTTTATTTTTATTTTAATTTTCAATATTAATTTTAAGATAAGAAATTACATCAACTTTTATATTAATTTTGGATGCTCTCATGTCAATCCAAATAAATCAGCATTTCCACTTGCAGGATATAAACTTTTAAATTGATAAACATCATAAATATTATGGGTGTATCCATGTATAATCACAATTGAATAGATATTGTGGGTATCTCCATGTATAATCATGGATGCTCAGTTTTTGAGAAATAAGAAGACTCGAGATCAAATCAACCCAAAATAGAATCTTTTCAAAATTACTATCTATTCTAAATCATCCAACTTGATTATCTAGAAATTTCAAATTAATATTCATTCCGATCTGTAGACTAATACATTCAAAATATAATTTTTTTTTATATCTTGAAAGTTGACGAAACGATGGAGTGATTACGTACTTACATATCAGATGTGGTGGAAGAAATAAATTATTATTTAAATTTTTTAGTGTTAAAATTGAATTTTAATGCAATGAATGAGATAAATATGCGTGTATAACTAAAAAATTACTCATTTTGCTTAATGATGGCATGGAAAGAAAGTTCTTTATTTCCTCTAATATGGTTTTCTCATGATCTTATATAAAAAGTGTGCTGATGAAAGATGTATATGTTTGTAACTGTAAATTTAAATTTTTCACTGAAGATGTAATGAATTTTCGCTAATTTCTCCGAAAGACGTGTAAATGAACGATGAAGTGTTTAGGCGATGAGATAGATGTGAAAGACAAATTGAGATAGAGTGATAAGGTTGAAAGATGGAGGTGAAACGATACATTCTGGAAGAAAGGAAAAAAATAAAAAAGAAAAAGAAAAAATGTGATCATTGATATTTAGGTTTTTAAATTTGAATTCAAATTTTTTATTTAAGATATTTATTTATTAAAGGGTATATTGGTAATTAAATATATTTTTAATTATAAAAAATAAATTTATATTTAAATATGGATGTATAGAATATGGATGTTTAGCATCGTCCTAATTATAATTATTTATATAAGTAACATCGTAATTATTATATATTTATATATAATTAATCTATATTATAGTTCTAATATTTAATTTATTATATTTAAAAAATTATTTAAAATTTCATTATTATTTAAATTTATTTGATTATTTAAAAATAAAAAATAACTACATATTACATTAGGCAAATTTTCTTATAGTATATTTTAAGTAAAGTTATAATTTTATAAATCTTAATTAGATATTGTATCTATAATTAAGGATACTCCACAAAATTCTAATTATCTCACATTCTCTCTCTATACACGTGATTGTTTAACCGCTCCTTAAATTAATTTATAGTAAAATAAAATAACGTAAAACGTATGAAAAGCTACAAAAATGGATATAAAAAAAACTAAATTTTAGGTGAAAATATCACTAATCACACCCCCAAACTTAAAGTATTGTGCATCCCCGAACAACGAAAATAATAAAATAAGGGGATAGATTTTCACCTAGGAAAAAAAAAGTAAACGAACATGAGCAATAACACATCAATAGCAATAATAACTACAAATTATGCTAAGTTATCCTACAACATTAGATTCATGACATGAGAAATTAACAAGTTCAATCAAAAGAGAATAAGGTGTAATATAATCCCTTTTAGTCTAAGCCTCACATAAGTTTATCAATTTCACTCGACACTCTTTAAGTAGGGTAAATCAACACTCATCAATCGATTGGCTTGACTCACTATAGACTTGCTCGTGGACTACATTCACAAACCACCAAAGTTTCAATCAATGATCAAAAATGTCTTTCATTAAGGAGGTAATGATAGGCTCTTTGGTAGGGTAGGAAAAATTTAGATAAAAGTGACTAAACAAGTATAAGTAATCGAAGGGGTAGCTACTTTCCTCCATTCCTCCACTTTCTTTCTTCCCTTCTTATTCTTTGCAACATTCAATCTCTCACCATCACTTCACTTTTCATTTTCAACTATTTTTGATTTTATGCTCCCTTCTTCGGATTTTTAGTATCTTGAGTGTCTTTGTTTCTTCGCCCTTCTTCTTATTATTAAGGTTGCATATGCACTCTTGTTCATGCTCTTTTCATCATTTTTCTTGCTTGTTCATGGTCCTTTTTTTTGTTTCATCACACCTTTCTAGCTACCATCTCCTCATTTACTCACATAAAAGGGGTGTGTGTGTGTATATATATATATATATATATTATATATATATATATATATATATATATATATATATATATATATATATATAATGAGCATGTAAAGACCATGAACAAGCAAGAAAAGGAAACAAAGAATAATGAGCATGTAATGTGGGTAATTAAGGCTTGTAATGTGCTAAATTTACAAGAAATAAGATTATAGGCTCAAAGTGGTTAACTAGGGATAATGTTTAAGGTATGGAAATGTTTGGCAATGTCTTTTCACAACAAGGATGGCCTTAAATCATATCATCAATCTCTACTAATCGGGTTCGTTCCTCTAGTCCTTGAGCAAGTATTTAGCTTATCAAAACACAACCAATCTACTCATGTAAAGATACACCATGTATGCATGGTTAAGGCTCAAACGCTCACAAGCTTATGCTCGGACATTTAGTCCGCAAGGCAGAGTCGGCCTGCACTTGAGAGAGAAGTTAAATAGTAAAACTAGATTACCTTAGAGTTACCTATTCTCCATTCTTGAGACACTTTCGTATTCTTCCAGTGTTATTTTATTTTAATTGTTATTTAATTTTCAGCATATTAGTTATTAGATTAAAATCCTCAATCTTTATTATAACTTGTCTTAATTAATTTAGTTAGTAATTTAATTGATAATACGTCGTCCTTTGGGTTCGATATTTAACTTGGTCGCTTGTTTAAGCTGCAATTGATATCCTTAATACTTGGGGATTAATTTTGCATGCAAAGAAAATGCTCATCAACTTTCATATGGTATGATCCATCTGTGTACAAGATTTGTACGGATTCTATCATCCTTAGGTGTGTGCCCGTGATGGAGATGGAAAGCGTTCTCGATTTTTGCCATGGACAACCTTACGGATGGCACTTCGGAGCCCAAAAACTACACCGAAGGTACTTCAATCCGCTTTATATTGGCCTACCTTGTTTAAAGACTGTGAATCCTATGTAGCGACATATGATAGATGTTAAAAAATGGGAAACATAAGTAAAAGGGATGAGATGCCACTTTAGCCAAGCATTGTAATAGAGATCTTTGATGTATGGGAATCGATTTTATGGGGCCTTTCCCTCATCTAATGGATTTCTCTACATCATTCTTGCTATTGATTATGTTTAAGTGGGTGGAAGCAATTCCAACTCACTTGAGTGAATCTAAACAATGCTGTCATTCTTGAAGAAGCATATTTTTGCCCGCTAGGGAGTCCCTAGAGCTCTTGTGAGTGATCGAGGTACACACTTCGTCAATAAGTTCATTGAAAGAGTTCTCAAGGAGTATAGTGTTAAGCATAGGGTTACTACACCCTATCATCATCAAGTAAATGAGCAAGCAGAAGTCTCCAACTGTCAAGTAAAGCAAATTCTAGAGAAGGTAGTCAAAACCAATAGACGAGATTGGGCGATGAAGCTTGATGATGTTGTGTGGGGGTTTCGGACTACGTACAAGGCTGTGCTAGACATGTCACCTTATCAAATTGTCTATAGGAAGCTGTGCCACTTACGCGTAAAGATTCAGCATAAGTCTTTTTGGGTCGTGAGAAGTATAAACTTGTCTCTTAATGAGCAAAAGGAGTTGAGGATGACTCACATCAATCAATTAGATGAGTTCAGAAATCAAGCTATTAAGAATTCGGTGATCTACAAGAAGAGGATGAAGAAGTGGCATGATTTGAAGATCACTTTCAAAGAGATCAAACAAGGTGATGAGGTATTACTCTTTAATTCTCATTTAAAGCTTTTTGTAGGAAAATTGAAATCGAAGTGGACGGGACCATTCCAGGTTGGGACTTTTGTTGTAAAAATCCTTAAAAGTATTAATTAGATGAGGTGGTCATTTAACATGGTATCAGAGTCAAGGCCTAGTAAAGGTTCAGGGTTCAAACCACACCGCCACCCATTTAATGGAAAATTTCACATGCAAGGTTTGAGGCAAAAAGTTAACCCCGCCTGCATGTGAGGGGGCGTGTTAGAGTGATTTGATTAAGTATTAAATGACTCTCCTCTTATAATATCTTAGCCCAACTAGATTTTTTTTTAGAAAGCCCAAAACCTATTTATTTATTTTATGGCCCAAAAGGCAAGCCCTATCTTAGCCCAACTAGATTTTTTTTAGAAAGCCCAAAACTTATTTATTTATTTTATGGCCCAAAAGGCCATCCCTATCTTAGCCCAACTAGAATTTTTTTAGAAATCCCAAACTTATTTATTTATTTATTTTGTGGCCCAAAGTTTTAGCCCACTTAAATGGCCTGATATATAATTAGTAAAGCAAAAGTTAAAAAAAAAAGAGAGAAGAACGGGAGAAGAAAAGCAAAAGAGGGGAAAGAAGAGAGTGAAGAGGAGAAACCCTTGTTGATCAAATTCTCCCTTACAACCCTCATCTTAGGTGGTTTCTAAGTGGTTTTGAGGTAAGTGGTGTGTGAATTAAGCTTCCTTCTTCCATGATTTTGTAATTTTGTGGGGTTTTTCTTTTTGGTATGTGGGTAATTTGCAGACTGTTCGAACTGATTTTGACATAGCTATTGCCCTCGAAAGTTTGAAAACTTAATTTTTGTACGTAGCTGAACTCGTTAGCTTTCCGTAGCCACTTGAAACGCCTCAATCCGATTATTCTACAATTAGTTATGATTTTTCTCGTAAACTGCCGCTAGCAGGAAAATTTCAGAATTTTTATGTCGAATTCAAACATATTTTCTATCGTTTCATTTAGTTAATGTATTGAAACGGGTTATGTGGGATTGGGAACTGATGTTAAGGACTTACATGCCATTTTTATTTAATATCGACTCGTTCGAACTCGATTATGATTTGTTTTTAGCAATGAAAGGGATGTTACCGCTAATAGTTAGTTATATATAATTTGTCTTTAATTGCTCATCTCCTTTCTAGGTAAAGAACCATCGACGAAGGGCAAGGGACCGACTTCAGATTCCGGAGAGAGTTAATCACTTCCTTGTGAGTTGATAATTCGGGAACGCCTTCTCTTGTGGGAAGTGTGGACCCTCGATAAATGTGCATTTGTTTTAGTTTTAGTTAATTGACAAGAAAATTATTTGGTATTGTGTTATGTGGTAAAGAGCCTGATTGGCTCGATTGCTCTGGTTAGAGTCCTATTAGCCATTTTATGAGTATTATTGATTTTAACTTATGTTGAAGAGCCTTGTCGGCTCGATATCTGATAGCATTTATTGTGAATTATTTGAGAATTGATTTCTGGTTATTCTTGTGTGCCAATTAAGACTCTAACTTGAGTCGTTATTCATCTTATGATGCATATGCATATGTATGCCTGGTACCAAGGTTAAGTAGCCCGAATTGGTCACGGTTCGGGTGAGTTGGAGCGACATTGGTTAAGTAGCCCGAATTGTCGCGGTTCGGGTGAGTTAGAGTGACAACCAAGTTGCCCGGGATTGGCAAACCCGGGTGAGTTAGATCTAACGGGGCACCTGTCCAATTGCCAAATACTGATACTCTGGAGGGTGATCGTTAGATGGATTAGTCTATTATAGGCTCAGTCAACGTCATCGGTGTGGGACATGCATGTCATATATGTTTATATGTTTGATCATTTCAAGTATTCACGTCGATATTGAATTGTGAACTTTAGCACTTGGCGTGTTGAGAAAGAATATTATTGTGCATTTTATCTAGAGTAACGGTGACGGGCTTGGACTGTCTCTCGACGGAGAGCTCAGTTCGAGCAGGATATTGACTACCCACGCGTCTTTTTTGTGATAACATGTTGTTTGAACTAATTGTGTTATTCGTAAATGTGCACTAAGGTTTTTATTTTCATTAATATGTACACTGAGTGAGAAATAGTTATTATGAAACGAAATGTTGGATTTTATATTATGAACCACGAGTGGGAATACATGCTTCGTATAAGGGTCGGGGTGACTGGCTTATCACCTCACTGAGCTAGTGGTTTTGCTCACCCCCCATCATTCTTTCCTTTTCAGGCTGTTGATATCGTTTTGGTTGGAGGTTTTCCTATCGTTTGCTCGTCATCCAATCAGTGTTTTGGGTACTTTCTCTTTTATGTAAATTGACGGATTCATTGGCGAGATTATATAGTTTATATTTGGTGACCCCCTTGATGTTCTTTTTGT
This sequence comes from Pogostemon cablin, assembly GCA_023678885.1. Classification (NCBI taxonomy): domain Eukaryota; kingdom Viridiplantae; phylum Streptophyta; class Magnoliopsida; order Lamiales; family Lamiaceae; genus Pogostemon; species Pogostemon cablin. The sequence goes on from CM042984.1 coordinate 18,006,465, forward strand.
ACCTTCGCGATGTTATATCGTTCATGTATATTTTCTTTAAACTAAGATACACCGTTGTATTTTGTACCTTTGTAAATCCTTGTTGATACTTTTTGAGATGATGTCCTCGGGTTGTACCCGTTGTTATCAGTTGTTCAGCTCTACAGGTACTTGATAGCAAGCCTTACATTTTCTATAAACTTTGTGGAGTGGAGTGCACCCATTCTGCGAAATTTATGGTTAACGTGGCGGTTGTCGCGTTCTGTCTGGGGTCGGGGCGTGACAACTTTCTTGGTATCAGAGCCTGGTTTTATGATTCTCATTCTTTTTGTGTCAAGCCAATGAGTCCAACTTTGTTTCTATGTCATCCTAAGGTATCGTATTGCCTTGACGTTGACCTTGTATTTTCTTTCCTTTCTTCCTTTCAGTCATTATGGCACCTCCAGTTCGTCGTCGAGGTCGAGGTCGAGGACACGCTCCTCGTGATCCTCCGAGTCCTCTACTCTCGTCTGTTCCTCGTGGACCTCGAGGACATGTTTCTTCTGATCATGTCGTTCCTCCGACGGTAATGGACCATATCAATTCTGATCATAGGGTGCCAGTTTCCCAGGTAGAGCAACCACGGGCCCAGTTGCGGGTTGAGCACATGATGACACCCGAGCAGTACCAATTGTATTATGATCACATTCGAATACATGGTGTTCCACCACCTACAACGGCTCATACAACTACGACTGTCACTGAAGAGGTTCTTCGTGCTAATGAACCGATTCGACCTACAACTAATGTACCAGTTTTTACTCCAAAAATGGCTTTAGGAGGTTCTACTTCTCGAGGTGCACTTTTTATACCAGAATTGGTGAAAGCAGTTGAAAACATGGGGACTTCAAAATTTGACGGTGCAAGAGATGTTTCTAAAGCGGGGGCATGGTTAAAGGAGATTACAGAGACCTTTGACACTTTGATGATTGAAGAATGTTATCGTGTGGTCATTGCAACCAAGCTGTTAGGCCCAGATGCACGACGATGGTGGCAGAATCTAAAAGAGACATCTTCGGTTACTATTACGTGGGCTATCTTTGTGGAACGATTCAAAGATCGATACTTCTCTCAGTACATCAAGGATCAGAAGAGAAAGGAGTTCTTCAACCTCTTTCAAGGCATTATGTCGGTCGTGGAGTACGAAAGCAAATTTCTGGAATTGCGAGAATTCGCTCCTGAGTCATATACGACGAGAGACTTATGCAAGAGATTTGAAGATGGTCTTAATTTAAATATTCGAGATCGCATCAAGTCTGGAGACAAGTACGAGAGTCTTGACGATCTCGTAGAAGAAGCCTGAGGGTAGAAGGTTTAGTTCAGGCGAGACATAAGCTTGCAGAACGATCTCAAAAGAAAAGGCAAGTGAGCGCATTTCCAGGAAATGCATCGAAGGTGTATAGGGGTGTGGGATCTTCGCGTGGCACACCAAGTTCGGTATCTATTAGTTTTCCTCAACCTCGGGAGCAGTTTAGTAGAGGCGGGAGCAATGTCTCGGGATCGGTTGGTGAAAATCGCAAGTGCCAGAATTGCTTAAAATATCACGACGGCCAATCTGTAAGGCTCCTCAAGTATGTTTTCAGTGTCGACAGCAGGGGCATATGCGAAGTTCTTATCCTCAGCTTATGGGAACGAGCAGTCAGGGTTCTGGTCAGCTTCGTGGTAAACTAACATATTCTACACCCAGAGATACTCGATCTGCAGTTACCAGAGTGCCCGATGCCTCAAGCGGCCCTAGTACTCAATCACCTATGCAAGGAAGGAAGCAAACTAGAGTATTTCATATTTCCCAGGAAGAGGCTCGCTCAGATCCGAAGGTTGTGACAGGTAATTTATAATCTGAGTATTTTCACATGCTAGATCTAACCCCGCCTTGTTATGCCACTTGATTACGAATAAAACATTCGTAAGAAATTCTATCTTTCTGAATTTTTAAATCACAATCTCACCTAATATTGCTTCTTTAGGCCATGTGTTTGTGGGAGACCATCAGGTCTACGCTTTATTTGACCCAGGTTCTGATAGGTCTTATATCCGGGATGATCTTACTGCGATCTTAGATTATCCTATCTCTCATTTGTCACCTGGAATCATCGTTCATACCCCTCTTGGAGAGCGTCTAATTCGTGATTCGGTATTCCTTGGTTGTCCATTGAAGATCAAAGATGTCATTTTAGAGGCTGAATTGATACCATTGCCTTTGATTGATCTTGATGTTATTCTTGGCATGGATTGGCTTTCTTCTCATCATGCAATTCTCGATTGCCACGAGAAGCTTGTTATTTTTTGTAGACCAGGATTCTCAGAACTCGTTTTTGAAGGTAAACTTCAAACGAGATCCCTCTTTTTTATTTCAATGTTGACTGCGCATAAATTAATGCGTAAGGGTTGTGAGGCATTCTTGGCATTTGTCATCGATACTTCTCTTTCTGAAACTAAATTAGATGACATCCCGATCGTGAATGAATTTCCTGATGTCTTTCCCGAAGACTTACCAGGACAACCTCCGAATCGAGAGATTGATTTTTCCATTGACGTACTTCCTGGAATCAACCTATATCGATTACTCCATATCGAATGTCGCCTGCTGAGCTCAAGGAACTCCAGACACAACTTGGGGAATTATTGGAGAAGGGGTTCATACGACCTAGCACATCTCCGTGGGGTGCTCCAGTTCTTTTTGTCAAGAAGAAAGATGGATCACTTCGTCTATGTGTCGACTACCGTCAATTGAACAAGGTGACAATCAAGAACAAATATCCTCTTCCAAGAATCGATGATCTGTTTGATCAATTGGAAGGAGCAACTGTATTCTCAAAAATTGATTTGCGATCCGGTTATCACCAACTCAAGATTAGGGAATCTAATATCCCTAAGTCTGCTTTTCGAACCAGATACGGTCATTTTGAATTCTGTGTTATGCCTTTTGGACTCACAAATGCTCCTGCAGCTTTTATGGATCTTATGAATCGGGTCTTTCGGCCGTACTTAGATAAGTTTGTCATCATCTTCATTGATGACATTCTTATTTATTCTAAATCGGACGACGAGCATTCTCATCATCTAAGAATTGCTCTGAACATTCTCAGAGAAAATCAGCTTTATGCTAAATTCTCGAAATGTGAATTTTGGCTTCGCGAGGTAAGCTTTTTGGGTCATCACATTTCTAAAGAAGGAATCTACGTCGATCCAGTGAAGATTCAAGATATACTAGATTGGGAGCGTCCAAAGAACGTGACAGAGATTCGTAGTTTTCTGGGATTAGCTGGATATTATCGACGGTTTGTCAAAGACTTTTCGTTATTGGCTTCATCTTTGACTAAATTGACTCGAAAAGGGGTAAAATTTGAATGGAGTGAAGAATGCGAGGAAGCATTTCAAGAATTGAAAAGACGACTCGTTTCAGCTCCTATTCTTGCTTTGCCAGACCCAGCGATTGGAGAATTTACTATTTATAGCGACGCCTCGAGACAAGGATTAGGATGCGTTCTCATGCAAGAAGGAAAGGTTATTGCCTACGCTTCAAGGCAATTGAAGAAGAATGAAGAAAATTATCCTACACATGATTTAGAGTTGGCTGCAATCGTCTTTGCATTGAAGATCTGGAGGCACTATCTGTATGGTGCAACTTGTCGGGTTTTCACTGATCACAAGAGCTTAAAGTATATCACCACGCAAAAGGAGCTCAACCTTAGGCAAAGGCGATGGATGGAGTTGATTAGTGACTATGACTTAGTCATCGATTATCATCCTGGCAAGGCGAACGTTGTTGCAGATGCTCTGAGTAGAAAGTCTTCTACCTCACTTGCTTCGATTCAATCTTTTTATCTTCCTATGTTGGAGCAATTTAAATCTTTACACATTTCTCGATTGTGAAAAGTCTAATGATTCTGCCTTAATCGCCAAATTCAAGGTTAGACCTACCTTGTTCGAGAAAATTCGAGAAAGACAATCACACGATGCTTATTTACAACAGAAGATGGCGAAGCTAAATCAAGGAAAAGAAACAAAATTTCAAATTCGGGATGATGGACTTCTTACTTTTAAAAATCGTGTTTGTGTTCCATCAGAACTTGATGTTCGTAGAGCTATTCTTGAGGAAGCCCATTCTTCAGCCTATGCTATGCATCCTGGTAGTACCAAAATATATAGAACACTTCGGGAGCATTATTGGTGGCCAGGTATGAAACGGGACACTACTGAATTTGTATCAAAGTGCTTATCATGCCAACAGATTAAAGCGGAACACCAAAAATCAGCCGGCATGCTTCAACCACTACCTATTCCTGAGTGGAAATGGGAAAACGTCACAATGGATTTTGTTTCTGGTTTACCTCGAACCCAAAAGGGTCATGACTCAATTTGGGTCATTGTCGATCGTCTGACGAAATCGGCACATTTCCTTCCAGTGCATACCAATGAATCTTTAGAGAAACTTGCCAAGTTATATGTCGATGAGATCGTGAGATTGCACGGAGTACCAGTGTCAATCATATCTGACCGTGATCCAAGATTCACTTCCCATTTTTGGTCTAGTCTGCAGAAAGCGCTAGGTACAAAATTACTATTCAGTACCATGTTTCATCCACAGACTGATGGACAGTCAGAGAGAACTATACAGACACTAGAAGACATGCTACGTGCAGTGGTGTTGAATTTAGGAGGTAGCTGGGATAAGTACGTGACTTTGGTGGAGTTTGCTTATAACAATAGTTATCATTCAAGCATTGGAATGCCCCCGTACGAAGCTCTGTATGGCCGAAAGTGTCGAACACCGCTCTTTTGGGATGAGGTTGGCGAGAGACAAATCGAACAAGTAGAGCTTATCGAAGATGCGAAGGCAAAAATACAATTTATTCGAGACAGACTTAAGGCAGCGCAAAATCGACAGAAAAGCTACGCAGATAATAGGAGGCGCGATTTGGAGTTTAATGAAGGAGACAAAGTTTTTCTGAAAGTTTCTCCATGGAAGGGCGTGTTGCGATTCCGCCGTCGAGGAAAGTTGAGTCCAAGGTATATTGGCCCGTTTACGATCGTGCAAAGGATTGGTCGTGTCGCGTATCGACTTGAGCTACCATCAGAATTATCAAAGATTCACGATGTCTTCCATGTCTCTATGCTTAGAAAATATGAACCAGATCCTTCGCACGTGCTCAAAGATCCCCCAGTTGTATTAAAGGAAAATCTATCGTACGAAGTACAACCTGTTCAAATTGTAGATCGCCGAGAGAAAATGCTTCGTAACAAATCTATTCCTATGGTGAGAGTTCTATGGAGAAGTGATCAAATTGAAGAAGAAACATGGGAACCAGAGTCAGTCATGCGTCAACACCATCCAAATCTCTTTTCATCTCTAGGTACGTTTATGTTTCGAGGACGAAACTTTTTAGAGGAGGGGATACTTTATAATATCTTAGCCCAACTAGATTTTTTTTTAGAAAGCCCAAAACCTTTTATTTATTTTATGGCCCAAAAGGCAAGCCCTATCTTAGCCCAACTAGATTTTTTTTAGAAAGCCCAAAACTTATTTATTTATTTTATGGCCCAAAAGGCCATCCCTATCTTAGCCCAACTAGAATTTTTTTAGAAAGCCCAAACTTATTTATTTATTTATTTTTTGGCCCAAAGTTTTAACCCACTTAAATGGCCTGATATATAATTAGTAAGGCTAAAGTTAAAAAAAAAAAAAAGAGAGAAGAACGGGAGAAGAAAAGCAAAAGAGGGGAAAGAAGAGAGTGAAGAGGAGAAACCCTTGTTGATCAAATTCTCCCTTACAACCCTCATCCTAGGTGGTTTCTAAGTGGTTTTGTGGTAAGTGGTGTGTGAATTAAGCTTCCTTCTTCCATGATTTTGTAATTTTGTGGGGTTTTTCTTTTTGGTATGTAGGTAATTTGCAGACTGTTCGAACTGATTTTGACATAGCTATTGCCCTCGAAAGTTTGCAAACTTAATTTCTGTACGTAGCTGAACTCGTTAGCTTTCCGTAGCCACTTGAAACGCCTCAATCCGATTATTCTACAATTAGTTATGATTTTTCTCGTAAACTGCCACTAGCAGGAAAATTTCAGAATTTTTATGTCGAATACAAACTTATTTTCTATCGTTTCATTTAGTTAATGTATTGAAACGGGTTATGTGGGATTGGGAACTGATGTTAAGGACTTACATGCCATTTTTATTTAATATCGACTCGTTCGAACTCGATTAGGATTTGTTTTTAGCAATGAAAGGGATGTTACCGCTAATAGTTAGTTATATATAATTTGTCTTTAATTGCTCATCTCCTTTCTAGGTAAAGAACCATCGACGAAGGGCAAGGGACCGACTTCAGATTCCGGAGAGAGTTAATCACTTCCTTGTGAGTTGATAATTCGGGAACGCCTTCTCTTGTGGGAAGTGTGGACCCTCGATAAATGTGCATTTGTTTTTGTTTTAGTTAATTGACAAGAAAATTATTTGGTATTGTGTTATGTGGTAAAGAGCCTGATTGGCTCGATTGCTCTGGTTAGAGTCCTATTAGCCATTTTATGAGTATTATTGATTTTAACTTATGTTGAAGAGCCTTGTCGGCTCGATATCTGATAGCATTTATTGTGAATTATTTGATAATTGATTTCTGGTTATTCTTGTGTGCCAATTAAGACTCTAACTTGAGTCGTTATTCATCTTATGATGCATATGCATATGTATGCCTGGTACCAAGGTTAAGTAGCCCGAATTGGTCACGGTTCGGGTGAGTTGTAGCGACATTGGTTAAGTAGCCCGAATTGTCGCGGTTCGGGTGAGTTAGAGTGACAACCAAGTTGCCCGGGATTGGCAAACCCGGGTGAGTTAGATCTAACGGGGCACCTGTCCATTTGCCAAATACTGATACTCTGGAGGGTGATCGTTAGATAGATTAGTCTATTATAGGCTCAGTCAACGTCACCGGTGTGTGACATGCATGTCATATATGTTTATATGTTTGATCATTTCAAGTATTCACGTCGATATTGAATTGTGAACTTTAGCACTTGGCGTGTTGAGAAAGAATATTATTGTGCATTTGATCTAGAGTAACGGTGACGGGCTTGGACTGTCTCTCGACGGAGAGCTCAGTTCGAGGAGGATATTGACTACCCACGCGTCTTTTATGTGATAACATGTTGTTTGAACTAATTGTGTTATTCGTAAATGTGCACTAAGGTTTTTATTTTCATTAATATGTACACTGAGTGAGAAATAGTTATTGTGAGACGAAATGTTGGATTTATATTATGAACCACGAGTGGGAATACATGCTTCGTATAAGGGTCGGGGTGACCGGCTTATCACCTCACTGAGCTAGTGGTTTTGCTCACCCCCCATCATTCTTTCCTTTTCAGGCTGTTGATATCGTTTTGGTTGGAGGTTTTCCTATCGTTTGCTCGTCATCCAATCAGTGTTTTGGATACTTTCTCTTTTATGTAAATTGACGGATTCATTGGCGAGATTGTATAGTTTATATTTGGTGACCCCCTTGATGTTCTTTTTGTACCTTCGCGATGTTATATCGTTCATGTATATTTTCTTTAAACTAAGATACACCGTTGTATTTTGTACCTTTGTAAATCCTTATTGATACTTTTTGAGATGATGTCCTGGGGTTGTACCCGTTGTTATCAGTTGTTCAGCTCTACAGGTACTTGATAGCAAGCCTTACGTTTTCTATAAACTTTGTGGAGTGGAGTGCACCCATTCTGCGAAATTTATGGTTAACGTGGCGGTTGTCGCGTTCTGTCTGGGGTCGGGGCGTGACACCTCTCTACCGACTTAAACTTTTAGATGAGATGACCATTTAACAGAAAAAATAGTATAACTAATTTCAGGACCTAATTTTCAGGATTGTATGGAATTACCACTCCCCTGAAAATACTATTGATCTTCAGGATCAAAACTTTTAAATTAACCAGGCTTGTCACTCTTCTAGAAGACATCATCCTTATGAGTCCATGTAAAATAATATTTTTCGTTAAATCTCTTGAACATATTAAAAGATACTTGTTCGCACTTTTTATTCACTCACAAGAATGATTACCTTCAAGTATAAGGGATCAATTGTAGCACGACGTGTGACCAAGTTAAATTATCGAATCCACATGATTAGTGTTAAACAAGATACGCACAAAATAATATACACTATTTCTTGGAGCACAATTAATCTCCTTATCACATAATCCTCCATAATTCACCCATATCTTTTCATTCCTTATTTCATTCCCTTCTCATACCTATATATATTTTACATCATTATTCATATGAGAGGAACCGCAACACAATCATCCTACACCCCAGAAGGGGGGATCACCCCCAACCATCATCTACATCCCTTACTTCATCTATCCATCTATCCATCACTGTGAAGATTCATCTGTTGAATCAAGAAGAGAACCAAGAGGAGGATTCAAGACAGAGAAGGACGCGACGACACCCGCATCTAGGGTTTTATTTGTTTCCTAATTTATCTTGTATTTTCCAGATATATGGGTAAGATCAATCCAATCCCCATGATTGTTCTTCGCAACATCATGGGCTAGAACCATTTTGGTAGATCTAGGGTTTTAAAGGTTTTATGAATTAATTAAACTCTCTTGTGTGTCCTCCGTACAACACTACTTGTGGATTTATTTTATATATGATTGCACATTTTTAACTTATATTCACGGTAGTTTTGTGCATCTTTAACTGTTATTTAGAGATTGAATATATATCATGGTTGTTGAATGAGCGTGTTCACTTCTGAACAGAGTTCCATGTTATGATTCTAAGTGAGAGGACTCTGAAGCTTCATTAGAACTATCATATATGAATGTTTATTAATTGAATTGAATTCGGGTTAGTAAGCAGGATAAAGAGGGTAATTTTATAGTACCTATAAAGGGAGATCATATCGGGTTAGATTTCAGACGTGGAAAATAATTAATGTTGATAGTACCTAAAAAGGGGGTGAAATTACGTCTCTTGCTCTGAGGTTATTAACACGTATTACATGCATATTTACTTGTGTCTATAGAGTAGATTTACATGGTTTAGTATATTCACAAATAAGTTCTCGACCTTTAACCCATTTTGCAAATCAAGCCACCGGGCAGCTGGGGACCTGCTCGGTGGCTGACGTGTCATCTTTCTTCCACGTCGCCTTTCATGTGTACAAAACGACGTCATTTTACTTTTTCCCCTGTCAAAAAGTTAATTACATGAAAAGTCTCAATCTTTTCGCTGATTGCGAATTAGTCCAAACTTTTGAATATTTGCAAATAAGTACCACACTTTAAGCCCGTATTTCAACTTGAACCACCGGACAGCTAGAGGGCTGCCCAGAAGCGACGTGTTACTATATATGCCAAGTTACTCTACACTTGTTAACAAAATGACGTCGTTTTAATTTTTTTATTGTATATAGCAACAACAATTAATATTGTATGGATCATTTATTCAAAATTTAGAATTTGTCTGCACAACCACTCACATGGCGGATTTTGATGGATGATGTTAATGCTGATATATGATGATATTTTTTTTGGATATAAATTAAATTTTAATTTTTAAAAAAATCAAAACGACGCCGTCTTGTTAACAAGTGTAGAGTTACTTGGCATATATAGTGACACGTCATCGTCCGGGCTGTCTTCCAACTGCCCAGTAGTTAGAGTTGCAATATGGGCTTAAAGTCGGTACTTATTTGTAAATATCCAAAAGTTTGGACTAATTTGCAATTAGCGAAAAGGTTGGGACTTTTCATGCAATTAACTTTTTGACAGGTGGAAGGTTAAACGACGTCGTTTTGTACACGTGGAAGGTGGAAGAAAGATGATACGTCAGCCACCGGGCAGGTCCCCAACTTCACGGTGGCTTGATTTGCAAAACAGGTTAAGGGTCGAGAATTTATTTGTAAATATTGAAAAGTTTGGACTAATCCGCAATTCGCGAAAAAGTTAGGACATTTAGTGTAATTAACCCTACTTTTAATCCTTTTGGCAACTGAGAATGATCGCTCTGATAATAGTTTCAATCTGGTAGAGAGGAGAGTCGTTTAATACTTAATCAAATCACTCTAACATTTTCCTTAACTAAATTTTTTTTAATTGGGCTTTTTTATGGGGTACTTATTAATAGGTACATTTCATAATCTTATATTACTATAAGATTGAACTTGATCGAGATTTTTCATCATATTTGACTTGAGCAAGCGTACTCTATCGTTGTGTAGAACGTGGTGACCAAGTTATAAAAATAATATCGAACCTTAGGGAGAAAGAGTGTGTATCCGTATTTGAGAGATGTTTACTCTAGAAGGACTAATCAATAATCGAGAGATGAGATTAATACTAGAATTAACTAAGAAAGCAATGAAAATAGAATAACAAGATATATATGGGATGAAAAATGGATGTAGGTAGAGCAATCTAAGAAGTATGCAAGACTAGCAACATTCATGGAAAAGGCATATAGACTCACACACACACATGCATTTATAATCATCATATTATGATATTAAGGGCACTCACTAAGAGTGTCTCAAATCCTCACTATTCCAATAGGTACTTATGGATATTAATATACCTACGAGAGATACTGCCACGAAGAATTTTCTCTACAAGGCAGAGACGTTTTCTTATGTTCCTTTTCTAAGGTTAAGTGAGTTTTGGCTTGGTTCCCTCATTTGTTCAAACACTTTTACAAGTAATTATCACCAATGTCCTATCATGAGGTTCTAAGTACAAGAAGGTTTTGGCCAAAATCTCCACATACTAATTAAGTCATCTCATGCCGTCAATGATCCAATTAATTACTCTAAACACATAATCAGATTGGCTATCCTAACCACATGCTAAGATAGATCAACCACACATATATCAACATAATGAGAATATGCATTCATGATAGAAAATATTCATAACAATTAATTTATCAAACATGTGGTGTGCAAAATCTATACAATCCTTAACCAATCATATTGTTAGCCTCACATGAAGACTAGCCACTACAAATCATTATAAATTCATTACAATCCATGGCATGCTCCAATTGAGCCAAATAATGAAGAAAATAACAAATCAAAGGTTAAGAGGCCTCCCTTTCGAACTTGGCCTTCTATTCCTTCAACATGCTCAAATCTTAACTCCTTGATGATCTTCCCTTCTTAGATTGGTGGATTGATGAATTAGTGGATAGATTTGAGGAAATTAAGTGAATTGGATGGAGGGTGGATGGAATGGATGAATGGAGGTGAAGTGTGTGTGAAATGTGGTGTAAAGTAGGTGTAGAATATGTCTAGAATGATTCCTCTTGTAATTTTCACACAAATGGAGATTTATAGACCTGGAACCTTCTAGAATAATCGTTGATTTAATTTTCTACTTTTTGTCGAACTCGCTCGGCTGGTGCAGCTCGACTCAAGTCGGTGCTCGATCCTCCGCAATTTTCTGGTGCTAAGCATTGCTCGACTCGAGCTAGCTAGACTAACAAGGATGGCTGAGTACGTGATTCTGATGTGTACAGTCGACCATCGGAGGTCAACTGCAGCAACTCGAGTCGAGGTTCGTCAATTTCTGGCCCTTCTTCCCGTTTTCGCCTCCCGACTCCATTTTTACCTATTTTTCATATAATTAAGCTCATTTTTCCAAATTTATCAATTTATAGCACAAATCTCCATATGAATATAAAACACCCCAAAAAGATACACAAAACGGATAAAATCATACGGAAATACACATAAAAAGATACTAAAATCTTGGTGAAAATAGCAACGATTCATTCATAAAAAATCATAACTATCAACTACATAATTATACTATAATATTTCATTATTACCCCTATTATTACTATTGTATGCAGCGTAAATGTTGTGTCATTTGATGCTATGTGCAGCATAAATTGATGTTATGTACAACATAACCGTTGGGTCCTTGATGTTATATGCAGCATAAATTGTCGTTATGTGCAGCATAAATGTTATATCATTTGATAGTATCCGTAGCGTAAATGGTGGTTATATGCAGCAAAAATAAATTACGTACATTGAAGTTATATTGAATATAATTACCACAAATGATTTTGTAAAATAAGTCCTTGATTAATTATGAATTGACTTGAATTCAAAATCAATTAATGTGATTTTAAAGTTGGTTAGAGAAATCGGGATAAAGAGGGATATTTAATGTGATTGGACATCTTATTCCATATTTTTACATGAGATAATAATTGACTTTCACAATATATATTTGTAGTTATCAGTAATTATATTTTGTAATTATATCTCATAGTAATAAGAGTCTAAATAGTGTATTTTAGATAGGAGTAATTCTTTTTCTTTTTTAATGTTTTTTTATAAGGCAGCTAGTTTCAACACATGTGAATCATAAAACATGTACTATTTTCATTGGTTTTTTTCACATAACAAGATTTATAACAAGACATGCATATGACGACGTAATGTCCAGGAGAGAGAAACTTGTGGTAATAATAATAATAATGTGGATATTACTTATATCAAAAAAATGAGATTAGGAAACATAATAATGTAATCACTCACTCTCTTCTATACAAATAGTAGCATAATTTTGTTTATGGACATAAATGTAAATGCAGTGTTTGATGAATAAGAAACCTTCATGATTTTCATATTTTTTTTGTTATTAATTACAGTTAATCCTTAAAATTAATAATATATGTTGAGGGTAAATATTAAATCTCAAGGTATAGTAGACAATCAACCATAGAAAAAAAAAAGAAAATGACAAAAAAAGATTAATAAATAGAATGGTTCCATAAAGTACACTACATTTTTCTTCCTTATATTTATAACAAATGGGGCATTGTTCAATTTCTGTATTAGTGTTATTAGATAAAGTCTCTTGAGATGTTACTTATGTGAGATGGTTTGTGAGATGTGTTAAAGTATATCTATTATATAGATAAAATATGTCTAATGGTTGTTAAAGTATGTTTTTTAAAGTATGCTGGATTATGCATTAAAATATGATTTTCACATGTTATAATATGATTCATTATTGACATATTTTAACTACAAATAAGAATGATTTATCTATATAATAAACATATTTTAGTAATAGGTCGACCCATCTTACAATCCGTCTCATAAAAACCTATCTCACAAGAGAGTATCTTATCTTATTATCTTTTTGGATACACTTATATGAGGTTGTTATATGGTGAGATAATTTTACGCTTTCGTAATAAATTATTAATTTTTCCTATAAAAACTATCAATGTTCTTTTAAAATGTTATCACTTTTCATTTATACGGTAAGTTAATCACTTCTCACAAGAATATTACTCCTATTTTCACTAATATGTTACTCACTCCGTCCCAACAAGCTCTTCACTCTTTACTCATTTATTTGTTCCACTACACTCTTTCACACTTCAAAAATAATAAAAGTTTCAAAACAAATAACCTCTTACTATATCATATTTTCAAAATTGTCACTCTCATATAACTCACACAATTTACTTTATCATTTATTTATTACTTAAAATATCACAATATCTCCTTAAAATCAATAAAAATTTGATAAAAAAAAATATTTTTTTTAAACTTTGTATCTATCATAGGGAATAACTTAATGAGACGGAGAGACTATTATTTCTATTTTTACATAAAATGGTTTTTTCCTTTTTATTTTTATTTTTTTGTAGCGCGCACTTCTTGCAGGTAGTTTCTGGACGATGATATTTGAAAAACCATCTGGGCACACCATTCATGTCGAACCCTTGGACTTCTCTTAATTTTTTTTTTGAAAATTCAAGCCCGTTTCATTCAATCGAAGCCCAAATCCTTTGCATAAAGTGTTGATATGGGATGAGATGCGCGAGTTTGATATTCTCTTCTCTGAACTTCCATGGCATCACAGCCGACCCCTGATGAGATCGAATAGTGCATAAGTGGGGTGGCCGCTGATCTCCTGCGACTGAAAATTCTGGAATCCCCAAATACAATTCAATGGCCAAACCCTAATCGATTACATCTCTCCTCTATCCAACTCAGTCTCCCCAAAATCTCACTTGTCCTTTCCTAGTCAAACCCATCCCGACGAATCCAACCTCAAACCGAAAGAGTAGAAAATGTCGGAAACGCCAGACAAAATGGCGAACCAGAATTCGCCGACTCGTTCTCTCTCCGTGACTGAGACGATAAACGGGTCGCACCTGTTCGTGATACATGGCTACTCCCTAGCCAAGGGAATGGGCGTTGGCAAATACATATCCAGCGATGAATTCACTGTGGGAGGCTATAAATGGGCGATATACTTTTACCCCGACGGCAAAAACCTGGAGGATAATGCGACTTACGTTTCGGTATTTATTGCGTTGGTGAGTGATGGTTCGGATGTGCGGGCAGTGTTCGGGTTGACTCTTATGGACCAGAGTGGAAAAGGAAAACACAAATTGCATACCCATTTCGATAAGTCGTTTGTGGGCGGGGGCGGGACGTCTACGCTTAAATCCCGCGGTAGCATGTGGTAAGTTCCATTTGGGGTACTGATTTTAAAACATTTTGTAGATGATAATATTGAGATGGATATTTTAGTGAAGTAATGACCATGTTTCTCTGTCGGAATTTTAATATCCTACCTTTTTTTGGAATAGGCTGCAGATTTGTTTACAAATAGGGAGTGTTGCTATTAGTTTGTTTGTGAGGATGTGCTCTTCGTCTTCTCTCAAAATTCTTAATAAATATAGATTCTATGTCATACCATCGCTGTCTAAGCTTTTGTTTCTTGATGTTAAGACTACATTTCAGACTATTGCTAAGCTTTTATGTTTATTTTGTGATAATAATGTGATTATGTTGAGAAATTTAATATGCAGAAAACGGAAATAGCAATTGGGAATGCGTGATTTGTTTACAGTTTGTCGTTTGGAAGACTGTGTTTGGTGTGGATGCCAAGTCAAAGATTTACAGTATGATTTTTGGATACAGATAGTCAGATACAATAGGTAGAACTGTTATTAATAATACCAAGTGTACCTCTAATCATAATGAGCTTAGGATTAATATTGGGTTTATGCACAAAACGGACCCAAAAAGTTTCACAAAAGTCTTCTGCCCCCAGAACACCGAACAAGGGGTGCTGCCCCTCATGACTCCCCATCAACTCTATGGTGAGTTGGATCACCAAAATGGCCCTGGAAAGTTCATCAGGCTCCATACACCAACAGATCTATGCATGGAATGCTTATGTTTTGATTTTCCAATAACATTTTGTTGGGCTATGTATACTTGGTTTTATATTTTTTAAATATGCTAAGACGAAACATGCTTGGCGATGGGGAAGTGTTAGGTAGTGCACTTGTAGTGCATATTAATTTTATTTTTGCAGGTGATATTACTATGTACTGCACTATAGAGAGAAATCCAGGGTTTAAAGAAGCGAATATGAGTCTTTCTGTTATAGTGAGAGCTTTGGATTTGCCAATTTGGGCTTTATGAAGGTTGTCTGGGCATTGTAAATGAGGAAAAGAGAGTCCTTTTCCTTTGTGATGTACAAATGAACTTCTAAGTTTTAGTTTGTTTCGTGGTTTTGTCCCTGACGAACTGTTATTTAATTTTTAGTTTCTCTTATATTTCATTCACTAAAATAAAAAAAATTACATTTTATGAGAGATATGGAAGAGCAAATAGGGTTTATTTTATGTCAGTAATAACCTCTTGTTTTTAATGTTTCAATTGCTTTTTTTGTTATTTCTCTTACTGGAAAAGCATCTCTCCTAATAACAAGAAAACTGACGCCTTAATTCAATTACCGGGTAAAAGTTGAGCTTTGTGTATTGAATTTTTTGAATTTCTATGCACAAGGGGTATGCTTTATTTTGAACTATAAATATAATATAAAGGAGTCAAAAAAGTATGGTTCATGTACCACATTCCACAGTAAAATACTGATTATGGCTAGCTGTAGCATACCAAAAAGTTGTGTATATTACGTTCCCTTTTACGTGACATGACTTAATGCACGCAATACGTCAGGTAACTAGTGCGTCTCTCTCTGGTCCAGTAATGTATGACTATTTTTGTAGAATTGATGTTAAATAAAAAACGTTACCCTCTTTAGGTCAATTAAAGGGCTTTGATTAGTTATTTTGTTTATTGGATATTTTTGCCATTTGTTCCCAGGATTTTATTATTTTTGTATTTTTTGCATGTAAAAAACAATCTTGTTGGAGGTTGTGTGTTGATCAGGTTGGTTGAAACTTAATTTGTTGCGGTTTTAGACTTGGGATGAGTTAACCATAAGGACTTATGTCAGAAGTTCTAGTATGAAAACACTTAAGAAAGAGACATGTTCTAATATAGGCTTCTGATAATGATCTTATGTAGGGCTTTGCAACTTTTGTGCTGTAACACAATTTATTTTTTTTAAATCTGTTAATATGATTAAAACTCTGTGAATGGTCTTAAAGTAGGTTTGAAAAGTATGTTCCCTTTCCAAAAGATGAACATTCTATTTCCATTTGTACTTAATTTCAGGGGATACAAACGCTTTTTTAGGAGATCTATGCTTGAAACTTCAGATTATCTTCAAGATGATTGCTTGAAGATCGACTGTACTGTTGGAGTTGTAGTTTCCACTATTGATTGCCCAAGGCTACCTTCGATTCTGGTTCCAGATTCTGATATTGGGACGCATATCGGTATGCTTCTAGGAGATATGGAAGGTTCTGATATTATCTTTAATGTATCTGGGGAAAAAATACATGCTCACAGGCTGGTTTTAGCTGCTCGTTCCCTGAAATTTCGTTCTGAACTTTTTGGAAGATTGGATAGTGATGAGCAAGAGATTTTGGTATCAAATATGGAACCTGAAGTTTTTAAGGTAAGAAGAATATTGTAGTTTATCTGCCTTTTGGTTAAACATCTTACCTTTATCGTCTTGGTAAGGTTGATGAAATTATGTGTTTCTTATCCATTTCATTGTCAGGATTTCATGCCAAATTATTTGATTATGTCAGGCCATGCTGCGCTTCATCTACACAGATGCTTTAATAGAAGATGAGTTGATAGCGTCAAATTCTTGTTCTGCCCCTCTAATGATGGATTCCTTTACTGCAAAGTTGCTCGAAGCAGCTGACCGTTATGATTTAGGAAGACTCAAAGAGATATGTGAATCTCATATCTGCAAGGGTATAACTGTAAATTCAGTTGCTGAAGTGCTTGTTTTGTCAGATCGTTATCATGCTGAAGAATTGAAGAATGTTTGCCTTAAATTCGCTGCCGAGAACTTGACAGGTATATGACTAGTGTTTGACTTTTATGGGTTCTCTTCTCTGCTTCATTTACTAATTTAAAACTTTGTTAATTTGGATTGAAGTTTTTTTTTTTTTGGCCTTTATATTGTTCGATTCCTTTCCTCATGACATATCAATTTTTTTTATGGTTGTTTGTACAAATGACTGCTTGCCATCTGTATTAGATATTTGCATTTTACAGATTATATCAGTTTGTTTCAATCTTTTTCGCTAAGGGCTGAGATGACAGACTTTTTCACTGCATTCTGAACTTCTATTTTTTGTGCCTGACATCCTTTAAATCATAAGATGAGTATGACAATGCGATATTGAACCATTGGCTACGAAATTTTTTTTTCTGATTGGGCATCTGAATGGACATGTTTGTTCCTCTGATAAATGTGTTTATGAGGTGTTGGCATTCATATATTCGTAATGCAATTATTAAAGGAACGCCTTGGTTATGCGTAAGGCACTAGGCGCATAAATCAATAACTCCATCACCTTAGAATCATCCATGGAAGGTGCAGGTACTACGTCTCGTGGCCCAAAAGGTGCACTGTGGCTTTCTGTTAACTTCCAGATTTTAAGTGATATGTTGGGTTTTTTATTTGTTGAATTGCAACTTTATTTTTATTTGAAAACACATGTATACCTTACCAATTCAATAAATTAGAAAGTAGGGTTAAGTTACTACTTCTAGGGTTTGGAATATACACTCCTCCCCTCCACTGCCCTTTACTGCCACTCTCCTACTGCCGGCTGATTAATTTTTCATTTCTATGAGGAGGACTTGGATGTTGATGACAGGGATGATTATTTTTGTTGGTTTGGTTGCCATTTTGATGAGTCTCTTGTGTTATTGACTTTTTGTTAATTACTGTTATAATGTTATATGAGGGATTGTCTTATTAATTTGTTCTATTTTAAGTATGTGTCATATTTTTTTCAATTATTATATTTTGCGATATTGCACATTTGCGTACTTATTTTATTTGGTAATTATGTTCTGAACATATTATGTTTTCATGTAAGATATGATAAATATGTTTTTTTATCAGTTATCTACGATGTGCTAAATGTGTTGGTGCTTTGCGCCCTTAGTGACTATGTTTGGTAATATTTGCAAAAAGATAGGAAGCATTATATGTTTGTTTTGTTTCTTGATTGCATGTTCATGTTTTGAGCATTTCTAGGGTTAAAATAATTTGAGTAGATATTTGTGTGTAAATTAATATATCTTTGGCTTACCCATGCTTTCACACAGCTTTGCTAGGTTTACAACGGTTGTGAATTTACTGATATAAAAGATATGCATAATAATGGTTAAATATGTTTCGAGAATCCATTGAGTCAGTCATAAAAATGTATCAACAATTATTTATTCAGAACTTGCCATAGTTCGAAAATAAAAAGAAATAGGAGTTTCGTTAAAAGATGCTTATAGGTTTTATTAGTGCACCTGAAAAGATGCTTGTATGTAGTTCAAATCTTTCGTAATTGAACTGATATGGTTCCTTGGAAACTTCGCAACCAATGGCTTCTTACTAAAAGTTATGTAAAAAACATGCTTATTGTTGTTTCCCACATTTATGTGGAAACGAAGATAATGCGTGCTGATTTATTAGGTAGGTATAACACTAAGATATACATGGTGGGATGTTATTCTTAGTTTTTCTGTTAGTTAATGTGAGATTGTGACTTCGAATATTTTTGGTTTACTTGGTACTTACTGTTTTATCAGCTTAGGGTTTTTCCTACGGGTTTACGTGAGCATGATTTTAATGAGGCTAACCTGATTATTCTTGTATTTCCCGTTTCTTTTCTTTTTCTTAATAAAATTTTTTCCAGACATCTACTTGGGATCATTTATATGTACTCATATGACATCTGCTGTTCCTTTTTGCAGCTGTTATGCGTTCAGATGGCTTCGAGCGTGTTAAAGAAGATTGCCCAGGTCTACAGGCTGAGATACTGAAGACAGTGGCAGGGTGTGGAGAGGATTGTAGCAACGGTGGTGGTAAGTCCGGAAGTGTTTGGGCGCAGCTCTCGGATGGCGGTGATACCAGTGGTCGTAGGGTTAGACAGCGAATCTGATTTCGGAAGGGATGATATCACTGTGTATCTGCAGACAATTGTAATTAAATAGGAAAGTGTCATGGGATAGTATCACATTGTTGAAGTACTGAGTATCGGTAGGTCTTCTATCTTTGCAATTGTTCATCTCATCTTTTGTCAATGAAAGAATTAGGAAAATTACGATGACTAACTCATGCTAGAATGCATCCTGTGTGGTAGCAACCAACTGCAAAAACGTTATTTAGCCTAACCCATGATCCATCTTACATTTCATTATTGAGTCGGGTGTAAATCTTATTTCATGTAACAAATTTGCTAAGACAATTACACTTAATGTTTTAAAACCCTAAGAATAGAAATCTTATTTCATGTAACAAATTTGCTAAGACAATTACACTCTTAATTTTTTAAAACCCTAAGAATAGATAGCGAACTCTTAGAAAGTATTTGGTTCACATTGAACTAATAATATTCCATTGAACTTAGAAATTTATTAAAAATAAAGGAGTTTATACGCTAATTGCACTTAAGCAGATTTAATTTTCTTTTAAGCACGTTAGTAGAAAGCAATAGCCCTTTGTTTTCCTGTGCATTAAAACGTAAGACGAGTGTGTTACAATATTCATGAAACTAATACAAAATTAAGTCAATTCTAATGAGCATTATTGGTTCATGATATTTTTAAACTTTATTAACTCACCTAATCATTTTGATGAACCAAACACTTTCTATTCTTCTAAGGATATAATAGAACATAAATCAATAGGATTTACATTACTAACTATGTGATTCCAATTCATACAAGTTTTTGCATTCATTTAATAAATCATGATTTTCCTACCTTATGGCACCATGCGTTTCAGATTTCCTGTGCCTATATGATTTACCATTTCCTTCGACCACACAAACTATACTTGGAAATGACAAGAAGCTTTATTACGTGGTGATAAGTGACAAGATTTTCATCCCAACATTAACTGATAGCAAGAGAATCTTCCTCATGAGACAAATTCTCAAATGTTACATGATAAAAGATTGTGATTAAAAAACCCTAGCATCGAGTTTTAGTTCGAGGGCAAGTAACAAAGGATAATAGAACATATGCGCTGCTTATGCAGTCGTAATTTGAGCTTTCTGCAGTGCAAACAAGCGATTAGACAGTAGACACAGTACTTGCAGTGGTTTGGCAAGGAGCCAGTGAAGATGTAATGACATCCACCTTCTCAAATCATCACCAACAAGTGTTCCTAATCTTTTGTGGGATCCAAGCAGTTTGAGGCAAACAAGAAATCTGGCCTGGAAATCGACAACTGGTTATTTGTCTCGAGCATTTGTACCCAGTTGCTTGGTTCTTCTCTATCTTCAACTGTAATAACAAGCATTGTATAACATTAGGAAAATTAAATCAAGAAATGCAAGTGAAATTAAACAAATAAAACAGCGTAGAGGAGATGACAATGAAGGCCAAGTAAACAAATATACAAGATAAATTATATATATACATATATTAAGACCTAGGTATCATCTAAAGATGTCATATAAAACGGGGTGGGGTGCTGTCACTGAATACTGATTAAGAAAAATGACCTAAAGGAGATAATTGTCCGTTGTATGCTTTCCATTCCATGTCGTGGAGGACATGTGCGGAATTATCTGCTTGTGAGTTCGGCTGACTACCATAATTCTGTGAGGTTTTCAGAGCTTCAGATTCATAAAGAACTGCATCCAAAAGACCGCTGTTTTGGGATGGAAGATTACTTGACTGCATGGGTTCATTTGGAGGGGTTTGCATTAAAATATCATACGAGTCAACTAAAGGCATAGGGGAGGAAGAGGGCGAGGGTGAACCCCACATACCCCTCATATGAGTTTGGAGTGAAGGGAGTTCCATCTTCATTGGCCAAGCAGGCTCTGAAGAAGGGTTGCTATTAAAACCAGTATGGCTACCGGAAGGTAAACTGGAAGGTGTTGCATGATCAATAGGAGCGTTATGATCATATGCAGAGAGTTGAGAACATCTAGAGATGTGCATAGAACTATCACTTCGGTATTGACTCCCTGTAAAAGCATTGCAATTAGGAGCGTTTAAGCCCAGTAAGAACGATTCTGTCCCACGAAGGCGCTTGGGCGGATGAACTGCTGAAGCAAAAACTTGTTATGGTATGAAGAAATTTTGACCTTGGGCAAGTAGAGGCTAGTTGCAGGAATGTCAAGCAAGTTACCTGGAGGAAATTCGAGAAGTGCTGGATCATATGAATGGTTCTTAAGTTCCAAATTTTTAAATTCAACTGACGGCATCTCAAAGTTGTTGACTGTCATGAAATCAGTATGATGGCGCACATTCCCTGATGAGAAGTTCATATCATCCGGTTGGTTCTCGTTCAATGATTGCAAACAAAGATCAGGTGGATAAATCGGTAAGCCAGCACGTTGTTTTCTTTTAATTCTAGTGTTCCAGTAATTCTTAATCTCATTATCCGTACGGCCAGGCAACTGCATAAAGAACAAGAAATGAGTGAGAACAAGAAAGTATGATAGCTCATTCACTATGATGCCATATCACAGTGACTTCTAATTATGTGGCTATATATTTCTATTAACCAAGAATTGACACCAAATAAATTGAAATTACAATTTCTCATAGATATTCTACCACTCAAATTCACAAAGATCATGTTATAGGGGTTCCAACAGAAACATTTGGTACTTGATACAGCTAATCATTAAGACAATCAGTAGCATTCCTTATCCTTCAATCCTTCTGGAAAGATAATGCTATAAATAGCAAACATGACATTATTGCATGAAGTAAAGAAGCAAATCATTTCCTTACCAAGAATGGATGACAGAATCCAAACCTATACACCTATTAAGTCAAATTGTATACATATACAAAGTGAATTTTTTAATCCATTCCTAAATTAAGGAAAGAATAAAGTTAATTTTGTGCAAATTATTTACTTACCTAGAAAGGCCTTATTTGCTATGGACATTTTTGTATCCATTCCTTTAAATTAGAAAAAGAATAAAGTAAATTTTGTGCCATTTATTCACTTACCTAGAATGCCCATGTTTACTATTAGACAACATCAAAACCCAGGCACATGGCAAGTCAATTATATAGCTCACATGGTCAGGATTATAATTCATCCCTAAAAAGTAAGGTAAGTTTTGACTAAATGATTTCCTCATGTAGAATGATCATGTTTTAGTATCAGAAAAAATCCAAACATGTACACATAATGAGTCACTTGTATGGAACATGCATAGCAAGCATACTTCATAATTCATTGCACTCCTTTGAATTCAGGAAAATGTAATCAATCTACTTTGAGGGCATATTTTTTGAAAAAGATGGTCATGATTACAAGGGTGGAGATAAATATATGTTAGTAAGTGTCTTTCTAATGTGAGATAACATGGTGCATAAGTAATCAAAATGTTGGAAACTAGCTCTATTAGGCAGCGGTCTATTCATATTTAGAGGTGGCATCCAAAATATGCATATTGTTTTTCCAGATAATTAGTAAATCTTTGGAATTGTTAACTTGCGTAATGGGCTTTCTCAGTCTCAGCTACCACAGCAGCAGAACTATACATGCTTGTTTCCATTCACATGCTAAGAAATGCTGAACTGGACAGCCTAATGTAAAAAAGGGATTGATGATAAAGATTGTATCAAACGAGAAAGCAAATTGAAATAGCGATGCACACCTCAGCAGCCATTCGAGCCCATTTATTTCCCATCTTGGCATGAAGTTCAATTATATGTCGCTCCTCCTCAGGTGTGAATGCACCTTTCTTAAGATCTGGTCTAAGATGATTTGCCCACCTCAAACGACAACTTTTTCCACACCGGGAAAGCCCTGAATTTTTCTGAACTGCATTCCAGTTCCCCTCTCCGTGCTTCGTGACATATTCAACTAAAATTGCGTCTTCTGCAGAAGTCCATGGACCTTTCTTAAGTGGACCATTCGCTCCGACATTTTCTTCAGTGTCAAGATCATCAACAGCTGGTAAATCAGTATCATTGTTGTGCACCATCCCGTTGTCACTTTCATTAGTCATTCTCATCTCCTAATTTGTCAAAAGATAGAAGAAAGATAATTATTATAAGCAAGGCAAAAAACTTCACTAACTGCATAATCTAATAAATGAACTTGAAATTCAATGCTATTCAAATAGTCTAACAAAGAAATCTTATCTAAATACCAATAAGTAAAAATTATCAGAAAGTGACAATAAATATTGCCAAAAAGACAATTACTTGAATAAACTTAAGCAACGCCGCACTTTGTAACAAACGACAAATTAGCTCTTTTTAGAGAGACCAATCAAATTCTTTTATGGTATCCTACAAACTATGTAAACCAATTCTGTACCAAGTCATTAAAACCTAAATAAAGGACAATAAAAGGTTTCTCATAGTTCTTATGGTGAACAACCCAACTGAACTTACTAGTCAAACTTACAAAATATGCAGAGCAACATTTGCACTGTCTTCTGCTAGGTCTTAGCATCCAGAGACAGAAGCCCAGTATTAAAATAATCAATTGTGAAAGATTACAAATGAATGGAAATTTGACTAAACGGATAAAAGACTCTGGAACTCATATTTCTCAACTAACAACATCAACTCATTGATGATCTAAATATTAATATATTATTTTTAGCCAAAAAATAACTTAAGAGAGACACAAGTCCTTAGTTTCTGCAACCATCTAAAGGAGTAACCTAAAACTGCATGTATGCAGAAGGAAAGCATCTTGAATATTTGGCAAATTAGTACAACTTTAACATAATAACACTAATTCTTTACCCCTTAAACATAAGAATTACCAATAATTTGTACGAATTATGACCGTGCCATTATGAAAATATCATTCTGCAGAGTCATTAAGCAATGATGCAAACGATTCATTATTAAATTCAACCATAATAAAAAGAAAAAGGAAAAAAAATCTATGGGCAATCAATCATTTTCAATCGCACAGGCATAATTTATACAAGAAATTTCAACAGAGGGGGT
This sequence comes from Pogostemon cablin, assembly GCA_023678885.1. NCBI lineage: Eukaryota > Viridiplantae > Streptophyta > Magnoliopsida > Lamiales > Lamiaceae > Pogostemon > Pogostemon cablin. The sequence continues at coordinate 18,030,862 of CM042984.1, forward strand.
AGTGCCTGTGAAACAACATACAGCAGATAATCAGATATGGACAGACATTTCAGGATCTAACATCTATAACAGTACTAATTTGTTTCCATAAACACTTAGGTCAGTAAATAAACAGAAAGTCTTAACTGCATTCAATGGAAAAATAGCATTTATTAACAAAAGTGCATAAGAACATTGAAAAGGCTTATAATGAAGCAATAATGTTTTATCTAATATTTAACATGCTCATCACTACCTTGATGTTGCAGACTTCGAATCAGCTTCTGTAAATTTAAAGGCTTAGTCCCTTAAAACATGAATAAAGACACCATATTTTTCACTCACTTTTCCTAGAAAAAAGACTTTTTCTACATCGGAATAGGAAAGAAACAAATAAAGGTGATAAAAATTGCGACAAATCTGGGCCAAATTGCAAGAACACCAGCTGAAATTTTGTGGGATGCACGAAATCAGAACCATTACAATTGGATAACAAACAAAAATATTGAGTCTTTATTTCAAGAAAACAGAAAAAAGAAATTATCCAGAAAACCCTAGTGAAGAATAGATCAAAATTGCATCAAGATCCACTTGTTTATAGAGATAAGACTCTGTGTGTGTGTGTGTGTGTGTGAGTGAAATTATAGATAGAATAGAAAGAGAGAGAGAGGAATAAGCTGGTGAGCTAGGAAATTTTGAAACAAAAAAAGAAAAAAAAGAAAAAGAAATTCAAATATAGAGAATTAACTGGCGAGAGAAGAGTGAAAATCGTGGAGACGTTTGAGGGTTTTGCAACACCTCATTCTTTAGATTCATTAGAAGTAGAAGGAATGCAAGAAACACCTAAACATTTCAAACTCTAATCAATCACAACCCTTCATTTACAATCTTGCTTCTATAATTTCATCTCTACATTCACCATCCCACCATTTTATCTCATTTGTGTGCGTGTGTGAAGCAAAAAGAAATCAAGACCAGCAAGTTATGAAATGTTTAGTTATGAACACAAAACTCAGGTGTATTTACAGGAGAGGAAGTGAGACTCTGTTGGTGGAAAGAGAAAGACAAGTATTTTTTAATTTATGAAATTTTCCATCCCAAGATGCTAAGGATATTATTGGAAGTTTCCTTAATAAGGCAAGGGCTGGCGTGCTCTAACACAAATGATGCCAAATGATGTTACGAATGCAACGTTCATATACATGTGTTTAGGCACAAAGATTTAGGTTCCTATCCTTAAATTTGACCTAGTTTAGATGCAATGCACTTTGTAGTTAAATATACTCTATCTCCATCTCATATTTAAATTTATCTTTGTTTTACCATGTCTGTTTAAACGGATATAAGCGAAGTAAATCGTTAGCCAACCATTCGAATTTTAATTCGATAAAATATACATTCGGACTCATTTATTAACTTTAACGAGTCAAAACAAGCTCAAAATTTGAGCTCGAGTAGTTTATCAAATCAAACTCAAATCTAAGGATATTCGACTCAAAAGTTCGCTAACATATTCATTTACGGGCTCATTAATGGCTCGTCAACGCGTTCACAAATTTTATTATTATGTTTAAGTAGTATATATTACTATTATTTACTTTCTTTGTCCCGCTAAACTTTTCACATTTCCTTTGCAAATTACAAATAAAGGTGAAAAGCTTAGCGGACGGAGGGAGTATAGTAAATGAACACCTTATATTTAGAACAACGTAAATAAACACTAATAAAATTGATGCGGCAAGATAATTGAAATAGTGAGTGGAACCAAGCCATTGTGAACCTAGGCAAACATTCCTGCCTCTAAGAAAAAAAATTCGGATAATATCTCTTGGTATATTAATAGTCATAAGTACTTATTGGGAATGGTGAGTTCTGGAGTTGATCTTAGATGTTTTTTTTTTAAGTTCACATCATATTCACCTTGGCCATGGGGAGTAGATGGAATTAGTGATCACCTTTACCTTGTTAATTATAGCTTATAAATGAAAAATAATTAAAGATATTGGATGATTGATTATTTGTTATGCATCACGAAGATTTCCATTGCATAACTTTCTTTTTTGAAAACCCAAAAAGATTGTCCTTAATTTATTTTCCTTGCATTTTATTGCTTTCATCTCCTTTATCAGTCGTCCCTAACTAATCATGAAACTATACTTGGAGGCCAAGAATCCTAAATTCTCATAGATTGATAATTAAACTTGGTTGTCCGAGCCTGCAATAATAAGAGTACACTTGCTCTTTAAATTATATAAAAAAAATAGTGATCAAATATCACAATTTATTGTGATAATAATGGTGTAGTTGCAAACTTGAGGAAATCACGAGTCCATAAGGCAGGTAAACACATTAAGAATACGAGAAAACGTATAGCGAGGTATAGCAAGGGGAGGCTGTTGTCATCAAGATTGCATCAGATGATAATCTAGTAGGTTCTTTTACAAATGGACTTAAAGCGAATGCTTATGATGGTTATTCTGAAGGAATGAGTATCAAAAGTATGACAATTGACAACATAGTCTTTTAGTATAAGTGGGAGATTGTTAGATTGTATACTAAAAGCATAACTTAATTATGAAAAATGTTATTACAATATTTTAAAATGCGAATGATTTAATCAAACGATTGCATCTTATAATCTATTTATATGTTGATGGAATTGTCCATTTACTTTGTATCGTAGATAATAATAGTGTGTGCCATCACACAGAAGATCATATTATCATTTGCTTATAAAGTATAAATAGAGCTCACAATTGATATACATTAAAACAAACTATCAGAATGGTTGTAATATAATTTGGTATTAGTTTGTCTTAAATATAAAATTATACTAGTACACTTTGTGTATTGAGTAAGGCTGTTTGAAGTTGTTCAATTTGTATTTGACTATATAAAAGAGCAAGACCTCAGTTATTAAGGATGTTCATATTCTTAATCCATATACAATAATCTCGATACGTAATTCGATATTTATTTCATTGATTCGTCAATTTCTATATTTATTATTAAATCAATAAGTTTAGTGAGTTCAGATATGGTATTGCCTTTATTGTATATTGTTGATTGTAGAAGAAATATGTGTTCCAATAAATTAGGATGGTGATGCCCCTTGAGGACTCATAAGGATTATCATATAGGTGGATTTGATACGTATGATAATAAGGTTGAGTTGTAGTAATCTTTGAATTAAAGATTAATTAATTGAGTTGTTAGTAACTTATTTAATTAGTGGATATGGAATATCTTAAACACGAGAAGATAAATGGACTCATAACAGGAAGGGGCTCATAACATAATATGAGATTAGAATGGTAGTGCTATAATAATTCTTTAGTAGACTGACTTATTATTATTATTATTAAGATTAAGTTATAAGTTTTGGGCTAAACTTGAATGTCTAAACCCCAATGGGAGGAGACCTAACTCTAATTTTTCCTCGTGCTCCATGTAGTAGCCCATAAATAAGCCATCCCAGCTGTCTTTAAAGTAAGAATACATAGTTCCTAAAGAGAGAAAAGTGATGAGGGAGAAAAAATTCATGCGACGCCCAAAATCTCGAAACCCTCATTTCGAGAAAAAATCGATGACGAAATTATTTCGTGGGATATTGCGGATTGAAATTGTTTAGGGATCGTCAACCACACGACAATTCGATGACTCATAGGAATAAAACAGAAGATCGAGGGTCATTCATCATTTCTTCATATCATCACGCAGTCTGCGGTGAAAGATAATACTTTCTGCCTTTTCCGCTGAGTTAGATTTGTATGGATCCAGAACTAGTTTCACTGGCCATAAGATCGATCGCCATCATAATATGTTTAATGCATGATTATAAAAAATTAGTGTTAATAAGAAATGATATTAATGTGTGTTTTTTTTTTAAATCAAATGAGCGAGCATGCATTTATTGAGTTGAACAAGAATAAGAGTTATCAAAAATGTCATCCACAAAGTAAGAATGCGCGATCCAACAATGGGGTCTTGTGACAGAACTCGAAGCCCTAGCTATACAATGTAGAATAGAGTTGGCAATACGAGGAATGAGATTTATCGAATAAATTTTTTTCAAAGAAAGTATTTTTAGACTTAGCGATGAAATCTCCAAACACCAAAATTTTCCACATCTTTTCTTGAGATGACATCATGGACTGTCTTAGAATCCAATTCAAATATATATAACTCCAACAAAAACCAAGTTCCTTAATCCATGACAAGACCTCATAAGGTCCCAGAGCTTCACCTTCAATAACTCTAAAAGAACCGAGAATCACAATTGATTTGCTAGCAATAAATACTCCTTCATCATCTCGAATTATAACCATATTTATTCCAGTCTCCGAATTGTCTTAAAAAAAGTTGCATCAGAGTTAATTTTCAGAAAGGAGTTTGGAGGTTTATGCCACGAATTGCAAACTTCATTTGCTACTTCTAGTGGGATTCTTTCTTAATGTGTTTGGTTTAAGTTGCACTTCATTTGGAAAGGAAAATCATGTGTTAGATTTAGAACCTAATAGAATTGGAGTTAACACTTTTCTGTTTGTTTCAAAGTTTATGCATACCTGGAAAAACCTATGTAATATTTATACCCTCACAATTCCATAATATTACAAAATGCTACATACATTTTACACAAATTCAAATTCCTCATGGAATACAAGATGAAATATTGGGTTGAATAGGCAACCCGAAATGTAGTTAGGTTTAATTGCTTTCTCTTGATTCATTCATATTTAACATAAAGCAAATACACAAGTGTCATATTAGTGCATTAGGACCTCATGACCTGGTAGCTTATTATGAATGATACCATACTATTTCTTTTAATGTATTATATTTATTTAAGATTAATTACTTTATTTTCGTTGTATGATATACATTTCATGAAAAAAAAAAGTCTCACAAAAACATTCCCTCTGAAAATGTGCAATGATTGAAGCTAAAATATAATTAACTCAATTCATTATCAGGGGGTAAACTAAAAAAATAAAACATGATAATCAATGGATATATGTGAAGATAAAAAGTGCCACTCCAATGAGAAAATGTTGCTTAATTGGTGATAAACCATTTGGGCTTGCATTATTAAAACCTGCCAAAAAAAAAAATTCAATATACATTAGTAAATGAAATTAAAATAAAATGATGTATTTAATTCAATAAATAAATAAGAAAAATTCAGTATACATTAGTAAATGATTTTACTTGGGTTATGATAATTAATGCAAATCTATGATTTCTTTGTTGAGATTAATCCGTGCTTTAAATTATTATGCTTTAATTAATTCATATTTGATTTGTATGTAAGATTCACTTACTTATGAATAATTATGATTGACATAATAGTTGAAATTAGTGGGTGAGTTGCATAGTTCCATGGAGTATTTTTTCTAAATTGAGGGTGGAAATAATGAATATAACTTTTGATTAATTGAACACCCTATTTGGAATATAATTTGACTAAGCACTAAATAGTTTAGAAGAATAATATGGAGAACTTAGAACTAATTTTTAAGTGCATATTGAGAATATTTGCTAATATTCAAGTATATTTCAAGAAAAAAAGTTATTAGAAACATTAGTGTTTAAAAAGTGAAAAGAAATTAGCGATTTCTCGAATTAATCAGATTTTATTATAACTAGTCTACCTAGTTTGACTTGGCTAATGTTCAACCGAAATTTTCTAAAAATTAATTTCATCCTCCATTGAATTACATTTTGTGATATTTCTTTTATTATTTTATTATCATTTTAATTATATTTGCATTCTTATATGAGTTATATCTACTCTTGGTTTGTTTTACTAAAAATTATTCAAACAATATTTCTCATTTAATCAATCTATATTCTTAGTTCCTATGGTTTAATAATTTAAATTAACCTTGCTTGTAATATACAGAACATTTGGAGTGAAATGCTTTAATATAGAATACATTATTTTAATTCGTTTAAAATATGATATTATTGCTTTGTTGTTTATTAAAGTATGACTCATTTATCATTAATTTATATTTTTAAAAAAATTTAAAAGTATGATATTAGACATTTTAACATATAATTGCATTAAGATACGGATAAATGATTATTATAGATTTCGATATAATTGTCTCATGACCCTCATTACACTATTCCATTTTATGGGATATTTTTTCATTTTTATCTGTTTTTGTTTCTTGATCTATTTCTAAAATTTTCATATAAATATTATATAAATGAATACCTAATTAATAAGAAATTTAGAGTTATTATTTTCTATTTTATGAAATAAATTAATTAATGTCATATTTTAAAGTAACCCTCTTATAAGACAATATTCATTTTAGATTACAAATAAGGTAAAATATTTGATACTCCCTCCATCCGCCCAATATGTATACATTTTCTGTTTGCACGTGAATTAAGAAATATTATTATTTAATGTATAGTAGGTAGTTATATTAGTGAGGTGTGTGGAACAATATATTAAATATATGTAGGCAAAAGCTCCTACGCCCCCGGGACACGGAGGGATACTCCGTGTCCCCATGTAACACAACCTTCCACCCTTCAATCCTATTTAAACCTATGTATTGCTAGGGGTTTAAATTGTAAAGGAACATGAAAATTGCAAAGGCGCACGGAATGTGCTTCGTGCGCCCGGGTGCATGAGAGCCTCACTCCTAAATGTATTAGTGATGTGTGTAGGTCCCATGTGTTTAAAAATATATATCTTTAATGCGGACGTCCAAAATAGCAAAATGTATATCTTTCCGGCAAACGGAAGTACGTTATTAATTAAAATATGATTTTAGACAATTAAAATTTGATTTTAAGCTAATTAAAGTATGGTTCATTGAAGCTGATTAATGATTTATTAAACGACTCCCTCCATCCAATATTAATGTATTCATTTGCTTTTTTCACGTGAATTAAGGAATATTATTATTTTATGTGTAGTGGATAGTTGTATTAATGAAGGGTGTGATCTCATATTTTATTTCTATTAGTGGAGGTCACATATGTTAAAAAGGAAAACGGATATATTAAGAGTGGATGACCCAAAATAGTTAAATTGATTGATTAAGGATGGATAGAGTGAGTATAATTTTAAAGGAAAAGACTTGAATTAAACCATCTCAATAATTTTTTAACAATTTATAAAATGAATAAAAAGAAATAACATTTTTAATATAAAGTGATACGATTAAAATATATTGATAATAAAACAGTTGAACTATTTAATGAACAATTAATATAGTGTAAATCTTGTGTGACACAATCACACATGAGATTATTTTACACCTTTTAAATTAATTATCACTTTCACAATAAAATGTTATCACTTTTTATTTATATTATAAATTGTTCATAAAATAGCATTATCAATTTTTTATTAATTGAGTATATCTTTTCATTATAAACGTTATCACTTTTTATTCATGTCACGTAAGTCCTTACGGTCCTTACCTAAGACGTTCCCACACAAATCGTAATAATAATACTAATTAATTACATTCTTATTAACTATTAAATATGTATTATTAATTTATTTAAGATTTTAAGATGGTAATCGAGGGTGTATACAATAAGTGTAGCTGGTAGACGGGCGTGTGGCAATTGAGGTGTGAATGTTATTCTCGTTAATGCTATGATATATATATTTTTTTTTTGTTAAAATACTTTAATTTACACTATCAAACGAGGCACCTATTATTTTTAATTTTTTTAGTTTAAATTAAAATATAGTATCTAGGATTAATGAATAATTCGTGAAGAATTAGGATCTGTGAAACGGTCTCACTCGAGACTTGCTCAATTTTAAATGGTTAAAATATGCTTTTTTTTTTAAATTATGGGTACGTGTGGTTTATTAGAGTGGAGTATGTTTTTTAGGATGATAAAGTACGAAGACAAAGACTTGTGTGAGACTGTCTCAAGTAAGTCCTTATATAGGACGGATGAAAAGTGATAATATCATTATTACTTTCACTATAAAATAAGAGTTGGTCTCTTGTGTTCCCAGAGGCACACAATTTAATACTAAAGAAGTATATAAGAGGTATACAATTTAATAATAAAAGGCATGGGCCCACGGTGTGTCCTGAGGACACACAAGTTTTTACCATAAAACAATATAACTTTCAATATAAAAAATAGAATTTTAAATCCAAGTAGAATAATTTAATAATTATTTTTTAACTTTTAAAATCGAATTTTATTTATAATAAACAAGAAATAATAAAATATTACTCCCTACGTCCAACATTAATCTATCAATTTGCTTTTTGCGCGTAGATTAGGGAGTATTATTATTATGTGTAGTAGGTAGTTGTATTAATGGGGGTGTGAGTCACATATTTTAATTGTATTAGTGTGTGGGTGGGTCTCATGTGTCTAAAAAGGGAAATGGATAGATTGACAGTGAACGGAGGGTATTATTATTATTATTATTATTATTATTATTTTTTGTGGAGGAGTTGGGGTGCGCTGCGGTCTAGGGTAGGGTGGGGTGGGGTGGGGTTGGGAGGATCGAGGTAGATTGGGGGGTGGGGGGGGTGGGGGTGTTGAGTGGGGCGAAAGTTTGAGGTGGTACTTTGGGGGAAGGGGGATCTGAGGGTAGAGTTTTTTTTTTAATTATATTTTCTAATTTTTTTTATTAACTTTATTTATTAGAATTATTATTTTTTATATATTTCAAAATACTTTTTGATTCATTATCAAATGATTTGGGTAAGGATTTGAAAATCCTTACAAAATAACTAAAGAAAATTAAACTCAAGATTTAAATTGATTTAAAATCATAAATTTATAAATTTTATTTACATTCAACCACGAGGATTTTGAGAGAGAGACTTATAAATCCTTCCTCAAATTTCTCAATCCAAACATGGCTTTAGTGTTTTATTTCCAAGGCTAAAGAAGTTGAGTTTTTTTTTTAACATAAAAGTAAAAAATTTTAAGATTGAACGATTAAAATGACAAAATTGATATTTTATCAACTGACTGAGAAAATATTAATTTAACATAAAGTTATCGAAATTCAAAATAAATAAAAACTATAATTATTTATAATTTTCAAAACTCACATGAACCTCAAATAAACAGTCAGTGATAATTTGTAGTTCATTCATCGTAAATACTACATCTTTCCAAGGTAAATTCATATATCATTTTTGTTGTAAAGTCATACTTTTATTTATTTGTTGTAAAATATCTTTACCTCCATATAAAAAAATACACTCAATCTAAAAATTCCACAATACAATTTAATTTCAAATATGTATTCTCTATATTTCATATTATCTTGCACCATCCATTTATAATTACAAATGAATAATACAAGATAATGCAGGATGGAGGGAGCATCAAACATCCCTATAAACTTATTAAAAAGAAAAAACCTTTTTCTAAAACTCAAAACATATGGTAAACAAATGTTTTTTTTCTTAAATTTTATGTTAGTTTGATTAAATAATATTTCCCCTTCCCAAGTTCACATAATTATAATTTTATTTTTTTCCAATTAACACCTTTATAAAGGAAAAAGTTTATTAATAAAAAAATGGCTGAAACGTGAGTGTTATCGAGCACCGTATCCCCAAATTCCGTATTTTTCGAAAGTTATATTCTTTAGTATTAAAATGTTAGAGCAACTCCAAAAGGCTCTCTAAATGATAAATAATGTAAAATTTAAAGAGCTATATACATAAATATATCTCCAATAGTCTCTTTAAAACAACAATTTTTTTACATAATGATTTTGCCTCTTTAAATTTGATGAGCCAAACCAACTCTTTAAAATTTAATGATTGAAATTTTCACCAATTCCAACACTTTAATTTCTTGATATTTTCAATTGATTATTTATTATTTAATATTAATAATGCATAATGGTTCTTTCACTTTGATTTCATACTCTAAAAATATGGGGGAAAAACAAATGTAATAAATAAGTATTGGGAAGAGAAAAAATATAAAGAAGTTGTTGGAGATGAATAAAAATACATCACTCTAAATTTTAAAAATTCTTTATATTACCTAAAATCCTCTTCAAATTATACATAATCTCTTGGAGATGCTCCCATTAGTATAAGAATGCGTACTCTTTATCTTCTGGAAAAAAATTATTATTTTTAATCAAATATTTATATTATTCATATTTTAACTGATCTTTTCCGTAAAAAATTATACTCTTAATTAAATTATATACCCTTTAAAACAAAATGTTATACCCTCACACAACTTATTATAAAAACAAGAGACCAACTCATAAAAAATTTCATAAATACACTTTAATTAGTAATAATAAATGTATTTATATTGTATTCGAATACACGAATATTATTATGTACGGAGTGCACATGATATTTTTGTCTAAAATTATACGAGTGAGGCCTGCGTGCGTCCGGGCGCACGCCGTGCGCCTTTAGAATTTAGTATTATAGATAAGGATATATTATTTTGTTCTAAAAGGTATACACTTTAATTATTTTGTTCTAAAGTGTATACACTTTAATTAATAAGGGTACACCATTTTATTCTAAAGGGTATACACTTTTCATTATATTTTTTATTTTTCTTTAGAAAATAAAGGGTACACATATTTATAATAAAGGGTATACAATTTAACTCAAAATTCTAAAGGCACACAGAGTATGCTTGTGTGCGCCAGTTTTTACCTTATAAAATAAAGGGTACACACCTTTATACTAAAGAGTATACAATTTAGCAAAAAATTCTAAAGGCACACGGAATGTGCTCCCGTGTGCCCGATCACACACAAGCTTTTGCCAAATTATACTCCCTCCGTCCCATAAAATATTTCACACTTTTCTATTTTATTCATACTACAAAGTATTTAACACTTTACTTTCACACTTTTTTTTATCCATTCTATAAAGTATTTCACATTTACTTTTAATAAAAGTGGTAAAAAAAATACAATAATAATACCTACTTTTTACACATATCCCAACATATTACCCACTTTTTCACATATCCCAACAACTTTACATATCTTTTGCATTAAATTAACCAAAAAATTTCTTCTCTTTCTTACTCTATACTCCCTCTGTTCCATCCAAAGAGGGTTTTTTGCTTTTTACACGTGGATTAGGAAATATTATCATTTAATATTTAGTGAGTAGTTATATTAGTGGGAGTGTGAACTTCATATTTTAATTGTGTTAGTAGGTGTATGTAGGTTCAATGTGTGTTAAAAATGAAAGAAGACTATTTGGATGAGACGACCAAAATAGAAAAAAAAAAGTCTCTTTAAAGAGGACGGAGGGAATACATACAAAAATAAAAAAATTTAAACTCCACGCACAACAATACGTAATGTACTTCGGGGAACGGAGGGAGTAAATCCCTAGTGATATGATACGTACGTCTGTTATGTACCTTCAATTCACTGGCCTCTTATTAATTAAATTTAGGGGTCGATTGGTACGAATTACTCAATTGGAATGACAATAGGTATCATTAAGGAATTAATGACAATGAAAATAAAGGATACGAGTAGTTATTGAATCAATGGAAGTGGTTGAAGAATTTTGATTCCCAGTACACCAACCAAACATCAATAAAAGAAATCAATATACATCTATTTTCATTACCCCTTCCACTGCCTCAGCAAAACAACCACCTCAAATTCATTTTTAATTAATTTGAGAGTATTTCTTAGCTGACCTGGGTTCACACATGACCCAGGTTTCTATAGGTTGCAGGTACAAAGGTGTAACACCCAATATTTCTCTATCTATATTCTCGTAAATTTTACATTTAGATAAATTACTTTAAATACTAAGCATTACATATTTACTTTCATAATAATAAAATATATTTATGCCTTTGTAATAATAATATGTATTTATATACTAATAAAAAAATATTTATTATAATATACTAATAATAATAAAATATTTATAATTATACATAAGACCTCTGGCCCTCTTAGCCTGGGACGGAGGGAGTATACAATATATATACATATAATAAATATAATAAACATACATTATAATTTTATAGATGAGGCGCATGGTAACTTATGGGCAAAAAGAGTACAACGTGGAGATTACCTCTTCAATTAAAACTGACAGGATAAGGATAGCATACGTCGTTAGGAGAACATGTGCAATCGCACGTAAGAAATCTATACACATAGGCAGTAGTGATTAGCTTATAATCCTACTACAAAATCCACCTATAAATAGAACTACATGCACCATTCCTTAGAACCACACACAACCTACGCACACACTATACACACACTATGCTATTGACATTCGATCATTTGGTTAACATGAACCGTTAGAGTTCCATACGTTTCTAACAAGTAGCGGAAGCAAGTAAACAAGAAACGTATTACCTTTCACCAGGGTATGTTGAAGAAGATGAATTCTCGCCACCAACCCGCGTAGCCTCACTTTTTTGGACATAACTCTCTCATCTGATGTCGGATTTGAGTGATCTATGCGCCAAAACAATTCTCTCTTCCGTGGCTTTCCGTCAGTATATCACAAGTTGAATTTTGATTTCCGTACGATTTTATAAAAATCATAGAAGTTGGTGGACAGAGCAGCAAACGACCTCTTGATCTTCTGCTGTTTTCCCAAGTCCAATCTCGACGTCGTGTGGGCGACGATCTTTGAGATCTTCTCAATCTACTGTTCTCTCTACCCTCTTCACGTGTTAGGTGTGTCTCTCTTAGGGTTAGAACAGTTGAGATGACTTATATATGGGCTACAGCAGGGACCAGGAGGAAAAATTAGAGTTGATCCTCCATTGGGCTTAAGTATCCAAGCTTAGCCCAAAGCTCATACTTAAGTCCAATAAAAATAATATATTCCACTAAAATATTATTACTGCACTACCGTTCTAATCCTATAATTACGTTATGGACTCCTTCTTATTATGAGCCCGACAGTCTCCCCATGTTTAAGATATACAATGTCCATTAATTAGTTAAGTTACTGACAACTCCATTAATTAATATCTCATCCGAGAGTAGTGCCATTCAACCTCATTATCATGCCGGAATAAATCCACCTGCAGGGTTTACATGATAATCCTTATGAGCTCCTCAAGGGGACATCATCAACCTATGACGGACACGGATTCCTTCTACAATCAACAACACACCATAGAGACAACACTACTTTCCAACTCACCGAGTTTGTTGATTTAATACATGTAAATCTCACCAATTGATGAATCAAAGAAATACATACTGCCCTACGTGTCGAGGTTATTGTATAGGGATTAAGAGCACGAACATCCATAATAACTGAGATCAAGTTCTCCTATAAGTCAGTATAAATCGAACGATCTCAAGTGGTCCTGCTCAATACACATAAAGTGCACTATTGTGATTCTATAGCCAAGACAAGTGAATACCAAACCACACCACAACCATCCGATAGAGAGTCCCCGTCTATCTCAGTTGTGAGCATCTGTTTATACTTTATAAGAAAACCGATAATATGATCTTTCGCGTGTTCTCGCACAACGTATTATCTAAAGTATAAAGTAAGTGGACTATTGCATCGTGCATATAAATAAATTATAAGACGCAATCATTTGATCATATGATTCTCATTTCAAATAAATTGTTATAACATTGTTCATACAAAAAGCCAGACTTTTAGTATACAATCCAACATATGCACCATTAAAGAAGAAGGAAGGAGCAGACGCCATTAAAGAAGAAGGAAGGAGAGGCTGCTGGATAGAAGGTAAGTTTGCCATATAGTTACCGATTCCTATCACATTATATATCAAAATGATCCTCTCGTCGCATAGACTCTATATATCAAAACTGTTTATAGAATCGATACCCCATTAGTTAGATATATCATTCCGATAGTAAGCTATGCATTAATGATATCTTTTATTTCGGCAAGAGTTAGGTCATGCATTATATAGCATTTTGAAGCTCTCATTGCATTGATCAATATATATATAATATAATTTGTTTTAGATTTGGATGTAAAATGAAATAGTTATTAACAAACCCATTTGTTCTGACATTCTGTCAACGGAGACGAAACCCTATAGTATTATATCTTAAAATGCTCGTCTCGTGGCATAGATGCTATATACTAAAATCATTTGTTGTTTCGATATCTTAATTGTTAGATATTCTTCATTAATGTTTTGATTCTTTTATCAACTTTTTTCTCGGTGAACATGGTACCTTGCATTACATACCATTTTGAAGTACTCCACACGAGGGTCACTATCATATAATTAGTTTTGAGTTTGGACATAAAACGAAGCGGGTATAAGCTCACAAAATGTTAAAAGTGTGTCTCATTTTTCTACAATATTTTGATACATAAATAGCATAGTTGCAACCTCGTCTCGTCAGGAACCCTATGGTATTTTCGAATTTTCAATAGGAGTTATATAAGCCTAGTTAGGACAATTTGCAATAAGTCTAAAGTTTAGGGATGATAAAATGAGAATTTGAATAATAATGACTAATGTACCAATATAAAGAAATTATATTTTGATCACAACATGCACGAACACACACGTAGTTACAGCTTATTTTAAATGAAAATTATGTTCATTTATTAGGTAAACCTTATAAAGCTATATTTTTCAAAATTCTCATGCATCTGACTCTCGCTTTTGTTCATAATAATTTATTTCTAGGTTGACATTCAATTCTTATTTAATTTAAATTTAAATAATAATAATTTAAGTTAATAAACTATTATTTTAAGAAAATTATAAATTTAGATTTGTTAAATATTTAAATTTTTAGCATATTCTTTCAAGAATCCAAATTACCAATTATCAAGCATAATTTCCTTCACTAAAAGGTAGGGGTAACTTCTACTCTTCACAGGGTAATTATCACATACAATGTTATGATTGCTATTGTTAATATGTGTACGTAATAAATATGTATATACATTAGAATATATTTTCACATTGCAGTTCGATACTAATTGACATATTGCCGTACTTCGAGATGGCGCTGACTCACTAATTGACATGTTGTCGAACGCAACCAGAGTCGGCGCTAATTGATATATTTGCGGACTTTGAGCCATCGTTGACACATATTTATCGACTGCCACTTTACATTATTTTATATTTTTCTTACTTATATATATTAGCAAATGCAATCATTGATGTTCTTCTACTGGATTTAAACACTCACCCTTTTATTTTGATTTTCAGATTTTCCAGAAGGTGAAGAAACATAACTTAAGTGGATTTTACATCTTTGGAATATTTACATGTTTTGTAATATAATTTTCTGGATATGGTAGCTCTTGTCCTGGAATATTTCATTATGACTTCCGCTAATATGCTACATTCAGTGACGCTCATGTTCTGCGACAACTATATCTATTTTATCATTTATTAATTCATCTATTTATTTGGAAATGCGTGAGAATATCCTATTTAAAAAGAATTTAGGGCGTTACAAAAGGGGCCCACACATATATTTTATAATTATTGTTTTATTTATTCTTCTTTCATCACTTACTTTATTTATCCTTTTCAATATTTTGGATATAATCACGTGTCAATTTTTCTTTATTTTCTTATTTAATTTAAATTGTTTGAAACGTTATAAATTTAATCTATTATTAAATAAAATTTAAATAATTAATATATAATATACAAATAAATCTTTTATTTATTATTAATGAAGATAAAATTTCATAAAGTTTAGATTACTTTTACATTTTAATTTTAATTTTAATTTAATAATATTAGTATTTAATTTTCTTTACTAATTACATGTTAATACTAAAAGATTTATTAAAAGGTAAAAACTTGTGTACTCCAGAGTACACAATTTTTAATTTATTTAGTATTAAATGGTACCTTTAATATTAAATTTCATAAAGTTTAGATTACTTTTACATTTTAATTTTAATTTTAATTTAATAATATTAGTATTTAATTTTCTTTACTAATTACATGTTAATACTAAAAGATTTATTAAAAGGTAAAAACTTGTGTACTCCAGAGTACACAATTTTTAATTTATTTAGTATTAAATGGTACCTTTAATATTAAATTGAAAAGGTGCACGGTGTGCTCTCAGGGCCACAAGAGACCAACTCTTATTAAAATATTAGTTTTGTCTCCAAATGCGATACAAGTTATATTATGTATGATATTTTTATTTTAAATATATAATTTGTAAAAAATATATTTTTAGGATTTTATGTTTTATTATTATTATTAAACATATATGCTTTTTTTATCATACCTTAACTACTCCATTAAATATATTTTTTACCTCCGAATTAAAAAGATGAACATTCTATTAATATAGAAAAATGTGATACGTCATAATATGAATATTTTCAACTTAAGATCTGAAAAATAAATAAACTATTAATCCACGACCTATATTATTATGTCTATCAATTAGAGGCTTGAAATATATAAAATTATATAAAAGAAGGAAGCGATGTATCATAATAGAAATATTTTTTCTATTACAATTATTCACAAAAATATTAAATTTATTATTCATAATAAATTAATTAAATTACTTTTTTATGGTTGAATAATTCAACCATAACATTTATATGAAAAAAATATATTAAAATTTTATTATTATCATTAATTATTTTAAATATTAATCCTAAGTTATTATAAGAGAGACTAAATAAAATATTATTAAAATATTAAATTAGTTAACGTAAAATATTAATTGGAAGATTAACATGAGTGCGCCGTATGTACAAATTTTTCGGCTAAAATTTTTATGTCCCTGGAATATCATATTTCTTTAGTATTAAATTTTAATTATACCCTTTATTATAAGAGATATACCCTTGATTTTTTGAGAATTTTTTTTAATCAAACATTTATACTATTTATATTTAGCAATCATTTTCAATAAAAAATATACTCTTATTAATAAATAAAAGTATATATAATTTAGAACAAAATATTATACCTTTCTCGGAGACACAAGATACCAATTTTTCTTAATGACGTGGTGACGTCACATACACAAAACTTTTCGAGAAAAAATGTGGTGACACCTCCTACAAAATTATTATTTTTTATATAAAATATTAATTGAAATATTAAGATTATTAATAATAGGTGAAACTAAATATAAAAACGTTTTTAAAGCCAAAGGTGATGACGCACAAACACAATTAAAATTTTTGAACATATAAAAATACTTTATTAAGATAAAAATAATAAGTTTTATTAAAATAATTACTTAAAATATTCTTATTAAATTAAATTAAATATTTATGAAAATTACTTAAAAATAAAATATTAATTATAAGATTAAAAAGTATTAATCACTTAAAATAAAATATTAATTGCATTATTAAGATTATTAATAAGAGATTAAATAATATAATATTTAAAATATTAAATTACTTAAAATAAAATATTAATCGTATGATATTTATTCTAAAGAGAAACGTGGCACCATCACCTATATAATTCTAAAATTTTATTTTTTACAAACAATTATAAAGTAATAATATTTATTTAATTAATGATATATAATAATATATTAAGAGAAAGTAAAAAAAATGACATAGTATTATGGTCAAATAAGGCAGTTTTACGTAACTTCTTACGGGTAAAAAATGATAACATTATTATTATTAATGAAAAAATGATAAAAAGTGATCATGGTACATTAAATTATTTCATGAATAATTTATAATATATATAAAAAGTGATAATATTTTATAACGAAATTGATAATATTTTATAATAAAAGAGATAATAATATTATCACTTTTTATCCGTCTCACATAAAGGCTTACGTGAAACGGTCTCACACAGACGGAGCGTAATATTATTATGCTATACATAAGAAAATATCACACACTCCAATTAAAAGTTATAGTTAATTTATACAAATTTTAATTCTAAATTATATAATACAAAACTTTTATATTATTATTATTTTATTATTATTAAGTTTACTATAATTATAAAATATAAAATTATAGATATATTTTTAGGGATAATTTTTAATATGAAATAATAACAAAAATTATTCATATATTTATATATATATTATTTGTATGTACATATATAATAAAATATAGGATGAAATTAATATCATAATTTTTTAATTTTGATTTTAGAATATGTCAATTAAAAAATTAATTAAAATTAATTTATATGCGAAAATATGAATTAATTTGTAAATTATAATTAATGATTTTTTTAAATAATTATAATAATCAAAATTCATTTGATTTAATTAGTTTGTATTATATTTTTAACTCAAGTAAATAAGGAGAGAAGAATAAGTTAGAGACAACAAAAATAACGTAATGATAAGGCTAATAAGTCACGTTTTATTAAAAGGAAAAAGAAAATAGAAAGGAGAAGGGAAAAGAGTACAAAAAGAAAGTAATGATAAAGGAGGAGAGAGGAGAGAGAGTGTTGGAGTTTTTAGTGGGATGTAATTGAGAATTGTGTCATCTTTAATTGCAAGAATTACCCGTCATCTAAGTAAATTAATAAAATAAAAAAATGTGATCTAATGATCCACATTCAAAGAAAATTAATTTAATAGATAAGGTTGATCTGGGTCATATATAAAACCAAATAATCTCTTTAATTTGATGCTTCTTTAAGCTTCAAATTCACATTTATCATTTTATTCAAGCCCTTAAAAAAGTGTATGACACTTTCTCCTAAATACCCAATACATGTATATCATGATCATATACCTCCAATAAAACTTATTCAAACTAAAATATTTATTTATTCTATAATATCCATCACATAAAAAATATATAAATAAATAAAATTAAAATTAAATAACCTAAAAAAATACTTTACTTTGATTTATTTTAATCTTTACCTAACACATAATTTATTTTATAATTTATTTTATCATAAAAAATTAAAATACTTTAAAAAAACAATAAAATTGTTCTAACATATAATATTACTCCATCCGCCCAAAATAGATTGTACACTTTCCTCATTCATGTGCCTCACAATAACCTTCACCCTCTAAAAATAATACATATTTATCCAATAATTTTAAGAGTTATTTTAATTTCAACTTTGTCATTCATTTTTTATACTCATAATATTACTTTATATTTTATTTATTACCTAAAATACTAAAATACCCCAAAAGTCTATAAAGCTGTTCAAAAACTATTTTTTTCTTAAATAACGTTGAATAGTAGAGGTGAAGCCTATCCCGAAACGGTAGGAATAATTTTTTGGAATATTTTCAATTTAAGGCTATCAATTAGAGGCCTAAAATATACAAAACTACAGGGCCTAATTTGTCACATATTGTCTTTTATTATTATTATTAATTTAGAGCCTAAATTCAAGTTCTAAATTGATAGTTTTGTATATTTCTATTCTTAATTGATAAAAAATACTAATTTAGATCTCAAATGTATAATTTACTCATTCTTTAAAAAAATCACTTTTTTTTATCCAACAATGTGGAAAGTGAGGTGAAAATGTATTGCAAAACGCAGAGTAATTAATTTTTAGCCTAAAAATAATTCAAAAGAAATAGAGAAATGAGTAGAAAGAAAAGAACGTACCTGCACAGAGGGAATCGGCGGAGGTATGGATATTACAAAGAGAAGGCAACCTCACAGCTCTATTCACATCAATGGACACACCGAACTCAGTCGAGTTGGAAAGCAATCTACAGAGGCAAATCGGCTGCGACTCAATCAACCCGGCTAGCTCTGGACAGCATGCAGCGTCTGGCTTTTTCTGTTTACTCCCATTATCCACATAGCTTAGACAATCCGTCACGTTCACTATGGATGTGAAACAGTCGGGTCCCGGAGGAGGCGCAGCTGCCGGAGAATCGGCTTCCGCTTTGATGCATGGAGGTGCCGCCAGGTAGACGAAAGACGTAAAGAGTAGGTAGGTGATAGTGGCGGCGGAGGCGGCCATAAATTTTGCTTAATTTTAATGCAGTTGATTTGTGTTTGTGTTGTTTAACTTTGAGTTATGATTTTGATTAAATATCTTGCATTTATAGGAGCTGCTCCCATTGACTAATTGGTAATAATATTCACAAGTAGGGATTCTTAGGCTAAGGCCGCTAAGCTACATGAAAACTACAGTACTCCCTCGTCAATTGACACACTTTTTTTTTTTGTTTATCCCACTAACATGTTTCATTTTTAATACATGGGACCCATCCAAAAACAATAAATCTATTCGCATGGGGCCCACATATCACCTCTAATGCAAATATCCACTACACATTAAATATTATTTCTCTCAATTCACTTCACTTCACTTTACATTAAATTATTATACTCCTTAATCTCTGTGCCCAAAAAAATGTGTTACCTTCTCCGAGACGGAGTATAAGATTAAAAAATATATAAGTAGTGTATAAGTATTGTTGTTAAGAATATAATAACATACATAAGAATATTGATTTTTATTTTTTTAAAAAATTTTTTTAATAATAAGATTTAACTGATCTTAGAGTTTTTTTTTCCCAAATTCATTTTACAAACTTATCCAAACATGTGGAAGTGTTTTGGTTATGAACAACATGACAAGCGTAAGATTGTATCATAGTGTGAATCTTAAATAGTTATAATATTTTATTAAATATATTATCACTTCTAATTAAAAATATAATTATTTTTATTTATACCATGAATTACTTATAAAATAAACCTTAATACAGTTCCCTTTTAGATTCCTATATATTACCCCCTCCTTCTCGAATTAATCTGTGCTGAAACTGTAGATAAAAGTTTAAGAAAAATTACTTTTTGACTAACTTTATGAGGTTGAAATTAAAATAATTTTTGAGGTTGAAGATTGATGTAGAGTGTTCTTTTCCTTTATTTTTGTGGTGAAGATAAGTGTAGAATGGACGAAAATAAAATGTGTGAAGATTAATGTAGTACGGAGAGAATATTTGTTAAATTTTTTACATTAAAAATGTTAGTGGCATAATGTCACTGCAATTTTTTTTAAAAGATTGTTAATTTTAATGATGTCTTCGAAACCCGAATACGGCATATAATTTTAGAAAATATCAAAATCGGTCCTGTAAGTATGACATTTTCGAAATTTAGTCATTTTCTTTATTGTATTTTTCCAAATTTAGTCATTTTCTTTATTGTATTTTTCACTTTTGGTCCTCCGATGTTCATTTTTAGTCATTTTGATCCAAATTTAGTCATTTTTCGCTGGAAATATAAAAAATTCATCGAAAATCGTGCGTGTATTACACACGCTAAAAAAATGTGGGGAGTTGCCACCTATCAATATGGGAATGTGGCATTACATATCATTATTTTGTGACACATAAGATGCCAAATCAGATTGCCATGTCATGTGGAGGGAAAATGAAAACGTAAAAATGCAATTTTTAAAGTGGGGAGGGCTAAATGGTTTGGGAAATTAATTAATGTGAAGATTGGGATTATATTTAAATCTTATTTCTTCATTACTAATCATTGGAACATCCAAAATAGAAAACCCTCAATTGAACAAGCTGATGAACACGAAGAATCCCCTACAAAAGTAAATTAAAATTTCATACCATAAGACTTGTAGACGAGGTTGGAAATGACAAACCAGTTCATTATTCGCCCAAAGAACAAGGAGCACAAGCTACCCCCACCATATCATAAGCAATCATTCTAACCCTTCTTATGCACCGATTATATTCGAATGAAGTGGGATTTTGTGATGTGCTGTCTCTTATCCCTAATATTTTTGTCTCTGGAGTCGAAGTAAGGTTTCACAAGAATATTTTATTTATATTGTTTTCCACTAATGTGTTGAGGGTTTGAGAAGTGGGGGTTTTTACATCTGTATTAAATATGTATCATTTTCCATTTATTATTGTCTTCATGCTCCCCTGTGGTCCCTTTCTTCTTTAATTTATTTTTTTGTCTCATAGCTACCTCCAAATTCAATTAAAAAGGGGTTTGCGTTTGTAGCTGTCCTTCATTAAGAATCTTTCCACTTGATTCTGCTTGTTTTATAACTTTTAAATTGTAGTTTACTTAATTGTTATGTTGGTAATTGAGATTAGTGAGATAAATTAGATAAGGGGCGGCTATCTGCACCCCCAATAATACTAACATACCACATAAAAATATTAAACTAAAATATTTCTAATTAAAAATACTAAAATACCCTAATGTATATAGTGCTGCAAATGCGTACAGAAAGGGATGCGTCAGTAGGCGGGCTGATACACGGGTTGGAGGTGGAGTTCCTCTCCGCCTCCTGGCACGTCCCGTTTTCGATGGCCTAATTGACTAAGATTCATCTGAGAAAACCTAAACGCAGCTTCCTCAACAAGAAACGCATAGCTACAACCTACAGTTGTTGAAGTCCCAAACTATAGTTGCAATAACTATCGACTTCAACATTCACAAAGGTAACATTTCTAGGGATGGGAGACTGACAACACCCCATCCCCATGCACCACCCCTCCACCAGATCATCCGCCGTGTTGCACATGGTGGTGCACCCGGTGGTGTAGTTCCAGTTGACCCGCTTACCATAGATGAAGAAGCATGAATCACACCCCACAAGAGTGAACTTATTGGCGGTGTAGTTGACCGTGAAATATGTTGCTAGGTTCGTCCAGGCGGTATTTCGGCTAGTTTTGCTACCATTACGAGCGCGACTATCTTTGTCTACAAATTGCAGGAGTCTGATCTGGTCGTAAAAAAATATATCTGTGATTTCGACGGAGCTGCTCTCCCAAAAAAATATGGATGATTCAGATCTTAATTCGATGTTCAACCCGGAAAGCAGATCGAGGTAGAGCTAGCCAAATCCGACTGCCGCTACATCACCGACGACGAGTATCCGCAGGACAAACATGCTTTTGCCTACCATGATTATGACTCCCCGGTGGTGATTCAAGGGCGATAATGATAAGTTCCTCACTTACAACCCCCATTGGGTCTCTCAAACCTCCTGAAGAATCCATAAAACTCTCATTGCCAACCTTGAGTTCACATCCGACGACGGCCTCGACACCAGTGCCAAATTCGACATTGACCACGACGAACACGACAACATCAAGTTTTTCTAAATTTTTAATGAATGGGGTATGTTTGGTAATTTAGGGGTATGAATAGTTTTATAAGGGCATTTAAGTCTTTTTAGTTAGAAATATTTTAGTTTAATATTTTTAACGGGTATGTTTAGTATTATCGGGGGTGCAAATAACCACCCCCATTAGATAATTAGAAAAATAATTATAGGCGGATGATTAGTGATGACAGGTGGTGACGAAAGTAGAAGATAGCGGAAAAAAGTGTAAGTGGAATGGTAGTGGGTATTGAAGTTTTGAAAATGGGACACAAGTTTTTCTTATTATTACATTACATAGATGGATTTTCTATTTATAGTACCATAAGTCAGTTGATGCCATCAACATTGGTTATAATCCAATACTGTGAACTATTCTAGATTTACATCTTATCTAGATTATTCATTAGGATATTACACGTGCACCTGCTAGCATTCACTAGGCCTCACTAACTAGATTAACTTATCTAGTATTGACTAAATTTTTTTAATATTTTAAAATATGCATCAACAGTTTATTATGTTGACTTGTATAAGAAACTAAATGTAATGTCTTGAGGAAGCCTCTAAGATGTTTTTATCTTGGTGTTTATTGCAGCTCCTGAATCCGGTTATATGACACTAATCTTGAGGCACGAGGGCAAATTCACCACCAACTACGAAAATTACATTAGTGGAGAAAAGGTTATACTTGATTACTTTAATGTATACCTTGATTGCAATTATGCAACACGAACTTGTTCTTAGAGCACATAGATATAGTTGCTTCATTTGAAAGATATTATGCAGATCTTGGTAATGGTTATAGTTTATTGAGTGATGATGAATCATTTGCTAAATGGGGTAAGTATGTCTTCCTACATCTATAATGCAATTATGTTTAAAGATAAAAAGATGGTATGGAGAAGGTGGGCAAGAGGGTGAAGGTGCTGATCAATTTCTTGATGTTGATGGATTAGATGACGATGTGTTTGTGGATAGTGATTATGATTTTGAGAATGAAGAATCAGAGGATGATAATATGATATGGGTGGTTATGTAGATGTGCAGGCTGTTGATGAAGGTAATGCTGAAAATGTGTAGGTTGTTGATGAAGACACTAGAGATGAGATTGTGGTTTGGGCTAGTGATAGGTTCGATGAGTATAGAGTATCGGACGAAGAGGGAGAAGCAGATGAATTGAAGAATTTTAATCTGAATTAAGTGTATAATCCTTCTTTCGAATTGGGTATGGCATTTGAGAATAAGAATATTTTTAAGAAGGCTGTCTAATCTCATGCAATAATGACGAAAAGATCGTTGAAGTTAGCAAAGAATAACAAAACCAGAGTGCATGCTAAATGTAGAGAAGAAAAATGTGATTGGAAGATATATCTACTGAAGATGGATAATGAAAAAACTTTCCAGATTAGAACATATAACACTACTCATACCTGTCCACCACAGTTTAAAGTGAAAAATGTTATTAGAATTATAGTTGGGAGAGAAATATGTGTCTAACTTTAAGAATGACTCAAAAAGAAAGGTTAAAGGATTGAGAAAAGATACATCGACATCGTTGAAAGTGGATATTTCCAAACTAAAAGTTTATAGAGCAAATGACTTGAGAGTGATGAAGAATCTCAAGAAGTCGTTGCATGAGCTATTGCATCTGATTGTAATCACTTTGATTATTTTAATAGTTATTGTGTTTGTTTCAATCATATGTCAATTTTAAGTGCAATGAGACTCTGTAATATTGCTAATGCATTGTGAAGTTGAACATTTTAAATTGTGATTAACTTAATGTTAAAGCTGAAATTTGAAGTTATTGTTGGTTGAATTGGGAATGTCATGTTCTCACAGTGGCATATTTCTAAAAGGGAGCAACAATTCTGAAAATATAATTTTTGATGCACTTTCCATGAAATGTAATATAATTCTGGGAATGTAATTTTCATGAAATGAACTATTTGTTGTAAAGATATAAAAAATACACTAATGTAAATCGGCATCATCATATAACTTGTAATTAGCAATGTTGAGAGCGAAAATTAGCGTATTTTAGTGTCCAATTTAACATCTTTTTTGTGAGAATTGTTGTCACATATTAGAACAAGTGTCTTATATTCAATATATGTGAGAAAATGTGAATTTGAGGTGTTTTATTGTGTTTTAGGTGGAAAAATGATCAAAAGTGCAAAGTTGGAGAAAAGGAGAAACTTGTGCAAGAATGCTGAAAAACACACGTCCAACTTGTGTAATTTTTATGTGTTTGTGTGGAAGTTTAAATTGTACATGTCATACAATTGGAAAGCCACAGAAAAGAGGGTCGCTTTGGCGCAAGAATCACTCAAATTGGAGTTTGGATGTGGAAGTTATACGCGAAATGGTGAGACTGCGCAAGGCTGTTCGACCTCTATTGGACCAAAAGAGATGTTGTTCGACCAAGACCACTTTGGTCGAAAGGACATAATGGATGTCAAATTTCATACTGTTTTACACCCCCAGTGTGTGTATCTATGTATTTTTGTCTAAAAAGCCCATCAAAGGTCCATTGGAAGAGTCTGAAAGTATAAAAGGAATGCATTTTACATTTGAAAAGATAACCATATCCTACACCACACCATCATTGATGCGCATTTTCTTTGCACGTAAAATTAATCCCCAAGTATTAAGAATATCAATTGCAGCTTAAGCAAGCGACCAAGTGAATATCGAACCCAAAGGACGTCGTATTATCAATTTAATTATTTACTAAATTAATTAAGACGAATGGCAATAAAAGTTTGAGGTTTGATTATCAACTACTAATCAACTAATTAAAATAACAAGTAAAATAAATAACACTAGAAGAATACGAAAGTGGATCAAGTAGAAGAATAGGTAGCGCAAGGATAATTCAGCTTTACTCATTAATCTCCCTTTCGTGTGTTGATGTCTGACTCTGCCTTGTGGAATATGACGCACCACTAAACCATGCATATCTACTTTATAGACACAAGTAAACATGCGTGTAACAAGTGTGAATAACCTCGGAGCAAGAGATATAATTTCACCCTCCTTTCTAGGTACTATCAGTATCAATTGTTACTCTAACCCGATATGATCTCCCTTTATAGATATTATAAAATTATCCTTTTTATCCTACTTAATAACCCGAATTCAATTCAATTAATAATTATTCATATATGATAGTTCTAATGAAGCTTCGGAATCCCCTCACTTAGAATTATAACATGGAATCCTATTCAGCAGTGAACACACTCAATCTACAACTAAGATATATATTCAGACTCTATATACCAATTGAAGATGCACAAAACGACCGTGAATATGAATTAAGAAAGTACAATCATATATAAAATAAATCCACAAATAGTGTTGTATTGAGTTTACACATGAAAGTTCAATTAATTCGTAAAAACCTTCATAATTCTAGTTCTACCAAAAAGGCTCTAGCCCATGATGTTATGAAGAACAATCATGGGTGTTGGATAGATCTTACGCGGATGTCTGGAAAATTACAAGATAAATTAGAAAATGAAATAAACCCTAGATGTGGGAGCGTCGCGTCCTTCTCCGTCTTGAATCCTCCTCTTGGTTCTCCTCTTGATTCCACAGACGAATCTTCAAAGTGATGGATAGATGGAGGAAAGGATGATGGTTGGGGGTGATCCCCCCTTGTGGGGTGTAGTATGCTGTGGCCTCTCTTCTCCTCTCTTGCATTCTCCAATCTGATTTTTGATGTGATCTAAACCCTTTTTTTTTATACTTGTAAGCTCTCCTTATAGGCCTTGAAATGGACTTTTTGAGTGATCACACGCATTGAGAGTGTAAAATACGGATATGTAAGTTTTCGAGGCTCAATTCGACCTCACCAATAGGTCGAATTGACCCCTCCAGGTCGAATTGGCCTACTGTAAGTCCCAGGTGCTCAATTCGACTAGTACAACAGGTCGAATTGACAGGTCGTGGTCGAATTGACTCTTTTGCTATCCGTTTCGACCTCGATTCGACCAGCACATCAGGTCGAATTGAATTGCACAGTCTCACCGTTTCGCGTATAACTTCCACATCCAAGCTCTGATTTGAGTGATTCTTGTGCTCACGCGATCCTCTCTTTCTTGGCTTTCTATCCATATGAAGAACTTACTGAAACTCCAACATTTGAATATGTAACAAGTCATGCAAAATGGACAGTCGTTCTGAACAGGAACAACTTGAGCGACGTCACCACTTTGATCATAACTCTCTCGTTTGGAATCCGATTGGGGTGTTCTTTATACCAGAACGACTCTCTCTTCAGTGGCTTTCTAACCATATATTACTTCAATAGTTTTTATCTCCACAACAATACAAAAAAATTACGAAAGTTGGACGTGCTTTTTTCAGCATCCTTGCAGAAATTACACATTTTTTCCAACCTTGCACTTTTGATCATTTTTCCACCTAAAACACAACAAAACACCTCAAGTGCACCTTATTCTTATATATATTGAATATAAGACCATTGTGCTAATATATGACAATAATTCCAATCAAGAAGGTATTAAATTGGACAATCAAACATGCTAATTTCCACTCTCAATAATCTCCCAAACTTACCCGTTGCTCGTCCCGAGGCAACAAAATAAAATTAAAGAGCGAGAGAGAGAGAGTAAAAAAATAAAAGGGGAAACAAGGACTATGACCAATACCCCATTCAAAATACAATTGTCATCAACTTAGGTCATGCAACTCTCATTACATTTAATAATCAATTCATAGCTTACAAGTGTAGACACTCACCACCAATTCAAATGTTCTATTAACATGTTCTCACGAGAAGTATATCACTCGCACTCAAGTGTAGAAGATGTACACTTATGGGTTAAGGGGTTTACGCTCAGATTCAATCTAAGTACATGCGTAACCATAAGCTTGCATATTGTCTCAACTCTCCTTTTACTTGTAGCTAGTAAATCATGGATCAAAAAGGTCTTTTATTAGGTTGTAATGTAGGCTCTTTGGAATAGGTGGGAAATATATGGATAAGTGACTCAAAACTCGGATCAATCAAGCTGCAGTCTCTCGATCTTTAATTCTTCCTTATCACTTCAATCAAGCACAACATTCTCCTCAAACTCTCCCATCTTTCTCCTTCAACCACACATATTTCTTCAACTTTTCTAGCTCTTCAACTACATCATTCTCCTTTTATTCACCCTTTTTTTATCTTTCTTTTTTTCTTTTGAGGTACCAGTTTTGGGCACTACCTCTCACATCCTCCATAGGGTACTAGATTTAAGCACTACCCTAGGGTGTTTGTTTCCATGGTCAAATCACCACTCTCTTCAATTAAGCTTTATTGGCTATCAAAAGAATGGATTTAAAAAGGCTCAAATGGGCTGACAAGGGATTTAATGAATTCAGGTACAGTATATGGGAAAAGATGGGCTATAAATCAAAGATGGCCTAATATCATTTCCATAATCCGCTAGACTAATCTTGAATATTCAAGGAGACTCAAGGCATGTTCTAGAATACACACACAAGAACGATACTCACCAAAAAAGAAATATCATGTGATTATATATCATGATCAACAAGGCTCAAATTCTCACATGGGTTTTTAACAAGTAATAGAACACTTTTCATGGTAAGCAATATCCCACAAGTTCACATAGAACTTCATATCACAATATAACTCAAGTTCACTTCCTTCATAAATTTCAAGAGCATATGAATTTTAGAACACTTCAAAAATATAAGCTCACATGGATCACCACCATAAACTCAACTCTTCACTCCATGAATTAAAAGCACATATAAAAATTAGAAAAAGGAAACGAGTGCACCTGATTTTCCTCCTTCGAAGTATGTACTTGCTCCTCGAGTCAAAGCCTCAATGTAGAACTCATCTTGCCACTCTTTTACCTTTTTCTATCATCAAAACTCAAGCACACTCATCGTCAAAAGATTCATTATTAATAAAATAAGAGAACTTTAAGAAAGAATTAATTGACTATGTAATCGACTTCACACACTAGGAAACACCAACACAACACACTAAACATTAGGTAAGTTGCAAAAAATCGACATATCAACACCGGTTAAAATATTAATATGCCGTAAAAAATCAACCCCCTAACAAACAAACAACCAACGAAAAGAAAAATTATACCCTTGGTGCTCATAAGACGAGGTAAGTGCATCACACTCCCCAAACTTAGTAAAAACATAAGTTGAAACTAAGTTTGAAAAGAGATGTAATTGTCGAAACGTGAGCACCTCAAATATAATAACTCCTCACTCACACGAAAGAAATTAAGCAATAAAACGGAAGGGATAGGCCCCCAACAGATGCTCAAGTTTAACGTTGGAGAGTCACGACGGTAAAAGTCTTAATCAACTAGAAATAATAAAATAAATAATAACAGCTGTCCCCAGCAACTGCGCCAAGAACTTGATGCGCATTTTCTTTGCACGCAAAATTAATCCCCAAGTATTAAGGATATCAATTGCAGCTTAAGCAAGCGACCAAGTGAATATCGAACCTAAAGGACGGCGTATTATCAATTTAATTATTTACTAAATTAATTAAGACGAATGGCAATAAAGTTTGAGGTTTGATTATCAACTACTAATCAACTAATTAAAATAACAAGTAAAATAAATAACACTAGAAGAATACGAAAATGGATCAAGTAGGAGAATAGGTAGCTCTAGGATAATCCAACTTCACTCATTAATCTCCCTTTCGTGTGCTGATGTCTGACTCTACCTTATGGAATATGGACGCTTCACTAAACCATGCATATCTACTCTATAGACACAAGTAAACATGCGTGTAACACGTTTGAATAACCTCGGAGCAGTAGATATAATTTCACCCCCCTTTCTAGGTACTATCAGTATCAATTATTTCCCTGGCCAATTGGTACTCGAACTTGATATGATCTCCCTTTATATATACTATAAAAGTATCCTCTTTATCCTACTTAATAAACCGAATTCAATTCAGTTAATAAGTATTCATATATGATAGTTCTAATGAAGATTCGGAGTCCCCTCACTTAGAATCATAATATGGAATCCTGTTCAGCAGTGAACGCACTCAATCTACAACCAAGATATATATTCAGACTCTATATACCAATTGAAGATGCACAAAATGACCGTGAATATGGATTAAGAAAGCACAATCATATATAAAATAAATCCACAAGTAGTGTTGTACGGAGTTTACACACGAAAGTTCAATTAATTCGTAAAAACTTTCACAACCCTAGTTCTACCAAAAAGGCTCTAGCCCATGATGTTATGAAGAACAATCATGAGTGTTGGATAGATTTTACCCGGATGTCTGGAAAATTATAAGATAAATTAGAAAACGAAATAAACCCTAGATGTGGGAGCGTCGCGTCCTTCTCCGTCTTGAATCCTCCTCTTGGTTCTCAGCTTGATTCCACAGACGAATTTTCAAAGTGATGGATGGATGGAGGAAAGGATGTGGATGATGGTTGGGGGGTGATCCCCCCTTGTGGGGTGTAGTATGTTGTGGCCTCTCTTCTCCTCTCTTGTATTCTCCAATCTGATTTTTGATGTGATCTAAACCCTTTTTTTATACTTGTAAGCTCTCCTTATAGGCCTTGGAATGAGTTTTTTGAGTGATCACACGCATTGAGAGTGTAAAAATACGGATACGGTAAGTTTCCGAGGCTCAATTCGACCTCACCAATAGGTCGAATTGGCCTACTGTAAGTCCCAGTTGCTCAATTCGACTAGCACAACAGGATGAATTGACAGGTCGTGGTCGAATTAAGTCTTTTGCCATCCGATTCGACCTCGATTCGACCAGCACATCAGGTCGAATTGAATTGCATAGTCTCACCGTTTCGCGTATAACTTCCACATCCAAGCTCTGATTTGAGTGATTATTACGCTCACGCGATTCTCTCTTCCTTGACTTTCTATCCATATAAAGAACTTACTAAAACTCCAACATTTGAATATGTAACAAGTCATGCAACATGGACAGTCGTTCTGAACAGGAATAGCTTGCGCGATGTCACCACTTTGATCATAACTCTCTCGTTTGGAATCCGATTGGGGTGTTCTTCATACCAAAACGACCCTCTCTTCAGTGGCTTTCCAACCATATATTACATCAATAGTTTTGATCTCCACAACAACACAGAAAAATTACGAAAGTTAGACGTGCATTTTTCAGCATCCTTGCACAAATTGCACCTTTTCTCCAACCTTGCACTTTTGATCATTTTTCCACCTAAAACACTACAAAACACCTCAAGTGCACCTTATTCTCATATATATAGAATAAAAGACCATTGTGCTAGTATATGACAATAATTCCAATCAAGAAGGTGTTAAATTGCACAATCAAACACGCTAATTTCCACTTTCAACAATCCCCAAACTTACCCGTTGCTCGTCCCGAGGCAACAAAATAAAATTAAAAAGCGAGAGAGAGAGAGAGTAAGAAAATTAGCGGGAAAACAAGGACTATGACCAATACCTCATTCAAAATACAATTATCATCAACTTAGGTCATGCAACTCTCATTACATGTAATAATCAATTCATAGCATACAAGTGAAGACACTCACCACCAATTCAAATGCTCTATTAACATGTTCTCACGGGAAGTATATCACTCGCACTCAAGTGTAGTAGATGTACACTTATGGGTTAAGGTGTTTACGCTCAAATTCAATCCAAGTGCATGCGTAACCATAAGCTTGCATATTGTCTCAACTCTTCTTTTACTTGTAGCTAGTAAATCATGGATCAAAAAGGTCTTTTATTAGGTTGTAATGTAGGCTCTTTGGAATAGGTGGGAAATATATGGATAAGTGACTCAAAACTCGAATCAATCAAGCTGCAGTCTCTCTCGATCTTTCATTCTTCCTTATCACTTCAATCAAGCACAACATTCTCCTCAAACTCTCCCATCTTTCTCCTTCAAGCACACATATTTTTTCAACTTTTCTAGCTCTTCAACTCCATCATTCTCCTTTAATTCACCCTTTTTTTCTTTCTTTTTTTATTTTGAGGTACCAGTTGGGCACTACCTCTCACATCCTCCATAGGGTACTAGATTTAAGCACTATCCTAGGGTGTTTGTTTCCATGGTCAAATCACCACTCTCTTCAATTAAGCTTTATTGGCTATCAAAAGAATAGATTTAAAAAGGCTCAAATGGGCTGGCAAGGGATTTAATGAATTCAGATAAAGTATATGGGACAAGATGGGCTATAAATCAAAGATGGCCTAATATCATTTCCATAATCAGCTAGACTAATCTTGAATATTCAAAGAGACTAAAGACAAGTTTTAGAATACACGCATAATAAAAATACTCACCAGAAAAGAAATATCATGTGATTATATATCATGATCAACAAGGCTCAAAATCTCACATGGGTTTTTAACAAGTAATAGAGCACTTTTCATGGTAATCAATATCCCACAAGTGCACATAGAACTTCATATCACAATATAACTCAAGTACACTTCCTTCATAAATTTCAAGAGCATATGAATTTTAGAATACTTCAAAAATATAAGCTCACATGGATCACCACCATAAACTCAACTCTTCAGTCCATGAATTAAAAGCACATATAAAAATTAATAAAGGAAACGAGTGCACCTGATTTTCCTCCTTCGAATTATGTACAAGTTCCTCGAGTCAAAGCCTCAATGTAGAACTCATCTTGCCACTCTTTTACCTTTTTCTATCATCAAACTCAAGCACACTCAACATCAAAAGATTCATTATTAATAAAATAAGAGAACTTTAAGAAAGAATTAATTGACTATGTAATCGACTCCACACACTAGGAAACAACAACACAACACACTAAACATTAGGTAAGTTGCAAAAAATCGACATATCAACACCGGTTAAAATATTAATATGCCACAAAAAATCAACCCCCTAACAAACAAACAACCAACGAAAAGAAAAATTATACCCTTGGTGCTCATAAGACGAGGTAAATGTTGTTGTCGCTTGGATCATTTGGTTAACGTGACCCGTTAGGGATCCATACGTTTCTAATATCAGCGGAAGCAATAAATCATAGAAACGATTACCGTTCACCAGGGTATGTAGAAGATGAAGGATTCTCGCTGGCAGACTGTGCAGTCCCACGAGAATGGCCATAACTTCCTCGTCTGATGTCAGAATTGAATAATATTTGTGCTCTGACGATCCTCTCTTCAAGGGCTTTCCGTTATTGATCATTGAATTCTAAGTACTGTATGATTTTATATCAATTTCGCAAGATGTCGGACAGTAGCAGCAAACTACCTTCTGATCTTCTTCCGTATGTCCCAAGTCCGATCTCGACGTCGTGTGGGCGACGATCTACGAGACCTCCTCAATTTGCTCTCAACCCTCATCACACGTGAATGATCAATTAGATTATGGTTCCAGATAAGTTGAGGTGACTTATATACATGGGCTAAAGCAAGGACCAGGAGGAGAAATTGGGTTGGGC
Source organism: Pogostemon cablin (assembly GCA_023678885.1). Lineage (NCBI taxonomy): Eukaryota > Viridiplantae > Streptophyta > Magnoliopsida > Lamiales > Lamiaceae > Pogostemon > Pogostemon cablin. Next base: position 18,064,362 of record CM042984.1, read on the forward strand.
CTCCATTGGGCTTAAGTATCCAAGCTTAGCCCAAAGCTTATACTTAAGTCCAATAATAATAATATATTCCACTAAAATATTATTACTGCACTGCCTTTCCAATCCCAAAATTACGTTTTGGGCTCCTTCTTATTATGAGCCCGTTAGTCTCCCCATGTTTAAGATATACAATGTCCACTAATTAATTTAAGTTACTGACAACTCAATTAATTAATATCTCATCCAAGAGTAGTACCACTTAACCTCATTATCATGCCGGAATAAATTCCACCTGCAGGGTTTACATGATAATCCTTATGAGCTCCTCAAGGGGACATCATCAACCTATGACGGACACGGATTCCTTCTACAATCAACAGCACACCATAGAGACAGCACTATTTCCCAACTCATCGAGTTTGTTGATTTAATTACATGTAAATCTCACCCATTGATGAATCAAAGAAATACATATTGCATTACGTGTCGAGGTTATTGTATAGGGATTAAGAGCACGAACTTCCATAATAACTGAGATCAAGTTCTCCTATAAGTCAGTATAAGTCGAACGATCTCAAGCGGTCCTGCTCAATACACACAAGTGCACTAATGTGATTCTATAGCCAAGACAAGCTAATATCAAACCACACTACAACCATCCCAATAGAGAGTCCCCGTCTATCTCGGTTGTGAGCATCTATTTATACTTTATAAGGAAACCGATAATATGATCTTCCGCGTGTTGTCGCACAACAATTATCTACAGTATAAAGTGAGTGGACTATTGCATCGTGCATATAAATAAATTATAAGACGCAATCATTTGATCATATGATTCTCATTTCAAATTGATTGTTATAACATTGTTCATACAAAAAGCTAGACTTTTAGTATATAATCCAACAATCTCCCACTTATATTAAAAGATTATGCTGTCATGTCTTCCGCCATACACCTGATTCCCACTCCTACTACAAGACCATCAAAAGCTTTCGCTTTAAGGTCTTTGTAAATGGATTTACTAGGTTATCATCCGATGCAATCTAGGTGACAACAACCTTCCCCTCATCATACGATTTCTCGTAACAGGTGGTACTCGCGCTCCATGTGTTTAATTTCCTTATGGACTTGTGATTCCTTCAAGTTTGCAACTGCACTAATATCATCAATATAAATTGTGATAATCTTGGGCAAACTTAGAATCACATCAAAGTCCATCATGAAGTTTCTAGAGTCATACAGATACTTTGGCTGCCTCATAGGCTGCAATTTATCATCTTTCCATGATAGAATCCGGAGTTTGAAATATATATCGATATAACACTCCTCTACACTATGACTCAACTTCTTAAAATTAAACACATAACCTTGAGGTGGATTTACTGCCGTCCAATCTGACTAAAAAAATACGAATCTACGTAATCCACAAGAAGCAGTGAATCTGCCCTGTAAACCTACATATAATTTCCAGTCCTTCTCAGGCACTTCATATATGTCTTACCACAATTCATCATTCTTGTTCCGGGTTACGTTGATACCCACTGTTCATGCCTTTGGCAAAACAGTTATCCAATCTCGTGCATAGCATTCCTTAGATTAAGCTTCCTCATTTGCCGAAGCATAAAGAACCGCTTTCATCTTCTTTATCTACTTTTGTGTCACAAGACATATTCACTTAGATAAATTCACATGCTAAAATAAGTAAGGATCGTATCATTTTATGAAGTTTGAGATAAGCATAACATCCTTTCTTGTAATCCGTATTACCGTGATCAAAAGGATATTTTTGCTCCTCTTAAGTCCTTCATATCATACCGCTTTATCAACCATACCCATACGCCTGACAATACTCTTTCATTGTCTCCAATAAGCAAGATACTATCTACGTATAGTACAAGAAATACCACCACATTACCGTCACTTTTTTCAATACACAAGACATATCCGAGCATTGATAAAATCCATATCACTGGATTTCTTCATCAAAACGGATGTTCTATAATTTTGAAGCTTGCTTTAGTCCATTGATGGACACTTTTAAGCTTAATATCAAAATTGCTCTTAGCTCTTTGCAATGAATCACTCTGGTTACTTAAGATAGATGTTTTCTCAAGACTTCCGATCAGGAAAGTTGTCTTGACATCTATTTGCTATCCCTCATATTCCATATGAGTAGCAACAGGTAAAAGAGTCCAGATCGACTTAGGCATAGCTACCGGCGAACAGGTTATCTCATAATCGAACCCTTTCTTTCTGAGTATACCTTTTTCGCAACAAGCTTTGCTTCCAAGGTTTTCACCTTACCATATGATCCTCTTTTATTTTGTATGACCACTTCCAATGGCTTTTACACCTTTTAGTGGTCTTACAAGCTCCCATATTTAATTTAGAATTCATCAATTCTATTTCAACATCATTGCACTAGCTAAGATATCGCATTTTGATCTTGTAGTGCTTCGTCGTATCTGTGGGTTCAATCCATGTTTACTAGGGATTAAGTCTTACGACTCTCTCAAAACATGTATCAAACAGGTTGTCGAACATCCCTCTCACTACGACAAGACATTACATGCAATTGTGTATCAGACATGCGTTGCAGTTTACCTTGTGGTATATCCTCTTGCACAATTGGTACTAATACTTTGTGTTTTCTTCTCACATCCTTTAGGACAATTTATAAATGGGTATGTGATTTATTATATAGTCCCTTTCCAAAAATCTAGTGTTTGTGTTAACAATCACCCTTCAATCTTTTAGACTAAATAAATCACCTTCATTTTTATAGCATATCCCACAAACAGACAAACATTCAAATGAATTACTGTTTCTAGGGATTATCCATAAAATGAATTAAGTAATTCCAAATAATTCATCATCCATCTAATCATTACCATAAGAGTCTTATTCCTTCTATCCACCACACCATTCAGCTGGGGCTTGCCTGGTGTAGACCACTTGAGATTTAATCTCAACCTCTGATTAATAGCTCCTAATTATCCTAAGAGGTACTCGTAATGACGATTAAATCGTCATTACTTGATATATTTTCCATGATGCTTTACTGTAACAACCTTGCAATTCTTGAATAAATCAAAGACTTAGACATGCAGTGCATCAAATAAATATATCGGTATCTAGAATAATCTTCGATTATTCATTACCACCTCTCGCCTGGATAATATTAGGTCCGCTTGAATCAATGAACCAATTCCAACATATATATCATTGGCTCTACACCCCTTTACCTTGAAAAGGTAATTAATCATTCTTACTTCCAAGTAAGACTCGCAAGTCCGATAGTTTCCACTTCAGAAAAACCTTATGGTCCATCTGCTATCAACTTTTGAGTCCTACTCAAGTAAAATGATCTAGTCTTAGACACCAAATGCATGTTTAGTTCATCTCCGAAGGTTCCTTTCTCTTACTAAGATCAGAAGATGCATTATTAATAATTATTTGTTGCATCTGTGGAATATACATGATTTAAGAGTATATAAATTGTCAATAACGTACCTTAACAGATTATAGCTCCATCCTTCATTACTATGACCATGTCATTTAAATGAAATGAAGTATCTATCCGTAAATGCATAGAAACTGAAATAAAATTCTTTCTATGAAAACGTACGTAAAGACAATTTCTCATAATCAAACGTCTATTCATATCGCAAGATAAATAAACAACTCCCACTGCAACAGCCACTACTCTCGTAGTATTACTCATGTCCATAATAATCTCATCATCACTAAGTTACACGCTTTTAGTGATTCCGGTATCTACACACAACGTGTCAGTAGATGCCATCAATATTCATGCTTCAACAACTAGTGAATGAGATATTAACTTTGTTCACATCTCGATGAAAATGGATTTCCTTTGCCACATGTTTTGTCAGAAATTCCCCACCATATACAACCTCTTTGTAATTCAGGTGGAACTTGCTTAAAACATTTAGGCAAACATGAAGAATAAAATTGACTTAGGTTTCCCCTTCAACTTCTATTCCATGTATTTCCAATTCATTCATCAAATTCAATCATGACCTACCGCCTTTTAACTTACTCAAGTATCCGAAGAGTTACATGAGACCATCATATTTCTATGAATCTCTTATCTCTTCACTAGAGACTTTAATATGCATCATGATAAGTCTTTTGTGAGGACACACGTGTATTTCTTAAGCAGTAAAATTCGAATCCAAGATTCTTTTCTAATCATCTAATTTTGGACCAGTAAATATAATTTCTTTTAATCAACCATAAGTGAAATAAAACTAGTTGAAATTCAGAGAATCATAAAAAAAATACACCGATCAAATCTTCGAATTTATCCATTTATATTGATTCCCTCAAAACAATATAAAATATAAATTCACCGACATCTCAAGCACCGTGAGTTTGCAAGCCACGATAGTGTGGACGTTTACAAACCCAAACATTTACAAGAGAAGGTTTTACCCATTAATTTCATTTGTCAACCTAACTTTATGACAAAATAATTAATAGTCGGTTCCTCTTTAGCCATGCAAATAAAAGCAGTGCCTCCGATGGGGAGGATACTTATTATTGCATCTAAGTGTACACCATTATTTGACCCCAAATCCATTGAGCGAGCTTATGTGCCTTACAGATGGAGAAGTACACACGCGCTCGGATAACTTCCTACAGTCATCAATTATAAATCTGTACAGTGATCCGCACATGAACTCATCCGATAGGGAGGAAGGTCTATGCCAACACACAAGTTCATGTACATCACATTACAAACATAATTTTAAAGAAGCCTGTTCCAGCAATATCCATGAATAAACTCATCCGATGGGGAGGAAGGCTCTAATGCCGATGCGCAAGTTTATTCACATTGCTAACAAATCAATAATGGAGGCCGCGGGAATTAATTATCAATCCCCTCTCCCACTTAGTTATTTAAAACCAAGGGTTTTTACATGCATATAATATTCAGAATAATATACGCAACCTAGCATGATCATACATCCAAATATATAACAATAATTGACCAATAAAACAATTATAGAAGTTATATATAAGGAAATAAATTGCCAAAAATAAGTTGACTTGATCAACACTCCAACATACATGCATATAATATACCAAATATAATATGCAATCTAGCATGCTTCTATTTAAGGTAATAAATCATAGATAATCATGCATACATATATAACAATAATCAATTAATAAATCAATTATAACAGTTATATAACAGCGAATTCGATTGTTCGCCTCCAATCACGAATGCGGACAACTGCGATGGGGATCGACCTCCCCGCAGCCTGCTCCACCACTCCGGCACCCTGCCTGATCATATTGTGAAGACTCACGCGAAATCTGATGTAGACCAGTCGAACTTGATGCAAACCCGCTCGAACCTAGTGCAGAGTCGATCGAACCTGATGCAGACCAATCGAACCTGATGTGAATCTGCTCGAACCTGGTGCAACATTGATCGAACCTGATGCAGACCAATCGAACCTGATGCAAATCTGCTCGAACCTAGTGCAGCATCGATCGAACCTGATGCAGACCAATCGAACCTGATGCAAATCCGCTCGAACCTGGTGCAGCATCGATCGAACCTGATGCAGACCAATCGAACCTGATGCAAATCCGCTCGAACCTGGTGCAGCATCAATCGAACCTGATGCAGACCAATCGAACCTGATGCAAATCCGCTCGAACCTGGTGCAACATCGATCGAACCTGATGCAGACCAATCGAACCTGATGCAAATCCACTCGAACTGGTGTAGCATCAATCGAACCTGATGTATACCAATCGAACCTGATGCAACCCGCTCGAACTGTCGCTCATCCAAGGGCCTACTTGCACGGTACCAAGTTCAGCCTAACGGGCAACATCAAACTACACCAACTGTCGTTCAGGGTTCGAAACTGTAGGAACCAGGGAATCCAATCTCCACCGTCCAGAATGTACTTCTGTGAGTTCTGAACATTCTGTCCAAATTACAGCTTGATCCAACGGTTAGTTTACGAGAAACGGCTCTTTCCCCTAGACTGTGCAGAACAGAATCGCCCAAAACCGTGCTTCTGTTTTCGACGTATTCCCGACAACAAAAAGTTTCAAATACGATCTTCACCGTTCAGAATGTACATCCACAAAATCCAAACGTGCTGACCAAAATTCAGGCTGATCTAACGGTTGAAACTCCGGTTATAGCCTCTGCAATATCACTGCGCTGGATTTTCTCTCAATTTCTTCCTTCCATGTGAAATTGACGAACAGTTTTCGTCGAATCCTCTCACACACAACCATCGACGAACAGATATGATATAGGGTATATTTCACATAGGGATATTCATGGTTTGCCCAGTAAAACCAAAACCCTAAACATGCGATCCTAATTTCGAAAAATTAATCACATAAACCCTTGCCTAACGTGTCACGCTTCACCACGAAACCGAAGCTCTGATACCAATTGTTGGCGCTTGGATCGTTTGGTTAACGTGACCCGTTAGGGATCCATGCGTTTCTAATATCAGTGGAAGCAATAAATCATAGAAACGATTACCGTTCACCAGGGTATGTAGAAGATGAAGGATTCTCGCTGGCAGACTGTGTAGTCCCACGAGAATGGCCATAACTTCCTCGTCTAATGTCGGAATTGAATAATATTTGTGCTCAGACGATCCTCTCTTCAAGGGTTTCCGTCAGTATATTGATCATTGAATTCTGAGTACTATATGATTTTATATCAATTTCGCAAGGTGGCGGACAGCAGCAGCAAACTACCTTCTGATCTTCTGCCGTATGTCCCAAGTCCGATCTCGACGTCGTGTGGGCGACGATCTACGAGACCTCCTCAATCTGCTCTCAACCCTCATCACACGTGAATGATCAATTAGATTAGGGTTCCAGATAAGATGAGGTGACTTATATACATGGGCTACAGTAGGGACCAGGAGGAGAAATTGGGTTGGGCCTTCATTGGGCTTAAGTATCCAAGCTTAGCCCAAAGCTTATACTTAAGTTCAATAATAATAATATATTCCACTAAAATATTATTACTGCACTGCCTTTCCAATCCCAAAATTACGTTTTGGGCTCCTTCTTATTATGAGCCCGTTAGTCTCCCCATGTTTAAGATATACAATGTCCACTAATTAATTTAAGTTACTGACAACTCAATTAATTAATATCTCATCCAAGAGTAGTACCACTCAACCTCATTATCATGCCGGAATAAATTCCACCTGCAGGGTTTACATGATAATCCTTATGAGCTCCTCAAGGGGATATCATCAACCTATGACGGACACAGATTCCTTCTACAATCAACAGCACACCATAGAGACAGCACTATTTCCCAACTCATCGAGTTTGTTGATTTAATTACATGTAAATCTCACCCATTGATGAATCAAAGAAATACATATTGCTCTACGTGTCGAGGTTATTGTATAGGGATTAAGAGCACGAACTTACATAATAACTGAGATCAAGTTCTCCTATAAGTCAGTATAAGTCGAACGATCTCAAGCGGTCCTGCTCAATACACACAAGTGCACTAATGTGATTCTATAGCCAAGACAAGCTAATACCAAACCACACTACAACCATCCCAATAGAGAGTCCCCGTCTATCTCGGTTGAGAGCATCTGTTTATACTTTATAAGGAAACCGATAATATGATCTTCCACGTGTTGTCGCACAACATATTATCTACAGTATAAAGTAAGTGGACTATTGCATCGTGCATATAAATAAATTATAAGACGCAATCATTTGATCATATGATTCTCATTTCAAATTTATTGTTATAACATTGTTCATACAAAAAGCTAGACTTTTAGTATATAATCCAACAAGTGCATCACACCCCCCAAACTTAGTAAAAACGTAAGTTAAAACTAAGTTTGAAAAGAGATGTAATTGTTGAAATGTGAGCACCTCAAATATAATAACTCCTCACTCACACGAAAGAAATTAAGCAATAAAACAGAAGGGACAGGCCCCCAACAGATGCTCAAGTTTAACATCGAAGAGTCACACGGTAAAAGTCTTAATCAACTAGAAATAATAAAATCAATAATAACAGTCGTCCCGGGTAACGGCGCCAAGAACTTGATGCGCGTTTTCTTTGCACGCAAAATTAATCCCCAAGTAAGGATATCAATTCCAGCTTAAGCAAGCGACCAAGTGAATATCGAACTCAAAGGACAACATATTATCAATTTAATTATTTACTAAATTAATTAAGACGAATGCAATAAAAGTTTGAGGTTTGATTATCAACTACTAATCAACTAATTAAAATAACAAGTAAAATAAATAACACAAGAAGAATACGAAAGTGGATCAAGTAGGAGAATATGTAGCTCTAGGATAATTCAGCTTCACTCATTAATCTCCCTTTTGTGTGTTAATGTCTGACTCTGCCTTGTGGAATATGGACGTATCCCTAAACCATGCATATCTACTCTATAGACACAAGTAAACATGCGTGTAACACGTGTGAATAACCTCGTAGTAAGAGATATAATTTCACCCCCTTTCTAGGTACTATCAGTATCAATTATTTCCCTGGCCAATTGGTACTCTAACCCGATATGATCTCCCTTTATAGGTACTATAAAATTATCCTCTTTATCCTACTTAATAACCCGAATACAATTCAATTAATAAGTATTCATATATGATAGTTCTGATGAAGCTTCGGAGTCCCTTAACTTAGAATCATAACATGGAATCCTGTTCAGCAGTGAACACACTCCATCTACAACCAAGATATATATTCAGACTCTATATACCAATTGAAGATGCACAAAATGACCGTGAATATGGATTAAGAAAGCATAATCATATATAAAATAAATTCACAAGTAGTGTTGTACGGAGTTTACACACGAAAGTTCAATTAATTCGTAAAAACTTTCACAACCCTAGTTCTACTAAAAAGGCTTTAGCTCATGATGTTTTGAAGAACAATCATGGGTGTTGGATAGATCTTACCCGGATGTCTGAAAAATTACAAGATAAATTAAGAAACGAAATAAACCCTAGATGTGGGAGTCGTCGCGTCCTTCTCCGTCTTGAATCCTCCTCTTGGATCTCCTCTTGATTCCACAGATGAATCTTCAAAGTGATAGATGGATAGAGGAAAAGATGTGGATGATGGTTGGGGGTGGTCCCCCTTGTGGGGTGTAATATGTTGTGGCCTCTCTTCTCCTCTCTTGTATTCTCCAATCTGATTTTTGATGTGATCTACACCCCTTTTTGTACTTGTAAGCTCTCCTTATAGGCCTTGGAATGAGCTTTTTGAGTGATCACACGCATTGAGAGTGTAAAAATATGGATATGATAAGTTTTCGAGGCTCAATTCGACCTCACCAACAGTTCGACCTCACCAACAGGTCGAATTGGCCTACTGTAAGTCCCAGGTGCTCAATTCGACCAGCACAACAGGTCTAATTGACATGTCATGGTCGAATTGACTCTTTTGCCGTTCGATTCGACCTCGATTCGACCAGCACATCAAGTCGAATTGAATTGCACAGACTCACCGTTTCGCGTATAACTTCAACATCCAAGCTCTGATTTGAGTGATTCTTGCGCTCACGCGATCCTCTCTTCCTTGGCTTTCTTTCCATATAAAGAACTTACATAAACTCAAACATTTGTATATGTAACAAGTCATCCAAATTGGACAGTCATTCTGAACAAGAACATCTTGCACAACGTCACCACTTTGATCATAACTCTCTCGTTTGGAGTCCGATTGGGGTGTTCTTTATACCAAAACAACCCTTTTTTCAGTGGCTTTCCAATCATATATTACATAAATAGTTTTGATCTCCACAAAAATATAGAAAAATTAAGAAAGTTAGACGTGCTTTTTTCAGCATCCTTGCACAAATTGCACATTTTCTCCAACCTTGCACTTTTGATCATTTTTCCACCTAAAATACAACAAAACACCTCAAGTGCACCTTATTCTCATATATATTTAATATAAGACTATTGTTCTAATATATGAAAATAATTCCAATCAAGAAGGTGTTAAATTGGACAATCAAACACACTAATTTCCACTCTCAACAATCATCCACATCCATCCCTTCCTCCATCCATCCATCACTGTGAAGAGTCTTCTGTGGAATCAAGAAGGAGAACCAAGAGGATTTTAAAAGACGGAAGAAAGAAGGAAGGAGATCGCTACACCAAGGATTTTCTTAATTCTTTTCTTCTATTTTCTAATTTTTCATACTATGGGTACGTAAGATCTATCCAACCCTCATGTTTGTTGTTTTCAACATCATGAGCTAGATCCATTTTGGTAGTCTAGGGTTTTGAATGTCTTATGAATTAATTAAACTATCTTGTGTGTCCTCTAACAACACTACTTGTGGATTTATTTTATATATGACTGTACGTTTTTAACTCATATTCACAGTCGTTTTGTGCATCTTCAACTGTTATATAGAGTCTGAATATATATCTTGATTGTTGATTGAGTGCGTTCACCGCTGAACAGGGTTTTATGTTATGATTCTAAGTGAGGGGACTCCGAAGCTTCACTAGAATTGTCATATAAGAATGTTTGTTAATTGAATTGAATTCGAGTTAGTAAGTAGGATAAAGAGGATAATTTTATAGTACCTATAAAGGGAGATCATATAAGGTTAGAGTACCAAACGCACGGGAAAATAATTGATACTGATAGTACCTAAAAAGGGGGGTGAAATTATATCTATAGCTCCAGGGTGATTCACAAGTGTTACACGCTTATTTACTTGTGTCTATAGAGTAGATTTCATGGCTTAGTGATGCGTCCAGAGTCCACAAGGCAGAGTCAGATAGTATACTTGAGAGGGAAATTAATAAGTGAAACTGGATTATCCTAGAGCTACATATTCTCCATTCTTGAGACACTTTCGTATTCTTCCTGTGCTATTTTATTTTAATTGTTATTTAATAATTTTGCTTAGTAGTTTAATAATTCAATACTCAAACTTTATTGTCTTTCGTCTTAATTAATTTAGTAAATAATTAAATTGATAATACACCATCCTTTGGGTTCGATATTTAACTTGGTCGCTTACCTAAGCTGCAATTGATATCCTCAATACTTGGGGATTATTTTGTGTGTGAAGAAAACGCTCATAAAGCAACATCCACTGCACTTTAATAAACTGCTAGCCAGAAATGAAAATTACAAAAAATGAGATTCACTACATTAATAAACCTGCAGCACTTCACTTTAATAAACATGCAGCACTTCAATGGAAATTCCATAATCTGTTAGCTAGAAATAAGTTTCATATCAATAATAACTTGGACAATCAATGTTGTCAAGACAAAAAAGTTACACCGAGTATACTAGACAAAAGCATAAACTATCACTCAAGTGCCCAAAATCCAAAAAGCATATTAGTTAAGTGGTGGCACACCACATGTTTACCACACGATCACCTATTAACCAGTGCGTACGATGACATAGTTTAATGATCGTGACAAAAAATTAAGCAAAATATGACCATCCACATTAAGCAAAATATTAAGCAAAATACAACATAGTCTCTACTTCTTACTATCACTGACACCACTATTCTGAGAAAGATCCATATACTTACTTCCACCATCCACAAAGATTCTCTTATGTATTGTATCTTTAGGAGTTGTATTGTGAACTGTGGCAATGTTGATCCACGTGATAAGAGTGGAGGATATCTGATATTAGGGCTAGTGTGAAGTGGTGGCAGACAATGAGTAATATGTTGTAAGGGTGCTAGAACTTGAGAACCAATTTGATGCATTTGTTGCCAAGGAGTTGGTCTAACGGCAATTGGGACAATAGGCATGTACAACTTAGTTGCAGTGTTGACTTGGCTTAAAAGTTCTTCCTAATCCTCAGGGTCCTCTTCATCTACTAAATGCCTAGTTGGTGGTCTAACAACAGGAGCGGGTTTTATCAACCTATAAATCACAACATCTAATGAGCTCCAACTAATTCCAATATATTTAAGTATAAATGATTTTATTGCTTATAAACACTTACCCTTTTACCTTTTGCTTTCGATCTATTAACCAATTTTCTTGTAGAATGATTTCCTGAATTTTTGTTTGAATTACATGATCTGACACTCTATATAAGAGAATCACCAAATAGTGGATATGCGACCTTGTAAAATAATTAAAACATGTAATAAATAATTTAATTTTATTTTAACTTACATTATCTTGGTTACTTCAAGAGGGATTATTTACAGCAACAACATATGCTCCCTTTTGAGACCTGCCTCTCCTTACCTGCATTTATTCTTTCAAAATTAGTTGTGATAGTGATAAAAAAAGCAAATGAAATAAGAATTAGTGGATATCAGTTGTAGTTTAGAAGGTCTGTCCACAACATCAGAAGGTTCTTCTTCATGTCTTGTAACTTATTGATGCTTTGTATTATGACCTTCACCTCCACAGACTTTGCAATTGACCTTTTTTTTGTTATCTTTTCATTTTTTTAGTAGATTTTTGCCCTGTCTTTTTTGTATTCTGCTCAGCAGGTTCACACCTTCTAGATTTTTTGGGTCTTCCAGCTCTCTTTCCAAATTTAGGTGGCTTCGGTGGGATAAATAATGTTGGAGCCCACTCGCTAGTACCAGCAATGGGTAGTATTGCTGGCCCATATACATTTTTATAGGTCTCAACCGTATAACGATCATCAACAAAGTCTTCGGCCTTCAAAGCTTGATGTGCAATAGCAGAAATAGCATGCTTGCAAGGTATACCACTCAATTGCCACACTCTACAAGTGCAACTTCTCATCTCTAAATCCATTGCGTAGAGAGTACCAAGCCCACAGTCGACTTGATAATAATTATTTTTTTGATTCATAGGGACAGAATCACCAAGACCTTCCATATTTTTTTAAAGAATATTCTGAATTTTTGGAGGTAATCTTTTCTTTTACTTCTCTGTACCTTCTCTGCACTCTTGCATCCTTACCATCAACCATTGTCTTATCCACTCAAGTATTGTGATGATGGGCTAATCCCTAGCATTTAAGATTGCAAAATTGAATCTCTCACAAACGTTATTCAACAATATGTCACACTTTGACACTTCACTGAAATGAGATTTTGACCACTGCTTGGGGTGTTTATAGTAAACCAATCTGCAACTTTATATTCCATCACTCTAATAGCCTTCATCTCATCCTAAAAACACGCATAGTAGTTGATCTAGCAGCCCTCCAAAGTGCATTCTTGTATACTAGACCCACAAACCCTCTTATTTTAAAGTTATTATGCATGTGCCTCACACAAAATCTATATTCTGCCGTAGGGAAAACCAGCACCATTGCTTGAATCACCCCTTTCTACTTGTCACTCATAAATGTGTATCTCTCTAGATCTTGAATATTTAAGTCATTTTTTAAAAAGATCATGAACCATTCCCAAGTTTCTACATTTTCAATGGACACAACAGCCCATGCAATAGGATAGATTCTCTTGCTTGGATCTACGCTTACGGCAGAAAGTTGAACACTCCCTTACGGTCCTTTAAGAAAACATTCATCTAAGCCAATAAAAGGCCTACAACCTCTTTTAAATCCCCTCTTCACTGCATCAAAACATACATAAAATCTACTGAATCTTTTTTCACCATCTCTCTTTTAAGTTAGCAACACCACAACAGTTGAGTTTAGGTTGGAGTTGTTGGATTGTACACTAAAAGTCCAGCTTTAGTATGAACAATGTTATAACAATTTATTTGAAATGAGAATCATTGAACAAATGATTGTGTCTTATAATTTATTTATATGTTCGATACAATAGTCCACTTACTTTATACTGTAGATAATATGTTGTGCAACAACACGCGGAAGATCATATTATCATTTTTCTTATAAAGTATAAACAGATGCTCACAACCGAGATAGACGGGGACTCTCTATCGGGATGGTTGTAATGTGATTTGGTATTAGTTTGTATTGACTATAGAATCACATTAGTGCACTTTATGTGTATTGAGCAGGACTGCTTGAGATCGTTCAACTTATACTGACTATATAGGAGAACTTGATCTCAGTTATTATGGATGTTCGTGCTCTTAATCCCTATACAATAACCTCAACACGTAAGGCAGTATGTATTTCTTTGATTCATCAATGAGTGAGATTTACATGTAATTAAATCAATAAACTCGGTGAGTTGGAAAATAGTGGTCTCTATGGTGTGTTGTTGATTAAAGAAGGAAATTGTGTCCTATTAAATAGGTTGATGATGTCCCCTTGAGGAGCTCATAAAGATTATCATGTAAACCCTGCAGGTGGATTTATTTCGGCATGATAATAAGGTTGAGTGGTACTATTCTCGGATGAGATATTAATTAATGAAGTTGTCAGTAACTTAATTAATTAATGGGCATTGTATATCTCAAACGCAAGGAGACTGTCGGGCTCATAATAAGAAGGAGCCCAAAACGTAATTTGGGATTACAGCAGCAGTGCAGTAATAATATTTTAATGTAATATATTATTATTATTAGGCTTAAGTATAAGTTTTGGGCTAAACTTGGATACTTAACCTCAATGGAGGCCGACTCTAATTTCTCCTCCTGGTCCCTGTTGTAGCCCATATATAAGTCATCTCAGCTATCAAAAATAGACATGCCTAATCATGTGTAGGGAGAGAGAACAGCAGATTGAGAGGATCTTGAGATCGTCGCCCACACAACATCAAGATTGAACTTGGGAATACAGCAGAAGATCAAGACGTTGTTTTCAGCAACCTGATTGTCACATTCCATAATTTTTCTAAAATTGTGTGGAACTCTAAACTGGTCGTGTGATACACTGTTGGAAAACCACAGATGAAAGGATCGTTTTGGCGTATAAATAACTCAAATTGGAGATCAAAAGAGGAAGTTATGCTCAGAATCGTGAGGCTGCACGTGCTGCTGGCGAGAATATTTCTCTTCTTCAACATACCCTAGTGAAAAGTAATATGATTTTATATTCTTACTTCCGCTGATATAGAATTGTATGGAACCCTAACGGTTCACTTTAACCAAATGATCAAACACCAACAGGAGTTTCTCAACTCTTGAGCATAGTCCCACAACTTAGTGTATTGGTCTTCAGGCTATCCTTAATTGAATAATTTCTAAATCCCTTTTCTTTGCTCTATTAGCTTTTTGTTTGGAAATATCAACTTTCAACGCTGTCGATGTACCTTTTCTCCATCCTTTAACCATTCTTTTTGAGTCGTTCTGAAAGTTAGACACATATTTCTCTCCCAACCACATTCCAGTAATATTTTTCACTTTAATCTGTGGTGGACAGGTATGAGTAGGGTTATATGTTCTAATCTAGAAAGTTTTTCATTATCCATCTTCAGTAGATGTATCTTCCAATCACATTCTGCATCTCTACATTTAGCATGCACTCTGGTCTCGTCATTCTTTACAAACTTCAACGATCTTTTCGTCATTATTACACGAAATTGGACAGCCTTCTTAAAAATATTCTTATTCTTAAATGTCATACCTATTTCGAAATAAGGATTATACACTGAATCTGGATTAAAATTCTTTAACTTATCTGCTTCTCCCTCTTCGTCCGATACTCTATACTCATCAAACCTATCATTAGCCCAAACTATAATCTCCTCTCTAGTGTCTTCATCAACAACTTGTGCATTTTCAGCATTACCCTCATCAACAGCCTGCACATCTACATAACCATCCCATATCATATCATCATCCTCTGATTCTTCATCCTCAAAATCATAATCACTATCCACAAACACATCGTCATCTAATCCATCAACATCAAGAAATTGGTCAGCAATTCCACCCTCTTGCCCACCTTCTCCATACCATCCTTTTATCTCTATACATAATTACATTATAGATGTAGGAAGACATATTTACCTTATTTAGCAAGTGATTCATCACCACACAACAAACTATAACCATTACCAAGATCTGCATAATATTTTTCAGATGAAGCAACTATATTTATGTGCTCTAAGAACAAGTTAAGTGTTGCATAATTGTAATCAAGGTATACATTAAAGTAATTAAGTATAACCTTTTCTCGTGCCTCAAGATTGGTGTCATATCACTGGATTCAGGAGCTGCAACAAACACAAAGATAAAAACATCTTAGAAGCTTCCTCAAGATATTACATTCAATTTCTTATACAAGTCAACATAATAAACTGTTGATGCATTTTCTAAAATATTAGAAAATTGTAGTCAATACTAGATAAGTTAATCTAGCTAGTGAGGCCTAGTGAATTCTAACAGGTGCACAAGTAATATTCTAATGAATAATCTAGATTAGATTTAAATCTAGAATAATCCATAGTATTTGATTATAATCAATGTCGATGGCATCAACTGACTTATAATACTATAAATAGGATCCAACTATGTAATGTAATAATAAGAAAAACTTGTGTCCCATTTTCAAAGCCTTCAATACTCACTACCATTCCACTTACACTTTTCTCTACTATCTTCTACTTTCGTCACCACCTGTCATTACTAATCATCCGCCTATAATCAATATTTTCTAATTATCTAATTTATCTCACTAATCTCAATTACCAACACAACAATTAAGTAAACTACAATTTAAAAGTTATAAAACAAGCAGAATTACGTGGAATAGTAGAATCACGTGGAAAGATTCTTAATGAAGGGCAGCTATAAACATAAATCCCTTTTTTAATTCAATTTGGAGACAACTGTGAGACAAAAAAATAAATTAAAGAAGAAAGGGACCACAGGAGAGCATGAAGACAATAATAAATGGACAATGACACATATTTAATACAGATGTAAAAACCCCTACTTCTCAAACCCTCAATACATTAGTGAAAAACAATACAAATAAAATACTCTCGTGAAAGAAAGATAGCACATAAAAAAAACCTCACCTCATTCAAATATAATCGGTGCATAAGAAGGGCTAGAATGATTGTTTACGATATGGTAGGGTAGCTCGTGCTCCTTGTTCTTTGGGCGAATAATGAATAGGTCTGTCATTTCCAACCTCGTCTATAAGTCTTGTGGTATGAAATTTCAATTTACTTTTGTAGGGGATTCTTCGTATTCATCAACTGGTTCAATGGAGGGTTTTCTAATTTTGGAAGTTCCAGTGATAACTAATGAAGAAAAAGGATTTTAGTATAACCCAATCTTCATGTTAATTAATTTCCCTAACCATTTAGCCCTCCCTAATTCAAAAATTACATTTTTATCTTTTAGTTTTCCCTCCAGATGACAATGGCAATTTGATTTGGCATCTTATGTGTCACAAAATAATGATATATAATGCCACATTCCCATATTGATCGGTGGCAACTCCCCACATTTTTCTAGCGCGTGCAATACACTTACGATTTTCCAATGAATTTTTTAAATTTTCTGTAAAAAATGACTAAATTTAGACCAAAAGGACTATAAACGGACACTGGAGGACCAAAAGTGAGAAACACAATAAAAAAGGACTAAAGTTGGAAGTTGTCATACTTACAGGACTAATTTTGATATTTTTCCTAAAATACACTGGTTGTTAAAGTTTATTTATATTGAATCATATTATAACACTCTATAATCATACTTTAATGTATCATTCATCATATTTTAGAAAAATATATTTTAACTACCAATAAGCATATTTTACTTATATAACAATCATACTTTAACACGTCTCACAAGAAACTGTTAATGCACTTCCAAAAGCATCTGTTCAAGTATCTCACATTTTCTATTATATTCTCTTTGTTGTCAAATGACTTATTCTTTCCGTTGCTAACGACCAACAATGCATCATTTATCTGAATCATATTTCTTTATCTTTTATTCTCTGTACTCTTTAAACTTTGTTCATTGATCTTTTCTTTTAACGAGTTTTCTCATAGTTAAGGGGATTTGACTAGAGCGTTGTTATTTGCACACCCTTTCTATTAAGTACACCCTTTTTACTAAATACACACTCTCTTTAATTTTATATTTCTTAATTTTATTTTATACACACTCCTAAAATTTCAAAAATACCCTTTCAAAATTAAATTAAAATTATTCACACCCCATTAATACTTAATTTAGCTTAATGGAGTATAAATTTCTTCCTGATACACGACCCGAATTACCCGACTGATGACTGCCAATCTGCCTGAGCGATTTTCATGTGAGGGATCTTTCTTCCACTTCCTATGTCGTTTATCAACATAGAATAGAATGTAAGAATCGGCGCACTTTAATTAATTGATAGATTCATTTGATGATTATGGATCAATTCATTGAATGAAAATTAATGTCAACCCAATCAAATTTTGTATCTAGAATTGCAAATTTCAACATGGATCAGTGTATAAATATGATTGGCAATTGTTGCCATTGTTTACACTTTTTATTGCCGCAAGCACAGCTTTGATCATCAGATTTTCCCTTTAAGCACCTAGTTATAATTTTTTTAGGTGTTTCACAATTTAAGAAATAATTAAACATTAAAGAATTATTAATTAATTATATAGAAGCATGAATTGTAGATTTAGGGTTTGTAAGACTATGATGTGAATAAAATACTTAATTCTAAATATAATAGGGTGTGTATTTAATAAATAAAGAATAATTCAGACTTTTCAATAATATAAAATTTAATTTTATAATATGGATGTGTATTTATTAAGAGGGGTGTGCAAATAAAATGACCTATTTGACTATCTCTGCATTAACTATAGTTTTACCTATTATTACTCTCTAAATGATAATAATGGTGATTGATGACAGTTGTTTCTATTTACCTATCCATTTTGTTCAGGTTCAAAATTGAAGTGACATTATGTTCTAAAGTGATTTGATATAATTACCAATAGTTAACATTAAATTAGGTTTCTTGATTTTCTACTATCATCTATGCTTGCAGGTCTCGGAGATGAAATATGAGTATTTTCCCACTGGAGAGGATATAATTTTACAAAATGAGACCCCTACATATATGTATATTCTTATTAATGAGGCAATGGTAAGTGCTCTCTTTCTCTCAAACTGTTTCTGTAAGTAGGTAGGGAGGTAAGTCTTTTTGTCTTTCTCATCTCCACCTTCCAGAGAAAAAAAGTTAAAACTGTATAAAAAAAAAGTTTGGGTCAATAACATCACCAATACTAATAATATCCATGCTGGAGAAATTAGAATGAGTGAAGTACATTAAAGTTTCCAAACTATGTTTAATTTTGCTAGATATTCTGACATCAAGTAGGCTGAAGCAATTGAAGACTATTTAGTTACAATATGTAGCCGATTCTATTCGTATAAACTACGAACTTAGTGCTCCATTACAGCTCTAGTCGAAATAAGTATTTTTGTATGTATCAATATTTGCATGCGTTGAAAGCACTATTCAGACATTTCATTTTTTTTCTTATCCATATTATAACTACCTTGTGCCGTTTACTTTCAAGTGATTCCCAAACAGCTGATGACCATCTTTTTACATGGGTTACCCTCAGGCTAACCATAGCTATAGTCGTGCTTCTATTGAAGAAGTTCTTGAAAGCTAATTAATGGATATGATGCAGTCTTTATGAATGAGTCTTAAATGTTAGATAGACATGTTTGAATAGTACATGTGTAGTTTATGAAGAAGGTGAAAAAAAGGGAACATGCCTTCTATAATGGTGAGTATCGTAAAAATAGTCAGATTTATGTATATCACACACACACACACATCATTTTATTTAGTAGAATATTGTAAAGTTAAACGATCATCGTGTGTAAACTTATGATGTTTTTTGAGAACTTGTACGATTCTCTAGCAAATTTATTTTTCATTATTGCTTTCAGATCATGATTTGAAGTGAATTCTTATTTCTCTTTCTCAAAAATTCAGTTGATTCAATCCTTGATCTATTTAGACTTAGAGGTTTAATCAATTGTGTAGTAACTTTTTTATGTGTGTAGATATGTCTAGTTTTCACCAGATGAAGAAAATAATGAGAAGGCTTTCCAGCAAGAGGAAGCAAATTGCCTCAAACACATTGAGATGTGCAAAAAGGGTACACTTCTAACTTTTAAATGATGTTGGAAGTGTACTTGGTTAAATTGTTTTGATTGTTATATACTCCCTATTTTTCATTTTTTATGAATTTATATTTCTGCTTCTTTTTTCTCATCCGCAAATTGTTTGTTAACATCTTAATATACTTCATTACTACTTCACACTCATGTATTTGAAAGCTTTTTGAAATTTTTATGTGGAATATTATCTGTTGGATATAATATTGATTTTGTTATTTAAAAAAAATTATTCCTTGGTGTTAATTGAATTTTGAATTTAGTATCCCAATATTAAAACCAACAAAATATTATTTTTTTTATTTTTATGGGAGAGGGTTGATATCACATGAGTACTAATATGTTTGACCAATTTAATTTCTTATATTTTATATATGTGTGATCATGTAACAATACAGAAAATTATGCATTTGTGACGAAAAAAATTAGGACGCAAGATTTTTTTCATATTTTGTAATTCATAAGTGACGAATGTTATATTCATTACTAAAATGTATCTTTTAGCAATGTAATTTGTTTGTCATTATATATAATTTTATTCATCACTATTTGCTCTATTTTATGACAATATGATAAAGCGTTATGATTTTATTTATGAGTATCTACATTCAATCAAGATTGAAGGTCCGTTCTTTAATGACAAATTTACATTAATTAGTGACGAACATCAATGTCATGAATAAAATATATATTCATGTCGAAAATAAAATTGTTATGAAACATTTAAAATAATTAATGACATTATATATTTAGTCCCCAATATCTTACTATAGTGATAATAAAAAGAAATCGTCATCTTTTTATTTGAAGGTGACTTATACTTTAACACAACACATAAATTTCATTATAATTTGTCATGCAAATTTTAACAAATTTAAATTTTGTTTTTTTTTTGAAGACACAAATTGTTGTTTTCATTATTAAATTTTTATTCCTCACTAATTAATACATTGTATGACAATATCAATAATTTCGTCACATAATAAAATTTAAATAAGTAAAAATATCCAAGTGTAATATTCTACACTTGTGCTAAAAATCAAATTAATCTTGATTATTATTAAATTGCATTTAATTATGTTTGTTAATAAAATTAGTTGCAACTTATCATGTTCTTTTCTTCTTGTTGAGCTGCAGATTGATATGAATGTCCAAGAGTTTTGTTGGGTATTCTGAGATTAAATTTGACAAAAAAAAAAAGGCGGCCAAAAATTCTAAAATGAAAGATTATCCACATCTACTTTATTTAATCAAGAGTTACCTCGTCGTAATAATGAGTTCATCGATTGTTTACTTTTTAAATGAGTAAACACATCCTAGCTTGATCGATACTCAAAACTTGCAAAACTTCCTAAGAAATATTTGAAACCTTATATGGGGTTGAAAACCTATATAGGTTATGAGTATAATAAAGAGTTAGGGCATAGAGATTTTATTACAAAACTTCATTGTGATATATTTGATGTCGTATAGCTATAAACTTAGCATTATGGCGAGGTAACTTTTGCTAAACAATAAAGTACGTAGATGGAGGACAATAATCTTTCATTTCTGAATTTCTGAACATCATTGTGATATGTGTGATGTCGTGTAGCTATTACGAAGTGGACTACCAATTTAAGACATAATACACAGGTGTTGCAATTTATAACATTTTTATGAATAAAAATATGGTGTAACTTTTAATTTTTGGTTAATATGATATTATAGTTACTGTCTTGTGGGATTCATGTTCTAGAGAAATTGAAAGAAAACCGGAGGTATTGGTGGTCAAAATGTCTTCATGCTTCCCCAATCCCACTAAAGCAAAAGACTACTTCCATAAACTTAAGAATTCGCCACACAGGAGTCTTTAATATTTTACATTCAATGATTACTTTAAAAGGCCTTTAATGGCTATTGAAAATTATTTATTGGAAACTTAGACACAGGAGAGGTGCTTCTGGAAGCTGCAATGGCTAAAGTTGGGAATCTCAGAACGAAATTAGAGCAGGCAATGCAGAAAGAGAGGAGAAAGGCGCTATGAGCAGCTCTCAGAGAAGAATCTATTTCAAGAAATGTAGATGTTATCATATATAAAGATCGATTTCGTACTGCACCAAATTTCATTCGACAATGCCATCGTGACTGGCAGCAATTTTTGGTTGATCCCGCATAGTCATATTTACTTGTATTATGGATCTAACTATATTTAATTTTTCATTAGAAGTTTTCATAGACGTAGAATGAAGTTTTCTTTCTCAACAGAATTCTATACTATATACTCCTCTAACTTATTATAATTTTCACCCCACATTTGCACATATATTAAGAAAATTGATAACTTTAAGGGGTATTATGAATTTTTTTTAGTAATAAATAAATAATAAAGTATATTAAGCTAATAGATGATGTTGATGTGAAGTGTTGAGGCTAGTGTCGTCACATTTGAAATCACAATTATCCTTCACTAGTTATTTTGTTTAACCACTAACAGTACTTTTGCATTGTTCGAATTGTGTTGTGCTTTGTATTTCTTTCAGGGTTATAGTAGTTGAAGATGTTCGTGTCAGACGCTGAATTGAAGTCAAATATACAAACCTGGAAGAGAGATAGAAAGATCTAGATGATTGAAAGTGGTTACTCAAGGTAGTGTGTAGTTATTCACCTCACTCATGAGTGGTTCATACATCTCCTAGTGGACCATTTATTTGATGGACCTGTAGCATTCTCACGAGTATATATAGAAGCTGTTGGATGATCAGATTTTCTCGAAATTGATAAACTTGGAGAAATCCGCTACATATTAGAGAAACATTATACTTAGAGTTTATCTTTAGATTTCTTGTGTAGTGCTTTCACTGATGTTGTAACACCTTGTTGAATGTTGAGAGTGAAAATCAGCGTGTTTTAGTGTCCAAATTAACACCTTTTTATGAGAATTGTTCTCATATATTAGCACAAGTATCTTATATTCAATATATTTGAGAAAAAGATGTATTTAAGGTGTTTTATTGTATTTTAGATGGAAAAATAATCAAAAGTGCAAAGTTGAAAAAAAGGAGAAACTTGTGCAAGAATGCTGAGAAACACATGTCCAAGTTGTGTAATTTTCTTGTATTCCTGTTGAAGTGCAAACTAATCATGTGATATACCATTGGAAAGCCACATAAGAGTATATCTTTTTGGCATAAGAATCACTCAAATTGAAGTTTTGATGTGAAAGTTATACTTAAAACGGTGAGACTGCGCAAGCCAATTTGACCAAGCACCTCCCGTTCGACCTCCTTATTATGGTTGAACGGGGTGCTAAATTATTCCAGAAAGCTTGTTCGACTTTCCTGACACATTTAGCCTTCGTTCAACCTTGGTGGAGCTTGTTCGAGTTACCTATTTTGATCGAATGGGGTACCTGTTTGCTCCAATATGTGAATATGATCGCCGAAGTCCCGTTCAACCGCTGTTCGACCAAGGAGGACCTATTCGACCAATGCTTTTGATTGAATGGGCATGCGAGATGCTCCAAACCCATACTTTTTACATCTCCAATGTGTGAAAGTGCATGTTTTGACGTGAAAGTCCATTAAAGGTCCATTGGAAGAGTCTGCAAGTATAAAAGGACACAGTTCACATCCAAAAACACATCTCCCTACACCACCTACACAAGGGGAATCACCCCCACACCATCCATCATCAACATCTATCCCTTCCTCAATCCATCCATCACTATGAAGATTCGTCTATAAAATCAAGAAGGAGAACCAAGAGGATTTGAAGAGATGGAAGAAAGAAGGAAGGAGATCGCTACACTTAGGGTTTTCCTAATTCTTTTCTTTGTATTCCTGTAAGATCTATCCAAACCCCATGCGTGTTGCTTGTAATACCATGGGCTAGAGCCTTTTTGGTAGTGCTAGGGTTATGAAGATTTTCTGAAATGATTAAACTCTCTTGTGTACTCATCCGACAACACTACTTGTGGATTATTTTATGTTTGATTGTGCTTTTTAAACTCATATTCACGATCGTTTTGTGCATCTTCAACTGTTATATAGAGTCTAAATATATATTTGGTTGTGGATTGAGTGCGTTCATCACTGAACAGGATTGCATGTTATGATTCTAAGGGAGGGACCAATACTCCCGATGCTTCATTAGAACTATTGAATATGAATGTTTGTTAATTGCATAAATTGCAGCTTAATAAGCAGGACTAAGAGAATAATTTTATAGTACCTAAAAAGGGAGATTATATCGGGTTTGAGTACCAATCCGCAGGGGGAAAGAATTGATACTGATAGTACCTACAAAGGGGGGTGAAATTATATCTCTTGTTCTGTGGTGATTCACAGGTTTTACACGCTTTCTTGCTTGTGTCTATAGAGTAGTTTGCATGGTTAAGTGATGCGTTCATAATTCACAAGATAGAGTTAGCCGGTACACTTGAGAGGAAAATTAAGGAGTTAAATTGAATTGCCTTAGGGCTACATATTATCCATACTTGGTTTATTTCGAATTCTTCTTAGTGCTTTTATTTTAATTATTATTTATCTTTAGTATTTTTAGTTTATTATTTGTTAGATAATAATTCTCAAATCTTTACTGCCAATTGTTCTTAATTAAATGGTTAATAATTAAATTGATAGTACTCCGTCCTATGGGTTAGATATTTAACTTGGTCACTTTCCTAAGCTACAATTGATATCTTTGATACTTGGAGATTATTTTATGTACAAAAAAAACGCGTAACATTCAACATCATGTGTATAGTATTATCCCGTACGTTTTGTGTGTACTGTTCACAGGCAGTGGAAGTGCATACTTGAAGTAGGCTTAAATCTAACAATCTAGGTTTGCCATTTGGGATCTTCTTTGGATTTTATCCGATTTTGTGTTCGAATAGTGGAAGGAATGTTTTCATCTCTTAGAATCTATTTTTTTAATCACTTTTTCTAAGTTAGTGATATTTATGTCATGAGACCTTCACAAACTTATTTAAGTTTGTGGAAAGATTGAGTAATCTGTGTTTTAGGTCTTCCACTATTTAAACTTGCAATTCATATTCAAGTTTACAAGTCAGTGTTGTACGAAGTGTCGACCACACTTAGGATAACATCACTGTTGAAAAACACACTTACACCCATTGGGCACCCGACAGATGATGTATGGATGGATTTATGTGTAAATTAAGTGTATGAGGGGGTTTAGTTGTTTTGTTTTTTGTCTTTTTAGGAAAGTAAAAATTTTTATGATACGACTCAAAATGGAAAAAGTGAAAATTAAAGAGAGTAAGAGGGAGTATTTGCAAATCATATGCACACATTCTTCACATAGTTAAATCCTCTTCAATGTAATATGTGGTTGTCACTTATTAATCACCATTTATTTGTTATCTAGATATTACTCTATATCCTACTTGATATGTGTTCTTTCTTTTGTTGAACATTTAGATTTTTCTTTACCTATTACAATTTGATAGATACTACTCTCGATGTCATGTGTGATAATTTTTTAATAAGATAATACATAAAGAACCATTATATTCTTAGTCGCTACATTTGTAGAATGTATAAATAAATGTTAAGGGTATTAATAGACGCACCCTAATTGCGATTTCGACAATAATAATAAATTTGAAATAAATTGAAAATGACTGTTAGCATGAATTAGTTTACAAATTTGTGATTTCGATCTTACTCCCTTCATGCGTTAATGTTTACATTTGTTTTTTCATGTAAACTAAAAAATATAATTTTAGTGTGTCGTGAGTTAAGGAATACTAACTCCGTTCCACCATAACGTTTACGTATTTTTATTTTGAGCGTCTCATCATAAGGTTTACATTTTAATTTCCCTTTATAGTGGATAGGACCAACACCAAAAAAATCATATATCTTTATGGGGTCCACACACAATATACCCAAATAAGCAATAAAATAAAACGAAAGAAAATCAGAGTACATGACCGACCCAAAAAAATAACAAGCAACCCCTACTAAAGGAGTAAACGACAGACATAACAAGGTGTAATGACCTGCTACGGCTCAATTGTCACAAGCAACAGTAAAACCAAATAAACGGTTGGAAATGAAACTTATTTTAAAAATAAACAAACTAGCAAGTGCTTTAGGATCCCCCGAATGGTCTCATTAAAAACCTCTATATGGAAAAACCCTGTGGGAAAAACCTATATAGAGGAAAAGAGTACCTTTCTAAAAAGAGTTCCAAAAAATCTGCCATCTAAACTATAACACCTAAGTCGACCTCGATCTCGAGATGGCAACCTCATCCAATGAGCATAAATCATAATATTGAATCCCTGAAATTTGTAGAGACAAAATTGAAATGGAAGAAAACCATTTAATAAATCAAAAGAAATAGGAAGGGAGCCACCTAACAAACTAGGCGACGATAGTAGTTGGAACACATGCCCAGGTGCAGATGCTTGTTAAGATTAACAGGAGCTATTTGATGCCAAGTGTAATGGCCTCCAATACCAGAGAGTATATCAACTGCTGAATTTCCCTCCATGTAAATATGATTGATCCTGAAATTCATCCCAACAATAATATCTTTTACAATTCTCCACTTCTGCAGGAATTTCAATGGAATTTCAGGAGTGTCGGAAGTTAAAGCGTGCACTACATAAGTAGAATCCGTTTCCAATCAAAGAGCCAACCAGCCTCTCTGGTGTGCAATCTCAATTGACATAAAAGCAGTATGCAACTCAGATTCAAATGCAGAACCCTCTCCAAAACCACAAGTAAAACATCCCAAGAAGATTCCATTATGATTTCGAAAAACACCTCCCCCTGCAATGTTTCTAGGCACGCAATCAGCGTGTCCATCAATGTTGACCTTCGTCCACCCACTATGGATGGTAACCATCGCACAAGAATTATAGTTGGAGCTTTTCGAGGCCTTCCCCACACACAACACTAATACAACTATCTATTATACATTAAAATATTAAACTTACTACACATTAAAATATTATATTCTGTAATCCCCGTGCAAAAAATAAGTATAAACCTTCAGATGGAATGGAAGGAGTAAATATTAATATATATTAATTAATTGTATTAGTATTATGTGTGGACCTATATAAGAATATTAATTATTTTGTGTGGGTTCCATTGTCAAAATAAAAATTGTAAACTTTATGTAGAAACAAATCAAAATGACAAAATATAAACCTTACTTAAGAGGGAGTATTTATTATTATAATCCAAATATGTTTATAAAATATTTGCGCCTTATAACTATAATAATTAGTCGAGATGTCTATTAACATAATATGCTACGAAGTACATCGTGCAAGCAACGTGCCATGGATCGTTTGGAGAACTAGTTTAAAAGGAAATGTGTCATATCTAGTCAAATGACTTTTTAGCAGTCTCGATTAGTTGGAAAGAAGGGGATAGCCAGCCAAGTCTTTCCAGTTGGAAAGAACATACACAACAGTACATTATACACACAGATGCAAACACATTTTCCATGCCAAGTTCATTCATGCGGCTGAGAATCAAGAAAAATAAAAAAGGTATATATTTATCCATTTGTTAAAGATGCATGATCGCTATAACAAAGAAATAGGTTGGTAAAGATAAATATAAAATTACTAATTTCATCGACAAGTTTCCTATTCCAGTTGGTATCTGAACTCCGCGGTATAGGGATATCTTCTCACTGATAATGGATATAGTGACCTTGCCTTGTGAGTGTTTTCCAGATATCAAGGCAATAAAGTTGAGTGCCGAAACAGGTCCCGTAAATCAAGGATATCAGTGAGGACACCAGCACAGCAGTAGTATCGTTTCCTGCACCAGCACCTTGAATAACCAGGGTTGTTTGCTATAGCAGCGGCTGTATATCTCTAACTGAGGATTTTTAAGTGAAACAAAGAAATATTTCAAATTCTTGATGTTCATGGAAATAGTCAAGAGTTCTTGCTAGATATGATATAAAACCTCTAATTGAAACAAGATGAAGTCAAGTGTTAATTGCAGTGAACGTGCTTCATCATATGCATGAGAATATACACCAAATAATGCAAATGAGAACAATGCATGCAATAGATAAGTTTAAATATAGTTTTAGAACCTTTACAAGAGAAGTGATACACAGAGATCTAGTTGTTAGCCCGTAAATCACCAGCTAAGACCCGTGCAATTGGGTTGACCCTATTAATTCGAAAGAAAAGATAATAAAACTTTAATATATTAAACCCTAAGATGTTTGTTCTAGGTTTTTGTGGGGTTTGAAAACCTATTATATAATGAAATATGTTCAAGGGTTTATGATAAGGTAGTTTTTAATTTTATGTTAAATCAATATGTAAGAATATAAGAAAAGAGATGAGAGAGGAGAGATAAAGAAAATGTTAATTAAAGAAATGAGATGTATGAAAGATGGGTGTGTTAAGAATTATAGGGTATGTAGGTGTATATAGAGGCGATTTTTTAAATTTGTTGGTTTAAACATCACGGTAAGATTATTCTACTTTGAAATTTGATATCTGATTTCTAAAATCTACATCTATATGTACCAATCAACTCTATTAATTTTAATCTGCCAATCCTCTATTATCTCTTCAATCTCCTCTCTCATCAATTAAGTCACAATTAATAATCATATAATAATACTCTATTAAACATCTTTTCCCTCTATTGATGTTGATATAAAATTCCAAAACAAAAACAATTCATTACTTCTGAGAAGGATTTCAGAGTCTACTATATTTTAAAATTGGTCTTCAAAATCTACATAAAACCCCAAAAGAACATATCCGGGTAAAACAGTAATGTAGCACCTGGTGTTCACAAGATTTTGCTAAACTCAATAGGTTTTATATTCTACAGTGTGCTTCTATCCTGATTCCCACGCAATATTTCAGTTTAATATTCATTTATCTTTAGCTTGTTAGTGTATCAAGAAAAATAGTGTGCATTCGCACGTATGCATCAGTACAAAGGCACTGAGAACAGATGAACAGCAAAGACAGCGCAGTGGGCATGGAGAAAATGAAAGTTGACGAGGAATCATAAATATTAGGAATAGCATAGTGTAAGAAACTGCTTACCACATTATCACTTCCCTGCAGCCTTCCCAGTGGTGAATCTTTTGCAACTTCTTGTATTCCAACTTCACAACTAGAAAAGTAGTCAAATGCATGTCATATTATGTCTTACTTCTGTTTTACGTCAAACAATAAATTACCGTGCCAAGACATGCACAAAGAAAAGACTCTGATTACTTCTCAATAAAGCAATGATGATGAATATGACCAAGAACTAACTAATGCAGTATTATGGCATGACACTATCTAAGATTGATTATACACCAGGGCATACCAGCGTATGCTCGCAGCTGGTTAAGAGAGAGTTTATTTGTCTATTCATATTTCCATATCCATCAATAGTAGCAAGCATGTAATTATAGATACCTAAACTCCTGGATTACACAAACATAACGTAGAACTTTTCCATTTGAAGAAGCAATTTTGATTCGTTTTTGGATATCATTATCAAGAGATGGAAGTCCATGCACCAAAAATTCTTCTAGAGGCATCACATCAGAATAAGCTTTCAACCTAGAAGAGAATTTTGAATTATTGCACATATAATATTCACCATTGAATAAAGTAAAGCAATGGCTTGTGCAACTGAACATACTCACCTTAATACTGTTTAACTCAATGCGATGCCCAAGAAGTCTCGCGAGGATCAGTGCCTATTTTCAAAAAAAAAAAAAATCCTTACAAGGTATATATAATGAATATCCAGAACCATCACAAAATTTTGAAATGGCCGCAGAAACAGTACAGCCACTTCAATTATGTAAACCACAGAATAAACTCTTGTGCTTTAATGTAATTTATCTTTATTTCTTTAATACTTCCTCAGTCGCCAACTAGAAGGGAACAGAATTTAACTGCATCCTGAGCCCTTCTTTGTAAAGGTATGGAACTAATAGTTATGGTTTACTTTAACCATATTATACATAGTTTTCATAGCTTTGGTCCATATAACTGAATAAATTGTCAGTGCCCAATCTTAGTGATTTGGTAGCATTGAGATTGAGATTTTTAGAAT
This sequence comes from Pogostemon cablin, assembly GCA_023678885.1. Classification (NCBI taxonomy): domain Eukaryota; kingdom Viridiplantae; phylum Streptophyta; class Magnoliopsida; order Lamiales; family Lamiaceae; genus Pogostemon; species Pogostemon cablin. The sequence continues at coordinate 18,094,478 of CM042984.1, forward strand.
TTGCAGTACACAAACTTTAATGATAAGGAACTCTAGAAACGATTTTGCAGAGGCAAAACATGGGAGGGATCGAAATTGAAAGGACAATGTGCACAGACCTTTCTAGCTACATCCATCCCACTGAGATCGTCTCGAGGATCTGAGAGAAAACAGTAAAGTCAGAAAAACCCACCTCTCAGAAAAGATTTCACCAAATTTGAGCATGTAAAACGTCAAATATGTGAAACAAAGAGCCTATCGCCTATAACATTTCATTTAAGTCAGCACATAATCGATCTAAATTAGCAGTTTACGCTTCAGTTATGTTATAAACAGCAGGTACAGCTGCCTTACTCTTTAACCATTCACAAGATAATTCAAATACTTATCTATCTAATACTCCCTCAGTCGCCCGAAGTACATCACGTATTGTTGTGCGCAGAGTTTAAGAAAAATTGTTATTTTATGTATAAAGTAAGAAAGAGAAGAAGTATTTTAATTAATTTAATGAAAATGGTGTGTAAAGTTATTAGAATGAGTGAAAAAGTGAGTATTATTTGGGATGTGTGTAAAAAAGTAGGTATTGTTATAGTGTATTTTTTACCATTTTTAGTAAAAGTAAAGTGTGAAATACTTTGTGGGACGGATGAAAAAGGAAAGTGTGAAATACTTTGGGGGACGGAGGGAGTACCATATTTGATTGGTGGTGTTTCCAACATTATCATATTTGACTGATAACACAAATATTTGTATAGTTGACTACAATAGTGGCTGATAACTTGTCTTTATACCTTTGGATAGTATGATATAAAAACATTCTAGTGACACTGAAAATTTGGTTTCACAGAACAGGCAAGATAACTGTTCAATTTTTGATTTCTGGCTAAAACCTAGATTGCAACTTTGTGTTCCTTTTTCACTACCATTTCTGCAAGTAAAGATCGAATAACAGTGACCATCCTCGTCTCATCCACACCTACAAATTCAATTAATTTAGATGTCATAAACTGCCGTGTACAGTCTCAAGTTTTAGATACACACTGCGCGCAAGAAAAGGAGGGGACACATCAGAAGAAAGAGCATGCAGGAGATGAACCATTATTTGATGAATGGGGATGCCAAAAGACACTCAAGTAAAGAAAAAATTGGCTAAATGATTTAATATCATACTACTCAAAGGTATAAAATTAAAAAACAAGTAAATGTTTTTAGATAGACAACTATACATTTAAAAATCAACTACAATATCAAAGAATAAACAAATACACAAATCCATGATCAAGTTAATGAAAGAGACAAAATCATCCAAAAATTCAATTTAGACTGATTGATAATTCAATTCTCCCTCTCAAGTTGGTGCATAGTCATGCTTTATGCTAATCTTGGATAGTAACGCATGTAATAGACCACAAGCAATAAGATGAGCCTCTACTCATTATGGCTACCAATTATCTGCACTTTTGATAAAGCGTATCTTCTACTTGGTCAGAATCAAGGTCATCTTTGATCTAGTTCCTATTGAGCTCAATATGCATAGTCTTATAATGTTGTACAGGTTTGCTATTTAAATAGCAGTAGTATCATCACAAACACTGTTACATGCCTATTATGACCAAGTCCTACATCACTTAGTAGAATCCTATGCCAAGTAAATTCAGCATTTGCAAAAGAGACACATGATATCTAGCTTCAGCTCCACTTAATAAAATCACCCCTTGTTTCTTGCACCTCCATGTCACCAAATTACCCCTTATAAAAGATCCATGCTATGATGTGAACTTCCTAATCCTACAAAGTCCAAGTCCACATATCCTGCGACTTTCACATGTCAACATTTAGATGACATGATTCATTTCATTTGCCAAGAGAGAAATTCAAATAGGATAGGAAATTATTAATTCCACTCATGCGTTGGCAGGTATGCATGAATTGATGCGTAATGCTGACTGGATAAGATATATCAGGTCTGGTGAGGTCAAGATAGATAACTTCTCTCCACTGGTCTCTGATATCTTTCAGTGTTTGTATAAATCTGATCAAGATAGACTGACAAACCATGATTTACACTAGGAATTTTTGCAGGTTCACACCTGTATAATGCATACTTCTGTCAAAGAAGAATCAATGACTGGACAGAGAAACCTCAAAGCCAAAGAAATATTATGGAGTTTCCCATCTCAAATTATATCGCAAGATCATGCTAAAGCCCATTATACCTCTTCAAGACCTATAACAATCATGTCATCTCGTAAAAATAATTAATATCTCACGATTTCTGTTACAGAAAAGAATATGAATGGCCATAGCTTGTAGAAACAACCAAACTTAGTGATTTGATCTACCAAACCATGCTCTTTATAATTACTGCTTCAATCAATATAAAGGTTTATTCAATTTACAAGTTGCGCTTTTGTTATGCATATGCAGGGGGGCCTAACTTAACCAAAAACCACAGTCGAGGGTAAATGGTAGACCCCCACATTTATGCCCTTACACTTACCTGTGAAACAGATGTGGGATATCCTAACAATCTATCCCCCTTGTGCCCACATCTGAGGTGGCAAACCCTGGGATCACCATCGAGTAGCTCTTGCCTCAGCCCATTCGATTTGGAAGGTCAGACTAAGTTGTTAGGCATATTAACTAGGGGGCCCAAACTTAACTCAAAACCATGGTCGAACGTAAATGATTGACCCCCACTTATATGCCCTTCCACAATTTTGTGTGGAATCGATGTAAGATATTATAACAACTTTCTTTTCGGTGTAAATTCAGCTGATAATCTATGTACACCTCATCTATCAGATCTAGGCACACCCCAAGAAATCTTTTAAAGAATGATTTTTGGCTCATTTATCGTCAGATACACCATTTTGATTTTGGCAAAACATGTGACAATAATGACCTGACCATCTTGTAAGCTCATTCACAAGGACAACATAGGAATAGGAGACTGATATTATGTAAATAAACCAGAGATAACGATACAGAAGAATCATGCCTCAGTATCTTTTTGTATGATTCAGATTAAGAGAGCTGAAAATTGTCGAGGAATAAGATGGAAAGGAAAAGGTCTTCAAATCTAAATAATCAACTTTCTACAGTTTCAGCAGAAAAGATGCTGTATTACAGACAGGTTAAAATAAGAAATTCTAAATTTCAAACTTTTATAAAAAAACAAAGAACTTTTATTTATCAGTCCTCCAAGTGTGAGATGTTCACTTTTTTCAAACTTATGGATCTAACTGATTCACTTTTTTCTACATTGCTTCAATTTAATTGATAAGGGATTCTGCCTTAGAGTTATTCAACCCTAAAGCAAAAAATGTGACCTATTCATCAGAAAATATGATAGGCAACACTAAGACTAACGGATAATTGTTGTTGTCCACAATTGCAAGGTATGTGTCATATCGGTCAAAACTGTACATGCTAACAATATACTTGTTATGAACCAAAACCAAAGAAAGATCCCAGCCCCCTTTGCAAGGTAGGAAACTCACAGTGATCCATATTTCTACTTATCAGAAAGCTTTTCCAATTTCAAATTTGACATGCAACATAACTCATTAGCACAGTGGTCATGTTTTCTAGTTATCTAACTTATGCTTGAATGTAAAACTTGAACAGGAGTAACCCCTGTTAGAGACCTAATCTCGTGCATCATTTAAATTACACAAAATTCATCAAATAATTGTTATAAGCATGGCATGAATGAACCATTACCAGGTTCAGTGAATCCAAGGGTTTTTGCAGCATTGACAACTTGGCTAAATGGTTTTCCACCTTCAACCTCGCTCATCACATAGCCCAATGTACCTAATAGATAGAATCATGAGATGTTCATTATCCTAAGTTCTTTATCTTTTATTAAGCTGAAGAATAAACTAGAATTGTAGTAAAGAGAATCTTATAAGGGTGAAATATGGGAAAAAGGATACCACTCAAACTCCCAATTATTCGAAAGATTGGATCCCCTGATGAAAGTAGACGATTTATGGTTGATATGACAGGAAGACCAGCACCAACCTACCATAGAATAGAAAAAGGAAACATTTATCTTTCACAGCTGCCCATAGAGCATATGGAAATATTGTGGTGTAAATGAATGCATGTAAAAGCAGAAAAAATAAATCAATTAATTGCTTATCAATTGAGCAATGAAGATTTTCCAGCATAAGTGAGTGATAACTAGCAGAATCTTTGAGGATATCAGTGGAACAATATAAGTGATAAAAAGCACCATGAGTGTCCATGAATATGTATATGCACTCTTAACAATTAGAGTTTAGTTCTAGGACACTGAATCTTTCAAAAATGGGTAGGAAAACAATGAACCTATCTGCTTCCCCAAACTGAATCTGGTAATTTCGCACCTTTCTCTCCTTTGGATAGATCACTACCAAATTGAACATAGAAATCCAGTTAATTTTCAAGAATAAAGGGAAAAAGTTATAAGGATGACATGTAGCTAGTGCTGAACTGCCTAGCATTTCAGGTCAAAGATTTAATATTTGAATATGAAAAAGTATCAATGATGGAGTAGAGATTTGATGTTCATTCAACTTTGACTTCTACAGCTCACTATATAACTTTCATACAAAAACTTGGTGCACGCTAAATTACTAAAAGAACCAAGTGACACTTACAGTTGACTCATGTCTAATCCGTCGAGGCTGTGACATCAACTTGTTATAGTATTCCTGTGCATCAAAAGGAAAAGCACTCATATCTTACATTCTTCACAACTGCTCAGATAACTTAGTCTGCTAAATTGAGAAAGGTACGATAATTCAACATTGAACCACATAAAAATTTAGAACACAATCAACAACTGTGCTGTTACATTAGAACCTAATTTCTCATCTTGAATACAGAATGAAAGGAAAATAGTAAAACTGCAAAAAGCCTACCAAAAAAAATATAAAATATCAGTTACCATTGAATCAGTGAGAGGCTTCTTGTTAGCTAGAACCACACAGCCATCTAAATTCACCACTTCACTCAGCAGAGCAACAGTTTCAGAGCTGGCTGAGCAGTCAACAAGTGCCACCCCTGTGAAGTGTGAAGTTAAGCATGATCTGCGGTTAGTATGAATTTACATAATCACATATTGATGATGGCATGTTATCTTAGTTTTTAAATGAAGAGAAAAGGATAGTAAAACATGCATCCCATTGATTTCGAGAAGGTCTTTACCTTTCCACTGACAAGTGGAAAAACTTGAAACGTAGGAAGATGGGAATTACTTGCTACATTACTCCTAGCATTTCTTATATACATTTATTATGAGAATAATATCACAAAAGCCCACTGATTTGCCACCAAATTGTTAGGCACATAAGCTAGGGAGCCCTAACTTCACCCAAAACCATGGCTGAAGGTGAAGGGTTGACCCCTACTTATATGCCTTTCCACACGTGTGTGGAATCGATGTGGGCATCATAAAAATCCATCCCCTTTCTAACCAGACGTCCACACTTCGGGTGGCAACCCTCATACCTAGGCCCACAACTCTCCGGGTGGCAACCCCGGGCCCAACATCGGGTAGCCCCTTCCCGTGGTCCGTTCGAATCCGGCAGGTCGGACCAAATTGTTAGGCACATAAGCTAGGGAGCCCTAACTTCACCCAAAACCATGGCTGAAGGTGAAGGGTTGACCCCCACTTATATGCCTTTCAACACTTGCGTGTGGAATTGATGTGGGACATCATAACACAAATCCTCACGATGTGGGACATCATAACACAAATCCTCTTTCTCAAACAGCAGTGTACTCTTGAAACTTTATACCCAGTTCAACCCCCACCCACCAAATAAAGCGTATACATTTCACATCATTGCTGATTGTGAGCAACAATATATTCAGTACTCTCTCGCACTCTCTCTATATATATAAATATATATTCCCTCTCTCCCAAAAAAACCCTTCACATTATCCTTAAGTGTTTGTCCAAAAAGGTAATGTTAACTCAACTCAAAGGGTTTGACACCCCACCAACGTTCTGCGATGAAAGGAGTATGTGTGTGTGGATGTACGTATGGAGTGACAAACTATGAATAAAGGAGAGCTAAAAATATAGATGAAAGAATCAAACTATATCATACCACTCAATTTACGTAGAGAAGCAGCAACGTCAATGACTCTCCTTTCAATTTCTTCACCAGAATACACTTGGCATTCACCTTAATTTTCACAAAAAAAAAATCCATTAGCCTTGTGTGCCATATCAATGGGCAACATTACTGCACTTTAACAGATAGCAAATGAACTAATATAAGTACCAATATTAGCGAGCTCCCGCAGAGAAGACCCACTAGATTTGACTTCGCAAAGTCGCAGTAAAAAATCATCCTGGAATTCAGAGGTTACAAAATCTGGTACAGCCACCATGGATTTACTGTCGCACAATCCCACCACCCTTAACCTCACCCCCTGCAAAATTAGTACAAAATTTGACTCAAATTGTTATGAGTAATTGAATGTGTTATAAAATGAAGGAACCTGGCTGAGATGGATTGTCCGGCAGGATATGATGTGGTGTAGGAGTTGGCCACCGCAACCCATAAGTAGCAACGGTATGGTCGCCATTTTTTTTTTCAGTGTGATTTCTTTTTCAGATTCTTTTTGTAATTTCGTTGATCAGGTTTTTGAATGTTCGATTCGATGTTTGAAGTTTGAAATTTTCTTGTAGTTAGGAACTAATTCTTAACTAGTATTTCGAAACGCACGAGATTGTGTTTAACATTTATAATTTTTTTATGTTTAATTTTAATTTTTTAAAGACGAATAAAGTCATAGGACGATTCTAAAAAATACATAATCGTTAAGATTTGCTGAATATCTACATTTGATACTGTGAATATTTAAATTAAGTTTTATTTTATTATTATATTTGTTTATTTTAAGCGTAATACGTTTTACTTTTTAGAACGAAGTTATTGTTATGTTTTTTGAAATGAAGTTATTCTTATATTTTAATTTGTTTATATTCGTCGTATTTGATATATATCAATTTTATAAAATTATGTATTTTCTATATGTTTCTATGTCCTATATGCTTACAAATGTTCAATGCAAATAATTTTATAGCTAATGTAGTATGTGCATTAAATTTCATACATATTTACTTGAATATAAGCAAAATGTAATTTAAAAAATACAATTTTAATCCATTAAGTCTAATCTTATTCAATATAAATTTACAATTCCAAGTCAATTGAATAAAAAAAAAATCATACATTTCAGAATACCTCTTTGAACACGTAATTAACCATATACAGTATACTACACTTTAATTAACTATATTTTATAGATATTAGGTGACGCTCCACTTTTTTAATATCACTCTACAATAAAATCATCTATTACATTTGCATTTCTCATAAAATATAATTCATGCAATTTATGAATAAGGAAATCAATTAGTGTGCTTAACTTAGACATTCAAATTTAAAATACATAGAATATATTTAGTAAAAAACTTTAACCCATAGTGAAGTTTGAGAGAAAGTTTGTGAGCCATTATTTACTTCTTATTTTTCAAATCAAAAATATTGATGAGTAATACAACAAATTGCACTCTCATTAAGCAAACACATTTATAATATTTAATAGAAAACTTTAATCCATAGAGAAGTTTGAGAGAAAATTTGTGATTCATTATATACTTCTTAATTTTTCAAATCAGAAATATTGATGAGTAATGCAACAAATTGCACTCTCATTAAGCAAACACATTTATAAATTAACAGTAGTAACTAAACTTAGTTTAAAAACAAACAAAATTGCTAATCCCAAATGTAGAAATGATGTTTGTACAATGAAATAATAAAAAAATAACAACTGCAAATAATACTTACTTTTATAAAAGTGAAACGCAAACAGACAGCAAAGCAAGAACGCACAAGTCTGTTCTTATTCAAATTGCACTCTCAAATGCATTCTGAAAATTCAATTTATGAATAATAACTAAAAAAATCGAAAAAACTTGAAGTTTGTGATGAATAAAAGTTCAACTATCAAATTTTACAAAGACATGTGATTGAATTAATAAATATGAACTACTAAATATATTAATATGTCACCTATTCACAAAAAGAAAGAAGATAAAATTGTAGCTTTTACAATATTGAACCAATGTGCCATCACTTACTTACTACCTCCAAAAAAAAATTCCTAGTTTATATGTCTTTTCAATTATGCATGTTGATAGGAGGTGATCTGACAAATATTCTACAACAATTATACCATCTACACGTGTCATTGGAAATGTCTTTTCAACCCGAATTTTCAGCTGCGAACTGGCGCAGATCGCCATAGCTTCAAATAACTTGAAGTTTTAGAATTTAAGATATACACATCAAAATTTAAGATAAAACATAAGCTCATAGGCCAAAATAGAAATTAAAATAATCAAAATGTCGGAGCACCGGCCAACAGAAACGACACTTTTGTTTAAGGTAAGCAAAATAAGGCCACAGACCATAATTTCAAACATGTACACAACAAAACCAAATTAAAAATGTAGGCTCAAAGGCCAAATGGAAAATATAAACAAGTTTTCAAGAACATAGACCAAGAGTAAACAACCTTTCCCAATAAGCAAAATATGATTAGAGGTCATAATTTCAAACATGACAGCAAAACCCAAGATAACATATAGGCTTAAAAACCAAATAGAAATTATAAACCAAATTTTTGAGCACATAGCCATCAATCACAATCAGACAACCAAACAGTAGATATAAAGAGACAAAAGAATTTCAGCAATTTGGCAACTAACTCAAGTACCTCATCCAAAACCTTATGATTTAGTATTTTGGTTGCTGTGGCAGAGTATTAAAATGGCAATACAATTCTAGCAACCAACATCGGTGTTGCTTCCGACTAGTTTTCAAATTCTTCTCCTAAAATTCAAAAATAAGATCAAAAATACATAAGAATCAAATTCAAATTAAATTACTACTCATTCACATCAAAATAAGAAAAATGACAAATTTATAACTCATCATCATCGCTTTTATCATTATTTTTGAAACAAAAAATGGTCAGATGCAACGTCATGACTAAGGCTTGGCCCTGATTGTCAATAAATTTCAATAGTCTGATCTAATAGATAAGTTCTATAAGTCTCATCTTCAATGTTATATACGTTGATCATCAACAAATTTTAATGGTTATTAAAGTTCTAGTTACTTTCTTAACTGTTCTATAAGATGAATCTTCAAGACAATAGTAGACTTCACTTTTTATACCAAATAATCTCAAAATTTTCAAAGTATCATTTTATCAATTAAAATTTATTTCTGATTAGTGATAAATTTGAACTACAACAGAAAAACGGTGACAACATAAACAGCAATGTAGGAATTTAGCTTTGTGTATCGTATTAACATAACAAATCTAGAAGCAAAGTAAACAATATGGTACATCAATATAAATTTGATAAAAAACTTACATGGGTATTGGTTGCATATCTGAATCCAAACTAAAGGATTTTCATGCAAACATCTAAACCCTTTTGCATAGTTTTCTTGATTTTATCATCTAATTCAACAATCATTTCCATTTACTAAATCTATTCAAATCTAGTATATGCACATCCATCTATCATTTATGTTATCCTCACTTTCTACCCATGTTCAGAATCCATACCAGTTGATCTCATAATTTTTTATTAGGTGTTAGAGAAATTCTCTTGAAACAACAACCAATCTTCAGTATATAATTTCAATCTTTTTTTATATAAACAATATCTTGACTTACCCCATATTGTGGCATCATACAAAATACAATGGAGTGGTGTTAAATACATATCACTTTTTATTAAATACATACCTTGAATAATTGTATTGAATACATACCCTCTTAAATTTTTTTCTTAATTTTATTATATACACAATCCCTAAAATTCTCAAAGCACCCTTTTAAATTAATATTTACACACCCCTTGTACAAACTTTCCTCTCTTCAAAAACTTCGATGTTTTAAGGTACTGCCAACAGCAGGAACTCAAGACTATGAAACCTCTTTTCTAATATACAAAAAATTATGAATTAAGCATATACAGATAAAGCCATGTTAGAAAAACCCAACTAAACACTTTATTCTCCTTGCATTTCAGTGAAACACATTATCAAACATTTGTGATGCATACTCAAAACTCCCGCTCCCTCCCAAGTTCATCACTTCAAATGAGAAATAATGTACACCAATTGATTTTGTCCCTCAAAGTGTTTGATCAGAAACTATCATTTTCCATCTCAATCATCATTAATTAAAAATTCATTAAACCAATTTGTCTTCAAAATATCCATAACATAAATGTTTTACGCCGAAAATTGGAAGCATTAACATACAAATTTGTACAATTGCCAATGAAGCATATTGGGTGGCAAAACTCAAGATCAACACTACGACCTAGTGCTGAACTTGTTGAACTCTTTATATTTCCTTCTGTGTTCCTCTAGAGCTACAATATCAACCCAATTCTCAATTCTTGTTTTTACTGCTAACTTGAATTTTTGAAAAAAGAAAAGAAAAAAAGTAACCTTCATTGGAATAGATCAAATACTAACCAACCCTATGATAAATAACGAATGATTAACCCTGTGAATTCTTTTACACGCAGGTCAAACAGTGGGATAATTTTTATAAATTTTCATAACTTCGCCAGAGACATGTACCATTACAAATATATTAACATTACCAAAGTAATAGTGACAGTTGCATGCAGATCATTGTCTTCCATTTTGAAGAGATTATAAGGTGTAGTATTTATACAAAAGTATACATACAAATGACCAAATAATTAAGAATTTGATACGATATATAACTGAAAACAAATAAAATTGAAATACAAATACACTACAAATAAAACCAAGAATATAGATCATACCATAAGAACCTTTCACATCAATTATTAGCCCACTTTTTTCATAAAAAAATAAAAGATGAAACTGTAAATACTTCTACACCCAAGGACACACCATGTAAATTACAATATAACCTTAAATTCAAAGAGACTTTTTGGGTCAGTTTGGGGGAAAGGGTGTATATATCATTCCATTCCAATTACTTAAAATTAAAACAAAATTAATGAGCAAAAAGTATGATTAAAAAACTGCAAAATTCTATACTATAAATTAATTTTAAGAAATTCATGAGGTCATGTTGTATGTATATATTACTGGCGCTCACAGTTCAAAGTCTAAGATTAGTACTCATGGTTTGTATAAGTAAAATTTAATTAGTTACAAAAAGCAAACAATGGAGAAGCAAGTAATCAAAAGATAAAGATAATATGATAGAACAATGGAGCAAAAAATATTAAAATATATATCATCCATTAAGAAAGAAAAAGAAACTTACTTTCTTATCTTGCATTCCTTCCTCAATATCCACATTGATTAAATCACCCCACTCTCATATTTCACATTTGGGCACTATCTGCAAACCTGTAAAAGAAACATAATATCATTATAAGAATTTGATTAAAATAACATAGAGAAGCAAATAAGGTAATATTAAAGTGAGATCTCTAACAGATCTTATAAGAATTTGATTAACATATCAGAGATAAGCATATAAGGTAGCATTAAATTGAGATCTCTAACAGATCTCACTAACATGAAAACTAAAAATTAAAAATTTTGGGGTGCTCACGCTTTTGGCAACATCAAGTGAGTGTTTTTAATCACGTAGAGTTCACTTTAGAGAATAACCCTCTCATCTTCTCCTCTAAGAGTAGGAATGGTAAACCAAAGTACTACAAATCCTAATCTTGAGCCAAATTGTCAACAGAAATCATAAAGTTCGTGGGATTAATTTGAATATGAGTATGACAAATCATAGGAAATCATTGAAAATTAATCATATCATTTAACTCAAAATCCATGTAGGAGCGACAGGGAATAGTTTGGAGGAATATGCATTTAGACATCAATGGACAAAGTGAAATAATTCAGTTAAGAAACATGTTTGTAAATAAATATTGGAAAGAAAACCTGAACTCTATCTAATTAATGAGATATGGACCAGTATGCATCTATTATAAATTTGCCTTGATTTTCCAAATTCCTACCAATCATGATCACACAATCAAAAGTAAGTAATTTCATAGAAAATAGATACCAAGTTATCTTCTCAACAAAACTCTGACATTTGCAAAAATCACATTTGAAACAAAACAGATGATGCAGATACCAAGATACCTTCAAAAACAAATGCACAATCGGAATAATGCAAATAAGAAGCAAAATTGTAAATAAATATTGGAAAAAAACATAGAGTCTGTGCGTATCATGAGGTACAAACATGTATGAATCCATTAGAAAGTCGTTCTAATTTTCCAAATCCCTGCCAATCACAATCAGACAATCAAATGGTAGATATAAAGAGATATATGAATTTCAGCAATTTGACAATTAACTCAAGTACCTCCTCCAAAACCTTATCATTCTACACTTTGGTTGGTTTCAGAGTATCAACTGAAATAATGAATGAGCTGAAATAAATAAATTAGTAGAATTTAACAGTCAAGAGAGTACAATAACCTCACAATAATGAATGCAACACTGTCTACTTCACATTTCGCTATGTTTATCATCAACACAAACTACAAATATATCTCAACAACTACTAACCTTTTCAGAAATAAATTATTGAATAATTCCACGAAAATTGTCAAGTTATTTAAAATCAAACCTTGAGCACCATTAGGCTCTGGCAGAGCGTTAAACTGGCAATGCAATTTGAACAACCAATGCCGCTGTTGCTTTCGACCAGTTTGTTAATTCATCTCCTAAAATTCAGAAGTAAGATCCAAAATATATAAGAATCACATTCACATAAAAGCACTGCTCATTCACATCAAAAGTAGGAAAATGGTAAATTTATACCTCAGCATCACCACTTATATCATTAGTTTTGAAACAAATAAGGTTACATACACCATCATGACTAAGGCTTGGCTGCTGCTTGTCAACAAATTTCAATAGTTCTACTCTAACAAATGAGTTTTATAAGTTGCATCTTCAATGTTATATACGTTGATCATCAATAAATTTTAATGGTTATTAAATGTCTACAAACTTTCTGGACTATTCTATATAAGATGCATCTTTAAGACAAAAGTACACTTCACTTTTTATACCAAATAACCTAAAATTTTCAGAGTATCAATTAAAATTTATTTCTGATTAGTGATAAATTTGAACTACAACAGAAAAAGTGACAAAATAAACAATAAGGTAGAAATTTAGTTTTGCGAATCTTATTAATATAACAAATCTAGATACAAAGTAAGCAGTAGGGTACATTAATATAAAGTTGATAAAAAGCTTATATGGGTATTGGTTGCATATTTTGTTTCAAACTAAAGGCATATAAATGATTACCTGTATATGTCTAAACGCTTTTAAATAGGTTTCCTTGATTTTGTCATATAATTACAATCTCATTTCCATTTAGTGAATCAGTAAAAGAGATGTAGATGCATTATCCCACATTACCTCCACATTCATGGAAGGGCATTACCACACACCTAAATATGTAATAACTCCTGAACTATTCTGCGAAAAATTCAGAAAAGAAAAAAAAAGATAACAAATCAAAGAATAATCCCTTACATACTCCCATCATCACTTAATTGACATTTCTTGAAGTAGCACCACTTTCTTACAGTAGATACATTCTTTGACAAATGTTATAGTTCAATCAAATCTCAACTTATTTAAAGAGAATTATTCAGATATGTGCTCTTAAAGCTACAAAAAAATGCACAAATATGTAAAACATTTCTTACAACATGTCTTAAATCCCACACATTAATCATTTAAAATCCTAATTAGAAGAAATTTGAATATAGATCAAACCCTAACCGAGACAAAAAGAAGACAGCTAGAGCGGCGAGATGACGTCGACATGCTCCGAGAGGCTAGCGAGCGGTAAGTTAGAGGTGGTCCAAGGTGGAAAGAGAGGAGCCGGTGGTTGTATGACCAAAAGATCCAAATATTTAGGTTTGAGAATTAACTAAATTAGCAATTAGGTTCATCAACCTAATTAAAATAACAAAAAATGCACCGGGGAATGAACAACTAAATCTTTAGTAGAAATTGCACTCAAATGAGTATTTGAAAGCATTCTAAAGGACATCTTAGAAAGAACAGGGAGAAATGGAAGTTTCAGCTATAGTAGCTTAAAATTTAACTACAACTCACTCTATAAACTATATGTGTTTCTAAATGTGCCCTGGATTTTGTTAAGCCACCTTGACCAATCTCTAAAAAAAAAATGTCAGTAAGATTATATAAAGTTTTTTTCCTTGTCACTCTAATCACATGTTTTCTAATAAACCAAATGCACTAATTACTTCAAGCCTGCATAAGTTGAGTCCACAGACAGGTTCAGATAAAAAGAAAATAAAATAAAAAATTGAGTACATGACAATTATGACAAAAATGAAAGTCAAATCAACTCTTAAAGTGGATCACATTTCCTAGACTTCCTACAGTTTGTCAATATGTTTAACCATATTAAATGGGTAGGTAGTGCTAGACAAATCATATTTGGGAGGTAGTGCTGTAACAAAAAATATATAAAATAAAAAAGGGACTACCTTCTCTCAAATAGAAGACATAGAACTACTTAATACTTAAAATGTCCCCAAACATCCTACTTATTAAGCAAGCAATTATTTCACACGTATGAAAATTTGAAGCAAGTTAGGTCCAAGCAACATGAAGATCAGTCATGCATCACTCAATCCAATCCAACAACATCGCATCGTAAAGCCTAAAAGAGATATCAGTCACTTCAACAACCACATTAGATACCAAATTTTAATTTAATATCAATCACATTTATATTTCAAGCTTCCCTTATAAATCCAAAATATGTATAAGAGCAAAAAGTAGAAAATTTTTAAGCAATCGAATTTAACTGGGAACAGGAATTTGAAATTAGAATTTCAAAACATAAAAAAAAATCAGGAAGTAATCTACTATGCCTAAAGATATGTACATCAGCAAAAGTGAGACAAAAACCACATTGATAAGCGTGTTCGCTTCACAGTACCTTTATACATTCAACTAACATTGATAAATGTCAAGAATCGGAACACTAACAAATTTTCTGGTAATTGGCGGTAATTTTGTTGTGACAGATCAACTACTAATTTAAAGTAATTGGCAAAACAGGAGTGAAGAACAAACAAAAAGATTTAGTTTGTATTGTGAATATGACTACCAATCGCACATTGACAGAATCAACTCATGAGCATACATCAGTCTTTATTAAGAACAGAAAACGTTAAAATGTGCTTAGCATATATAGACATAATGTACCATAAAAAGGTAGTTGCAATACCTTTGTACAATGAAATACTTCAAATATTATTGTCATTTCCATTGATTGGGAGCAAAACTAGTAAGTAATTATAATGCGCAGATGGAGCACGTCAAGAAGAAATACAGAATTTACAGGCCCACTACTTAAATAATGGATTTGATGTCACAACCCTACACGTAAAAATCCACATATTGCCAATGATATAATTGTATTAGAAACTCATAGTAATTATGATGTTCGCAATATTAGAAGGGGCTAATGGTTAAAATACCTCATGTATAAAAATTAAGGATAAGAGATCAACATGGCATGAATCAAGTAGCTAGTGAACAACATGAGAATTTGAATCAGCCTTCATCGTGTTGATTATAGGGACAGAACAGAATTGCATGCTTTTAAAATTCTAGTTAAGATGAAAATTATACAGATTGTCGATCCCACAGATCCCACATTTGTATAAAATAAATCAGGTTTCACACATATTATTTTGAATATGTATTCATTGTTTGGGAGTAATGAAGTATTACTTAAAACATGATCCTTATCTCTATAGTTGTCAAGTCGTAAAAAGTGCGACATACACGTAAGATAAAGAGAGCTCCAATTGTCAAATCTACATATATGAGCCAAATTGAAGACACTATCAGAATTGGTCTAATTAACTAATTGAATAATAATAATTCAATTTCTAATAAAAGAAGCCTAACATCTTTGCGGAGTGAGAAGCCAACAGATCAATGACTTTTCAAATGAGCCAAATTGTAGATACATGAACAATTGATAATCTATTGATAGTTGATTCAGACATCAAATTAATAATATAATGCAACATAAAAATAACAAAAATCAACCTCCAAATGCACTGAATGTGGATGAGGTATGTTCATCACCAATAGAAACTAAAAAACACCTAAATATAAAAGTATGTTCAGTAGTGATGGAAACAATCTAGAAATTGTGCATTTTTTACTTAAAAAGATTATTATCTTAAAAATCAATTAGTGATGAAAAGAGAATTGAAACTCACCATTTAGAAATTATGATGAATAATTTTCAAAAGGAGATAATATCTAATAATCAAACCCAAGAGTTGAGTTTAGAGAGTGGAGGACCTAAACTATACAGAGATATATTTCCAACAGAAATATTTGCGTAAATGTATAAAAGTAAGATATGGTTTTTTTCGAAAATTATAAAAATCTTGCTTTCAACTTTTGAATTAGAAATATTTCCATTAATGGATAAAATAATAAGCCAATACTTGCGACAATAGGACTAAGACATGGTATCAGAGATATATACTAAGAGAAAAAAAATATATGACGTGGTGAAAAATAGGTTTAGTGTTTGAATGTTACATAAGTTTATTTATTTATAAAAAAATAATATTATGAAATAATAAAGATACTTATGGTGAAGGAGTTCATACTATCATCTTTCTTTTTGGATTTAATTCATGAAATCTGATGGAATGCAGCTCTTAAGTATAAATTGAAATGATATGTAACTGAATTTTCTTTTGACGCTTTTTCTAAAAATCCCAATCGGGGTTATGTTTTCACTCCTCACATCAATGGAATCTTTTTTCCACCTTCATTGTTTTCTCCTTCCATTTCCTCCACTATTATAGATAACAAACATAACAAAAGTTATTACTTCATGCCATAGAAAAATCAATGGCCAACACTATCCCTTAAGCCCTTCACCACCAATCCCTTAAGCATCTACTCAATAAAGAGCAAAAATATGCATTATTGAAATAAATAGATCAATCGTCATAAATTTGAAAAAATAATTCAGCAATTCTCAAGATGCATAAAGTTATAGATACAACATAAATTCTTTGCCAACCTGCATCCTTTAGATCCACTGATTCCTATACAAATATTGTTTCTATAATCATGCCAACACTACTTTCACCATTTTCAATAATTGCTTATGTAGTTTTTCAAGCTCCTTCTTTTACAAATCTCGTCATCCAAGTATCATATAACCCAGTGAGATACGTACGAAAAATAACTCAAATCACAATATTTATTATTTCAAAATGAAACATTAATAATAAATATAGGTAGATAGACAATCATTCATCATGTGTACTCTTTAATACACTTGCATGACCAAATGCATGGTACAGACTCACATGCCCAAGTAAAAAAACAAATCAGTACAGCCTAAATTCTAGTAATTTCCCCGTGCGTTGCACGGTTATATTTTATAAAAATATAAAAAATTACTCATTTTGTTTCACGTAACTATGCTTGTTCGTATGTGCACGAAAATTAAGAAATTTTATTTTTAATATATAATATAAAAAAGTAGGAGTAAATTGATAATTTAAATAGAAAAATAAATAAAATTGTTGAGAATGAAGTGTAAAAAGAATATAAATAAAGTCATTGGAATTAATAAATAAAACATAAAAAGTAATATGTAAAATAGAGTATTTTAACTATTAATGAAACACAAATAAATATGCGGGACACCTCAAAAAGAAAGTGTACATGAATTTTATTAATATTTTTTTAAAATTTTTTAATTTATACTCCATGTATGAATATTGAGTAATATATAAGAACAAATACTTGTTAGAATGAGTTCACAGGAAAAAAACATTTAATTGGCGGACATTGCTGCACTCATTTTATTCAGGCGTTGTGCATTGAAACTTAATAAAAGCCCAAAAAAGGCGAAAAGTCTTTTAGTATAAATATATTTTAAAATACAATAAAATCTAAATTTAAATTCTAATATATTATTAAATACATATACTCCATGGTATAACACTATAACGTCCATTATATGCATACATTGTATATCGTGGGAGTTAAATTATATATATATATATATATATATATATATATATATATATATATATATATATATATATATATATATATATATATATATATATATATATATATATATATATCAAAAATAATTTTAAAATGAAAAGAAATAAAATTTTGAAATTTAATATTAAATGTAAATTATAAAAAAAAAAAAAAAAAACTTTATGATCATTGCAACTAATGTTATTATGTTACACCTCTATGAAAAGATTATCGTGCTTATCAATGACCCTTCATGAAAAAAATCATGAAATCTGAACCTTATTTGAGAACTATTCTCATTTCGATTTAAAGAACTCTTGCTAGATCCCCTCTCTCTCACTACCTTCTTATTTTTTACATTTTTATCACTATTACCTTGGGAAGAAAAAAATGTTTCAAATATATTGCATACAGAATAAAAGAAGAGACATGTTGAAGGTCACTTGATCTGTGTAAAGTAGTCAAATGTGCACAGCTGCAACCAACACACGCATTTCCCAATCAAACTACTGCATCAATAACTGTATCAAGATGTACATCACATACCACCTAATATTCTTCTCTAGATAATCTCTAATAAAAAAATGTCTCCAATCCAATCCAAAATGATCTCCCTAAATTCTTCAATTCCTTCTCCGATCCACTCTCCTCCCCGCAGTGTACTGTCATGCTCTGTGCCACCGTCTTGACGGCCACTGTGGTAGTGGCATCATTCGTCCCTGAGTTTGACCATCAGCCCATCCTTTCCATTATCTCAGGCATGCCTCAGACCGAGCTCAATATGTCAGGTTGTCCTTGAGTGAAAATCAAGCGTGTTTGTGGGAGGAGGGATCAGGTGAAATCGTAGTGGACCCAAAAGAATGGTAATACTACAAAGGACCTGATCTTTTTCTGAATCAATCCTGAAAAGTTGAATCCTAAGAAAGCTTGTTTTGTTACCAAAATAAAAACTTAAGGGAGAGCACCAACCACAATACATCAACATGAAATCAAGCACTTTATTAAAATCTTGAACAGAAATAGAAAAGCCAAGATAATAGTACTAATAGACGTGATATTTTCAAAATGACATTTTCTAAACAGAGTAGACATGATGTCACATGAAGCTCCTTATCTTACCTCTACAATACATGTTTCGGTTCTACAACTACCACCACCTCAACAGTTCATTAACTTCCCCTATTGGATAGGAAAATCTGTGATCAGAAAAAGAAAAATTAACGGTTTATAGAGGCTGTGGAGACCCATTTCGATCTAATAACTAAAACTATAGATAATGAAACTCATAATTAATAATTGGAGTATTCTAAAATAACAATCCAGTAATTAGAATGGAACTGTAGACTAAATGATGAAGAAACAGAGCTTATCTAAAAACAATCCATCAATCAATAAAAACAATCCATCAATCAAAATGGCGAATCTCTCACCTAATAAAATCAAATTACACTTCTTCTCTCTTTACTGATTTACACTTTGTATATGCAATAACTTTATCTGAAATTTTATGATTTAACTATTCTACACATCATGAAAGAATTGATAAACTACATCAGTAGACTTCTTTCAAACTTTGTTTAGCCATTGCACCCAAGCTATGTTATTCTCATTATTACACATTCTAATATATATCAAGCTTGAATTTGTATCTTTCTAACAACATTAAATCAATTTTATCAGTTTACAGCTCAATTTGTTCTATATTACCTACATTTAAATAACATAATTTATGACAAATAATGGCAATTGGTAAAGCACCTACAAAATGCAGATTCTAATTAAGAGTGCACAACTGAATGAGTTCAACACATAATACAATAAACTAAAAGTTCAAATCAAGATTTGTATCCATTACTCACACTTCAATTCAAATCTGAATACTTTTTATCTCTCTCTAAAGATTTCAATATTGACAAAGGATACAAATAAGAGGGTAGTCTATTACCTTCAAACATGAATGATTTTGGATAGCCATTTGGGCATATTTCCTTAAAAATAAATCAAGAACATAAATTTTAGAGAAATTAAATAAACTCAAACTTGAAATGGAGGGCCATGAATCCACAATCTAACCTTATGATTGGTCTATATGCTGGCATTGAGGCATTCTTATCACAGATTACATTTGGCTGCAATTGTTGTTGGGGGTTCATGCCAATCTGCTCCATGAAAAGTAGCAACATGAGTATAAGCAAACTGCAATGAATCAGATTGAAAACACAGAGTTTTAACTTTGCTGCAAGCATAGCGAACTGCATCCGATGTTATAATCCGGGCTTGAATTTCAATCTATAAAGGCTGCAGAATGAGGAGTGATATCACTAAGGGTAAAGAGTTACCTATCATTGATATGAGAATATTCAAATGATGAATATCTATCCACTTCCTCAAAATGGTGACCAACTATTATTGATGTGCTAGTACAAATCTTCGCCATAAAATTGTCTGGAGGAAAAAACCAAGAACTTAGTTGTAAGATATTTGCATTAGGATTCACTTCACATTTCTAATGAATGCTATCTGGTTGGTTAAGAAATTAGTCAACCTCTCAAAATCAGAAATCTTTAAAAAAGTGTATTTTCAAAATAAGCTAATCAGATTGTTATTCAATTAAGAAGAAACAACATGATTAGAATCACATGAAACACAAATTCCACCCGAATGCAAGAGTTTGAGGTGTTCGATTCATAAACCTATAGCTAGTTCTGATAGGTAACACTGAAAGGCTAGTTGATTAAAGATACAAAGCAGAAAAATAGCACTTACGCCAGATCTCCCATGAATTACGCCTGAGATTCAAAAATTTTTAAATTGAGCTAAGATTTTATTCTGGACATCTTTTCTTGTTCACAGCACATTGATGAAAATTATGGTTAGCAACAATCAGAGCTCTTCTATCGTGTCTGATGTAAATCCAATTTTTCTTCCTCCCATTGACTAATTACAATGTGAAGAACATTATGGTAACACCATACTACATATTCTCTATAGAACCAAATAGCACATTACTGTTGAATTCATTTTTCTTCCCATCAAAAATAAAACTAATTTTTTACTGCTGCCGAATTAGATGAAAGGGGTAGCTATTTACAATCGAACATTAAAAAAGCACATAATTTATGGGTCTGCAATCTAAGGACACTAATAATTAGACACGTACCAAACTCATAAAGTTGACGGATATAGCATCCTAAAAAATTTAGCTATCAGCCAAATCCACATATAAGGGTCGCATACATAATCATTATCGCGTATATGAAACAGAAAATTTATTAAGATACATAATCAGTATCGCGTATATGAAACAGAAAATTTATTAAGATATGTAAAAATGTAATTTTTAATGTAAAACATAAAGTAAAATTAACATTAGGCCCTCTAGGTTATTTTAAAAGACTCATGAAGAAATTGAGACTTATCAGAAAGGCAAATCCAAATGCAAGGATCGCATACATAATCATTATCGCTTCCATGTAAAATAAGTATAAAAAGAATTCAACTTGCATCAATTTAAATTAATTCATACACAAAGAGAAACCTCATAATAATTTGCAAAGCTTGTATTACCTTCAAATAAATATGTGGAATACAAAATATTTAAGGTGCAAATTCCTATAGAATAAAAAAAAATATTCAATACCTTCCTGTGCAGAGGAACCAATCTCCATGATCCTCATCATCTTCATAACCAGCAGAGAGTGCAACAGACCAAACCTTATAATCCGACCGATCATGAATTCCTGCTATGTGCGTAAAATGAAATTCACATATACTTGTATATTGAGAACATGACGCCAGTGTACATGTTTTACAATTATTAAAGAAACTCAGCTTTTCTTATGCATGAAAGTTACATATGGATAATAATAAGTACTTGATGAAGAAAAATTCTAGAAATGAAGCACTAAATTTGAGGCAGATTTATTTATTTATATGGCTAACTATGGTATACAAACAAAATTGATCTAATATGAAAGAACTTGCACAATACCCATAACTGTATAAAATATTATCCAAACAATAATCAAGGGGGTGAATGAAATGAAAGAGCATTAATAGCAGCAGCAGCAACCGAAAAAAACAAAGCGAATAAGATAACTGCGCCAAAAAAATAAACATATAGTTCAGTGATGCAAGTGCATAATGTCTACCAAACATCTCACCAACCGAATCACATTACCACACGAAATTAAAAAATAATGTAAAAATAAATAAAAGCGTAAAAAACACGACGAAATTAAGAAAGATGGAGAAAAAATGGTTTACCTACTGTCGTCCTTCCTCGAATCCACCTTGGATTTACCTCCTTTCATGGCGCAGCACTTGAACAAAACCAAAAAATTGAATTCAAAACGGCGTAATTCGATAAAAATAAGGAAAATGCAGGAGAAATCAAAAGGCAAAAAGCTTAAACAAAGCTCAGCAATCAGCGAGCTAGGGTTAGTTAGGGTTGGTATTCCTCCCAATAAATCAGCAGTGAGCGACTGTGGAAAACACGACGAAATTAAGAAAGAAGGAGAAACAATTTGTTGCATACTGTTACCTCCTTTCATGGCACACTACTGGAACAAAAAAAAAAGAATTCAAAACAGCATAAATCGAGAAGAGATGGGGCTAGGGCACGATTGTACAGACATTGACGATTCAGAGTTGCTCCGGATCGACAACGGCTGGTCCCTCATCGGAAAATCTGAATCCCCAATTTCAGCAATTCTCTGTGATAACTCCGATATAAGTGTCTCCTTTCCGATTAGCCGCAGTGGAGACTCTTTCCATTACAATCGATGATTCGTATTACGCCGACAGAGTTAAAGTTTAGATGTTCCTTCGATGATTCTTAAAATCTACTCTAAATATCCACATAGGTATATCTTAATCGTCACATGTCTAAAGAAGATTGGGATTGTGTAAGAATAGGGCAACTCCATCGCGATTTCAGAGAATAGAGAATTGAAAGGAACAGTAGTGGAAGGATTAAGGGTTCTCAATTGTAATAAAAAGGATATAATACCTAAATAAGGGCAGAAGTAAGAACCTACAAAACCGGTTAAAGAGCGGGAAACACAACAAAGTGCCCATTAGGGACTTATATATATATATATAGATTATTTGATTTTAAGGTCCATAATTTTTTTAAATAGGCAAATATTACAAAACGAAAAGGAAAACAAAGAAAAATAATAAAAGGGTTCACTTGAATACAAGAACTAATACTCATAACTACATAATTATAAATTGTGATACAATAAATATCCCTATATGTTTGCATATTTTGTTTTACACAATTTTATTTTACACATTTTGTTTTGCATAATTTTGTTTTGCACATTTTTTTTGCATATTACTTTTTGAATAAATTATTTAATAAACAATTTATAGATAAATAAAAATAATAATATTTTAAATTAAAAAGTATAAATGATTTGGGACAGTTATATTAAATAATTTATTATTACTTTAAAATATAAACATAAAATATTACCTCTATGCGGTATATTGAATTATTGCACATTTTTTTAGCATAATTTTTTTTTCACATTACATTATTAATGCTAAAAAATGACGAATTTTCTTGCTAAAAAAGATGACTCCATTCGACAAGAGATGCCAATATCCTTCCAACACAGCATACACATTCAACTTATTTTGTTATTTCATCACTTGCTCCACCTACACTTATTAACATAAATCAACTACAGATTAATAAAATCAAAAAAGAAAAATTAGAAGAATGGAAAAGATATATATACCCCTGAGAATAGTTCTGTCGTGGTTGTTAGTGTTGAGAAGATGAACGAGATCGGAGCGAGTAATGGACAACACGCTTGTCACTGGTTCTTAAGCACGGCCAACCAGAAAACACCAAGAGACGCCATGGCTTTGAATTTTGGAGTTGGGAAGCGGCGTCGTCTCCTAAGTAGAGCATCCAGTTTCTTGTCCATGTTGTGCTAATCCTATCAACTAATAGCTTTTACCAGAAAAAGGTACAAATAGGACGAGCTAGTTTGCAACTTTTGTTGATGTGGGAATGTAGAAAGATACTAATTCAGTGTGTTTTTGTGGTGAAGTTTTAATATGCATGTGGGTTTGAAGCAGCAAATTTGGAAGAGTATGTAGTGTTCAACAAATTTCGCATAATAGAATTATGAGAAGAACAAGTGGATCCATAAATACAACAAGAGAAAAAAAAAGGTTTATATTAGATTTAAACATGAATAGCTAAGAGATTACATAATCTTATGCAAATTGCAAAGAAAGATTACAGAAACCACTATGAAAAAAAAAAATTAAATGAATCTCTCCATCAGACCACAGATTAGAAAATCATCACCACCCCACCCCAAAAAAGAAATATACTGCTCAGATGGTAATTAAATGGATGCAAATGAAGGTAAAAATCAACTCCAAACATTAAATACTGCCATTAATTTTTCTTTACTGTGTGCTAATAATAAATAATGAATTTCTAGTATCCAAGCATAAAAAAACATCAAGATCCACACATTAAATATGCAAGGCAGACATATGAATTCACATCTTGAAACCCATTAACAAATAAAATTTAAGAAAGAGAAAATAGATTCAAACAATAAAAACATCTTGTATTCACCTAAAATGGTAACATCCAAGGCTATGTTTGACACCACACTTGAACATTCCAATGTAACAGCTCCCATCAGCACAAGTTTGAACTCCAGTCCCATCAGCAGAAAGCTTTCATCATTAGAAATTTGAAGCTAAAGAATCATAATCTTTAATCTACCTCAATTTCATTTCGGCAAGGGACAAAACATTTGCATACTCCTTTACATAAATCTTATGCATTCCGATTTTAAATTATAAACCATTCAAGGAGACAAGACATCTAAATTATACACAAACTGATGAGATGATGGTCAAAGTCTAATTTATAAGCTATCTAAGTATCCTTAGGGAATAGGGAGCACATACAAACATAATTCTATGTCATTGAAAAGGAAACTAAATCACCAAAATACAATCATTACCTGCAACACGACTAAATTAATGACGTCTGCATATCTAATATACAAATTCAGTGATATGCACCTTGCAGGAGCAATAGCAAAGCACTAGCCCTTTTCCTCTCAATATACCCCAGTTTTTCATAATTTTTTTACTTCCAACATTGTTAACAGTGTCAAGATCTCTGCCAACATTGTCAATCTCACTCTCCTTCCTTATTGATGTCTTCATCTGTCACGTAATCATCATCTTTGTGTTGACTTTGATCTTCCGCTTTTGATCAATCATCAAACAAACATAGATTTCCTAAAATTTTAACACCTAAATTGGATTGTTGATGATCCAAAATGAGTCCACCAAGGCTAAATGATTGTTCGATGGCGACGGTAGATATGGGAGCTGCAAAGACCTCTTTTACAATTAATGATAAAATATGAAAGGATTGAACTCTCGTTGACCACCACCACAAAATATCAAAGTTCTCTTCAAACTCAAATATGTTAGTAAAATAAGAATCAAGCACTTGAAAAGGATTAGATTGAGCCCTTGCACGTTTTTTAGATCTAGCATCATAAAAGTTATAAAATTTTTCAAAAATTTGATATTTTCTAGAACTATCACCACTTCCACTACTATCATCACCACTAGATTGATCATCACTAGAAGAACTATATTGTTGTTTTTATTCACTAAAAAGTTCCCTTAAGAGTTGATAAGTATTACTTACTATGTCTTTAGGCTTAAGAGCTTGTTATCTAGTGGCTAAATCACAATTAGCATACAAATGATCATTATAAAGTGTTAACAATTCTTCCAAACCATCCATTCTAATATGTGTGTCTAATAATTTAGCAAGTAAGCACAAGTCCAGAATATTAAAAAAATATTTTAATAATTTTGATTTCATTAAAAGAATAGCGTCATGTAAAATTGGATTTATTTCATTAGCACTAAAAGTAATGACAATTTTAACACAATTATCAACAACAATGTTAGTAGTAGGACAATAAACATCGAATAATTCTTCGGTAACTTTATTAAAAATTTGCAAGACTTCACATAAAGTAGTGCATGTATCTCAGCAAATAAAGTATGACTGGTGGGTTCAAGTGCATAAAAAATACATATATGATCTTTATATTGAAAAGATGCTTGTAACATTTTATAAGTTGAATTCCAATGAGTAGAAATATTCAAAGATATTTTTTAGGATGAATGTTAATAGATTAACAATATCTTTCATATTTTAGTCAAGGAGGTATTTCTCATTATATACCATATAACATCTTTAATAGGACTAATTTATTCTTTCAACGATTGTGAAGCATCTTAAATACATAAATTCAATATATGGCAAATACATCTAACATAAAAAAACTATCACCAATTGATGTTTTACAAATGTTAATAAGAGTTTCTAAACTAGCCCTATTAGCTCTAGCATTATCAAATGAAATTGTAAAAATTTTTGTGGTCAAATTATACTCTTACAAAATAGTATTAATTTTGTGAGCAATATTTATGGCAGTATGTGGAATATCAAAAACTCTATAAGCAATTAATCATTTTTACATAGTCCATGAACTATCAATCTAATGACGAGTAATACCCATATAATCCGCACGTTGCTAAGCATTACTCCAAATATCCGAACATATAGTAACTTAATTTATAAGGTAAATTTGTTAAAATTTTCTTTAAAATCAATTTATACTCCAAAACAACTAGTATAAGACCATTTGTACATTTATTACGATGCAATGGTGGAGCTTGAGGATTTAAAGTGAGATTGACCCTATTTTGAAAAAGCCTATTTTCCGCAAAGTTGAAAGGCAAATGTTTGGTGCACATAAGTTTAAGATAATATCTCAAATAATTTGGCTCATTAAATAAAAAGAGCATTACCTCCCAAAGAACCTCCTTCTCCTCCCGACGAAGACCTCGTGAATCCTCTTCCTATTTGTGTTTGATTTGTTGCGATGTCAATCTTATTAGGATGCTTTTTTTGCAAATGCTTGATGAAAGTTCCATATCCTCCACCTTGTTTGAATTTAAAATTGGTGCCACAATGGTTGTAACTTACTTTATAATTTGATGAATGTTCAAGTGCTTGTTTCTTGAAATAAATGGTGAATATATCCGAACGTAGAGTTTGTTGAGAACTTTAACTTGTTGCTCCGGGTGATACTCCAGGTCCGGTGATGCTCCACCTCCACCTCCTCCGGCTCCGGCTCCAGATCCACTTCCACCTTTTCCACCCGAACTTGGTTGGCTTCCATCCTCATTTTTTTTTGTCATTGAATTTGAACATCATCTTCGTCACCGTCGGACTCGATATCATCTCCAAGTATGTTTCTATAATTTAAATCATAAAAATGAAGGTGGGTAGAAATATCCGAAGGAAAATTAGGATATTGTGGTGGTGATGGAAATTGTTGATTTGGTGATGGAGCCGATGGTGGACAATTGTCTATGTTGGCAATGTTTTTTCCTAGAAGATTGTGAGGAAGAACCGGCACCGGAAGAAGAAGAACCTCACCTTGGCATTTTTTTTGGATTTTTTTTACTGTAGTAATAGAAGAGGTAAAGAAGAAAAGTAGAAAACTAACAAGTAAGTAAAAAATAAGAAGTGAGAATGATAATATGAAACTAACACTAAGAAACTTAGAAGTTGTAAATAATAAAAGTAATTAAACTAAGAGAATGATTTGAACTTATGAAGTAATGAAATTTGGACTTCAAAAAAAAATTAAGAGCACAAATTGAGAGAGTAGTGTAGTGAAATGATGGAAATTGGATCAAGAATGATGTAATGTGTAGAAGAAGTAGTAGAGAGTAAGTAGAGAAAATTTTGAATTTTAACTCCAAAACCGCCGGTTCGGGTGGTGAATCAGAACCGTCAATTCAGCCTCCAACGGCTACTTTTGATCTGGCCTTTCATCTCAAACGGTCACTCAATCTTGACCGTTGATTGAAATTTAAAAAAACTAATGATATTTTCGAAATCGGCTGTTTTAACCGGCGGTTTTGGTTTTGCAAAATCTGGAATCGGAACTGTATAAATTTTGGTTTCGGTTCTAAAAATCTAATTTACGGACCGCCATTTCCAGTCCCAGTTAAAATATGCATGTCTAGAGATATTAGTTAGTTATTTTTTTCCTTTTATGGAAGTTTGAAGTTGAATTTAGGACGAATCAAAACGTAAAAGTATAAAGTTGAAGTTGGGACGGACTGAATATTAGATTTTATAGTCCTGTTGTGCACCTTGTGCATCGGTGCACCTGAATGATCTTTACTGTTAGATTAAACTTTAATTGAATCTTCACCATGAAGTAAAATAAAATAATAAAAAATTTAATAAATAACTACCCACTAATACACCCTACATTTAAATCATTAACCCACTACGAATAGAGAAAAATTGATGTTATTTTTATATAAAGTTGGCAAAAAAGATGTTTGTTGAGAGTCGGCAAAAATGATTTTTTCCCATATAAAATATAATCAACTTATATTTATGCCTATTAGATTTCGCATACACGTCATACTTTGTAATGTGATTTTTTTTCATTTTATTTTATTCCTAAAATCTTAATTTTTAACGAATAACAAATATTTTATTCCTAAATTCTTTAGTTAATGCAACTAATTATGTTCTATCCACAACAAAATCAATTCTTTCAAATGTGTCTCTCTCTTTCATTTCATCCAAATCTTCATAACTCTATCCATATTTTCTTCCTTAAGTAGCCAACAATAAGAGTACCGTAGTTCACTTCGTTTACAATATAGTCATCCTCACTCACAGAACTCAGCAACTCATATGCATCTTTAAGCTTCCTTTCCTAGCATAGATTGTGCAGAGCAGTGTTGAGTGTCACCTTATCCATATTTAAGCCTTTTGTACTCATTTGATTCATCATTTTAAAAGCCTCTGCAAAATTACCAGCTTTATAATATTCACTAATCAAAGTATTGTAGGTGATGCTATCGGGTAAAAATCCATTACCTTCCATTTTCTTTGCCAGCTCACCTGCATTCTTCATCCTACATTCCTTACAATACCACTTGATCATGATGTTATGAGTGACCTCATTCTTCTGTACTCCTTTCTTATTTATTTCATCCACTAATTTAAAAGCCATGGAACTCCTATTCACCTCAAAACAATCATTAATAAAAAATATTATAATATCATCAACTTAGATGCACCTGGCATGTAAAGTTGATGCGAGCCACTTATGAAGAAGACATTGACATTTTTGCACCCGATGTGCAAGGGAAATTCTTAAATTGCACAGAGCAATTAATTCCCCCCCACATATTTAGGGCAAAAGCACCTACAATGTAAACCACATAAATATGAATCCTATTTACCATGCTCCAAAATCAAAAGTACCCGACACAGAAAATGTAAAGAGAGTCATTAAATAAACACGTCTTTCAAAAAAATACCAATAAAAGAATTAAAATGATAATTGAGATCCACGTACCTAATAGTCCAATGCTCAGCCTTTCTGGACAGTGGTATGATTGGTATCCACAGTTAGATCAGTTCCCCATTTGGTTTTCCTCTTGGCCTGATTAGTTTCCTTGTTCATCAAATCATCATCTACCTTTTTAGTACCTCTATGGATAGGCACCAATAAACCTGATAGCTTGTTTTTTAGGATAACAAATCTTGATCTATTTGCAAACACAAACATCTTGAGGGTGTTGAGAATGGAGTAGTTGTTATATCACTTAGAATATCAGTATATGCATGCTCAACCTCTGTACCCATTTTGCACTACAAGGCATGCTACACACATCAGGAAAACATCACGAACAAGAATATTCGGTTATAAATTTATAATGTAGCAACATTTCTCTCGGTCGCTGTATTAACATTAAAGACATTAGTATTTTCAACATCATAGCTAAACAGCATATTCAGTAAGTTAAATTAAAAATTAATGACCTTGTCAAGAAACTTGATAGCAATATACTATTATTTACATAATATATAGCTTTTTAACTAATTCACAAACTCAAGCAATCAACATTTTTCCAATACCATGCAAACAGTGCATCAAACAACAGTAGAAATCATTACTATATTCCTTTTTTTTAATAACAAAAAGGGAAAATTAGCTATTATAAGGGAAAGAACAATCTTAAAATGTCTCTAATGTAACAAAAAAAAATATCACAGGCAACTTTATTCTTCCACTTGATAGATAGAAGGCATACCACAACTATCAAAATGCAGGCACCGTAAGTGAAGGTTCAATCATAATAACTGAGATGGAAAGTTAAATTCTCACTCAAACCCAAAACATTGCAGCCATGAAAACTCAAATGGTCTAGAACTTTAATCACGTTGAGCTTAAAAAATCCTAAAGGTATCATAATAAACTGCAACAAATTAAATCCAAGATGTATGAATGAGAAGATTTTGATACCTTGAATGAGAAGCTTAGTCTGTTGTTTGCAATTCAGAAACTAATATCTGATAAAAGGAAGTATTCTTATCACCCTCCTTGTTTACCTCTTGCCACGTCACGTACACACATTTTATAAGAATAACAACATCAAAAAGGTCCAAAGGCAAATAAATACTAAATAAACAATTAAAAAAAGATTTCAAGTTAGCATTTGAGATTATGTAAAGAGTGACAAAGTACTTACTCTCATCAGAGCTTTTGCTATCTTTACCGGCCGTGATGTTAAGTCTCCTAGAGTACAATACCTTAAAAAAATTAACATATAAAAAAAAGCATAAAATCAAATATATTACAAAATGAGTATAAACCATTCCATTTGTCCAAATCCAACATATCAATTAAAAATTAGAAATAACATAAAAGAAGCAAACCATAGAAAAATGCGATCGTGGAGAGGATTCACCTCGTGATTCTTTGGAGGTTTTCCACCCATTACGTTGTCAAATCCCGTATGATAATTTGATGAATTCTCGACTTTTGTGAGATTGTGAGAAAGGTCTAGAGTTTGAAAAACTCTTTGAAAACTGAAGCAAGGATAAATAAGAAATAGAAAGGAAAGTTCAAGAGTCACTCTCCACTCCTTGCTTTAATTTGGATACAGTGTTTATGTAAATAGAGCTTAGAAGATGGTGGGCATTTGAAAAGACAAAAATAAATTCCAATTGAGTAACATAAATTAAATTAAAATTTTATTAAATATGATAATGTTAAAGATGTAAATAATGAAATGTAGGAGGGACAAAGTAGGAAAAAAATGTTTCCCAACTACTTGTCACTTTTAATATATTATAATTGTGATATATATATATATATATATATATATATATATATATATGTGTGTGTGTGTGTGTGTGTGTGTTTTTTTTTATTAAACTAATTAAGAGGTATTTAAGGAATTTTAAATAAAGCAGGACAAAAATTATATTTTTAAAATGAAAGGAGCAGAAACACGGAACTGTGGGATGCAGGCCCAGCCCAACGTGCCATCAATTGGCCCAGTCCATCCACACGATGGTTGATAGTGAATACTGGATTCAAGAGCTCGTGTAAAATTTGTGAACAAACTTAGACACCTCTTTCGAATCCGCCTTAAGCTTCTCTCTCTCTCTTCCCAACTGAATTCCCTCTAGGGTTTTATTCTTGGGAGATTCTTAGCTGATCCAGGCTCATACATGACCCAGGTCAGCTCCGATTGTAAGTCATCCGGTCAACATGTGATGTCAGCAATTCAACTTTATTGAGTTTAGCAAAAAAATATTACCAAGTTTGATTGCAGTTGATTCAATTTCATTCCCTGGTGGGCACCCGTTCACTAACTTCTTGTCACACTTAAGCAGTGCAATCAAGATTGACATATGCACCTCTAATATTGAGTTCACTTTAAGCAGTGCAGTCAAGATTAACCTATGCACCTCGAACACTAGGTTCACTTTAATGATCTAATCCCTTTCACTTATCAGTTTCATACCCTTTTCAGTCAAGATTAACCTATGCACCTCTAATACTGGGTTCACTTTAAGCAGTGTAGTCAAGATTAACCTATGCACCTCTAACATCAGCACTGCATATTTAATATCCTATCGTCTCCACCAACCCCAATTCCATATGTGAAACATCTATAAGTGAAATATTTTATCATTTTTAGTTAATTAACTAATATCCCACAAAGGATTTGTCGTAAGATTCATTAATATAAATATTTTATACATGAATCAAATATCCTAGCTGCTCAACTAAAACCATGTTAATAAACGTTCCACAGTTAAGATTCATTAAAACCAAATGTTTATCATAGTTAATAAATATTTTATCATTCCACAGTGCTTTGTCATGTTAAGGTCCGCACCTTTTTCTGGAGCACTTTGTGCTTCAGCTAAGCACCATTTCGTGCCTCTTCGAAATCTCATCCACATCTACCTCCAACAACTTTCTCTTCTCACATTGCCGTTCAGTTATGCACCATTTGTTCTTGAGGATGTCATGGAGATCCATCCTGATGGTGGAGTAGAGGGTCTGGAGGAGGAAGATCGTGGAGACGCCGGAGAAGAAAGCAGCGGTGCCGTCTTGCTGCACAATCCAGATTCCAACGAAAACAAGTCCTACACGAGGAAGAGAGAGCGTGTGATGTTGTAGACGGTGGCTATGTGGAAAACAAGGACGGGAAGGAGAGAATGAACTAGCAGCGGCGCCTTCCCAATTCGCTTTGTCAGCCTGTCCTGAGGAGCCATCCACACTGTCTTTGTTACCGACGCTCTCACCGCCTTCTGCGATTGCACCCAGCACTGAATTCGGCTAGCAGACGATTAGTGCCTCACGCACCCCAATACCCCCTTGCAGATCTGGTCCTGCGTAGTGTCTGGATGCGCTTTGTTGTAATTAATCTGTGTCGATTAGTGCCTCCACTGCACTCTCTACCTCCCTATATAACTTCTGGCCGAAGGTGCCCGTGAATGGCGTTGGCTTAGCTGGATCTACGATAGATGTACCCATGGATCTGGATTCGGTGATAAGGGTGTCAAGATTATTGATGGATCTTGCCGACTGCAAAAAAAGATCTCGATTGACAGAAAGTGGTTTATGGTAGAGAGGGTAGCGGTAGAGGTGGGTTCTGTAAAAAAAAGGATTATATGGGTTTGATGAGCATTTTCTTTGCACGCAAAATTAATGCCCAAGTATTAAGGATATCAATTGTAGCTTAAGCAAGCGACCAAGTTAAATATCGAACCCAAAGGACGGCGTATTATCAACTTAATTATTTACTAAATTAATTAAGACAAAAGGCAATTAAGTTGGGATTTAAGTATTAACTGAAATACTAAAATTAAATAACGAATAAAATAAATAAAAAACTAGGAAATACGAAAGTGAATCATGTAGGAGAATATGTAGCTCTAGGATAATCCAGTTTCACTCATTAATTTTCCTTTCGTGTATCAATGTCTGACTCTGCCTTGTGGAATATGGACGCATCAATAAGCCATGCGAATCTACTATATAGATACATGTAAATATGTGTATAACACATGTGAATAACTGATCGATGTCATTTTAACCTAGATTTTAGTGTCTTTTTATATTTTGTGTGTTTTTATTCATTTTTTATATCCTTTGGTGGTGTTATATGAAGATATGGAGATGTGTGCCTTGAAATGATAAATGTGTGATTTTCATGATTAAATGCCTTTTTTGTGCTACATTTGCGAATATTTAGAGAATTGGTAAATTGGTGTAATTTGTATGATAATCACGTAAAAATGGATTCTAGACACGATAAAGAAGATGTGGGAAAATACAGAGCTCGATTTGGAGTTGAAACGAGGGAGAATGAGTCAATGCAAAATGCTGAAAAACGCACGTCCAACTTGTGCAATTTTTTTGTACTCTTCTGGAGCTCAAAACTAGAAGTGTCATACATAGTTGGAAAGCCACAGAAAAGAGGATCGTTTTGGTATAAGAAACACTTCAATTGGAGCCCAAACGAGAATGTTATGATTAAAATGGTGACGTCGCGCAAGCTGTTCCTACTCAGCACGGTTGTGCTACTTTGCATGACTTTTTATACCTTCGAATGTTGGAAGTTTTGTCAGATCTTTATATGGATAGAAAGCCAAGGAAAAGAGGATCGCGTGACCGTAAGAATTACTCCAATTGGAGATCGGATATGAAAGTAATGTACAAAGCGGTGAGACTGCGCTGCACGCGCTGTACTACACGGCCCGTGTACTGAGCACGGCCCTGTAAGGGTGGGCGTGCTCGGACACCAGAAAATACTACACGGCCACCCATATGGGCGTGTGCTGCTACACGGACCGTGTAGGTTCAAAAGACAGTTTTATGATCTCTAAACATTCTAGAAGCTTCCATGGAGGTATAAATACATGTTTTGACCACAAAATCTGAGAGGAATCATTTTGGATCAGTTTCAACACACACTAAACACCTAAATCACTCACATTCATCTCCATCTCTTCCACCCTTCATTTCATCCATTCAAACCACTTGATCTCCTCAAATCCATCCATAAATCCATCCATCTACCAATCTAAGAAGATGAATTCATCATTGGTTGAAGATTTTAGCATGATCAGGGAGAAGGAAGTTTACCATCAAAGGGGAGCCAACTTACCTTTATTTTGTTATTTTCTTCATTATTTGGCTCAATTGGAGCATGCTATGGATTGTATTGATTTTACTATGATATGTAGTGGCTAGTCCTCATGTGAGGCTAGCAATATGATTGGTTAGGTATTATGTAGATTTTGCACAACACATGTTTGATGAAACGATTATTATGAATATTTTCTATCATGAATGCTTATTCTCATTTTGTGTATGATTTGTGTGGTTAAATTCTCTATTCATAGTGTTAGGATGGTCATTCCAATATTATGCTTAGTGGTTTAATTGAATCATTGATTGAATGAGATGACTTGGTTAGTATGAGGAGAGGTAAGTCATACCCTTCAAGTGCTTAGAACCTCATGATAGGACATTAGTGATGAACTAGTGAGGGGAACCCAACTTATGATCATAGTACCTTCAAGGGAATTGAGAGTAAGAACATTCTTAGGAGATTTAAACTTGTAAAAGAGTTGAGAGCCTAATCACCTTGGCCATAGGGGTTAGGGGTACAAACGTGATTGCCCTTAATATCATAACATGAAAACCATCAATGCATGTGTGTGTGTGTGAGTCTATATATACCTTATCCATGAATATTGTTTGCCTTGCATACTTCTTAGATTGCTCACCTTCATCCATTTTCCATCACACTTGTACATGTTCTATCTTTAATTGCTTTCCTAGTTGTTAGTTTGTAGTATAATCAACCCTCATTCTTTGATTAGTCATACTAGAGTGAAACATCTTTCAAATACGGCTACCCACTTTCGCCCTTGGGTTCGATATCATATAAATTTTGCACTTGGTCGCTTACGTGCTACACACGATAGAGTACACTTGCTCTAAATCAATTTAACCAAAATTGAAACCAAGTTCATGGCGCCGTTGCCGGGGCGAAAGCCTTCGGTGTAACGTGTTTGAATTTGTTAGCTCTACTTAGGACATTTTTTCTTATTTTTGCTTTTTATATTTGCTTTGAAAATCTTGTTCTAACTTGTTCTTCTTGATAGGTACGACATCCTTGAAAGAAGGGGAGAAGGAGCAAGCCAAAAATAGAAAGTGGAGATGAATTGTAGTAGATCTTTAGAAGAAGAGTAAAAATGGATCAATGCTACAATAATGGAATATATGGGAGATGGCAAGGAGCTTACTATGGGAATACATTCCAACCTCATCAAGCACACACTTATTCCATACCAAGTTCTTCAAACCAAATTCATTTGCCTATATTTACTCCTTTATCCGAAGCTACAATGGAGTTGGTTAGAAAATATGTTTATGGAAATGATACAAGGCAAAATTTTCAACCAAATCTTTCAAGTTATGAGCCTCAAAATGCCTACTCAATGCCTACTTTCAACTTTAATGAGGGACAAATGTGGAATATGTCCAATTACAAAATGGGGAATGGAACATGTATGCAAAACAGGTATGTTCAAGAGAATTTCCAAGAAGAATGTCCACCAAACGATGATGGAAGACCTTCCTTACCAAGTTCCTACAACCAAATGCCTAAGGTTACTCCTTTATCCGAAAATAGTGCATTAATGGAGTTGTGTAGAAGATATGTTCAAGGGAACAATGCAAGACAAAGTTTTCAATCAAGTCTTCCTAGTTATGGGACTCAATTCAAAGTATGCCAACTACTTATCATATGGTGCAACAAGAGTGGATGATGCCAAGTCCTCAAGTAAATGATATGTCTTACATACAAGGGAGTCATTTCCCGAGTGTTTATCAAGAGAATTATCTCCAAGAACAAAGATGGCAACCACCGAGTGAAGAAGCAAAGCCATCCATAGAAGAAAGATTTGGTCAACTCATGGAGATGATCTATGAAATGATTGAAGAAAGAAAGAGAGAAGATGAGGAAAAGGAGAGGAGACTTGAGGCCTTAGAGCATCGAATGAGTCAAATAATACAAAAACGGAACACTCTTCATGAAATGGAGAATTTTGATGAAAAGATTGAAGAAGAGTTAGATGTAGAAGAGTGTTTGGGGGATAATGAAGAAGACTCAAGAGATGTTGAGCTTATTGAGGATAAGGAAGACAAGGTAAAAGAAAGCTTAGAGGAGGAAAGTGAGGGGAGTAAAGAGCATAAGGTAGAAGAGAGCTTTGAGGATGAAGAGATTATTCATGATTTCTTGTCTCTTGGTGATGAGAAAAATTTAAGTGAAGATGAAGAATCGAGAGAGGATTATGAATTTGATGAAGTGGAACAAGGTCTAGAAGTACTTGATGATGAGTTCGGGAGTGAAATGAGCATTTCTACACCATTTAACTCTCCAAGTTGCATTGAATTTCAAAATATTGTTTATATTGACTTTGTCTTACCTATTGATTCTTCTCAATACCTTAGGTACAAAAGAGAACTTAAAGAAGTGTTGGGAATTTATTTTGATAAAAAGGAATAAGTGGTGGTCACGGAAGGAAAGGTCAATGGAATGCAAGCTCAAAAAAGTGAAATTTTTAAAGCCAATCTCGAAAAATACTACTATGATCGTTACTTGCCACAATGCCTAATAGAGGAAGAAGCACAAAGATTAAAATTTGATGGCAAGAACGAACGATATCCTTGGCCATTCCGATGAGTTCTCCATAATCCGTTCGGCTTGAAGACATTAAACTTAGAGTTAGATAGGAGGTAAACCATTTTTATTTTAATGCTTTCATCTAATCGCTTTGATTTAGTTTTCTTGCATTTTTGGTGTGTAGGTTGATTGTGCTCGTGAGGAGAATGCATATTGGAGATACGAGAAGTGCTCGATTTGAAGTGTGAATGTACATCTCACCACTTCTTGCAAACTTAAAGTTCAACTCTTGTTTCACTTTAAGCTTGGGGGAATAGTGCGTGGTGGACATATCTTGAATTGTTGTGATGCATATACTTCTCTACAAGAACCTCATTGTTGGAAACTATAAGGGTAAGTCCCACCACTTTTTGCAAACTTAATTCTCAACTTATTTCGATTTAAGTTTGGGGGGAGAGTGCGTGGTGTGACTCACTACTTGAGTGTGCTTATTATGATGATTGAGAGGTCTTCTTGTAAAATTGGGTAAATTTTAAATTTTTTTCTCATGAGTATTGGTATGATTTTGGATCGTTTGGGTGTGTTAAAGTGTATGCTAGTTCATTTTTTGCTAGTAATTGTTGTGCTAATGGTTTTGATGGGTTGTTGAGCACAAATGAAGTATGGTGGAAGCATAAATTGAGCCCGAAAATCAATGTCAAGATTCGTTGTGTATGCAATCCAGAAGCTCGTGCCAACCATTTCCATTACCAAATACCTTTTCAGGGAGTTTACTTTAATACTCATAATTTCTATTTGCTTAGCATATACTTGATTTGATTTGGATTGTTTGGATTAGTATGAAACTTCATGTGTTATGTACTTGGGAGGTTTACTTGCTTTATTAGTTTTTCTTATTTTTGAATAAGGTGGCAAAATCTTGAGCTTAAACGATATTGGATGATGAGGATATGTGCTTGATTTTCTTTTGATGGATGAATTGTCGTTTTTTCATGTTTTGTATTGTTGTCTTGTTCCTTGTTTGGTGAGTCTTTGCTCATGTGTTTTATTTGTATTTTTGTTCTTGTATAGGTATGTTTGGTGGTTTGTTTCGGGAAATTGTGAGTCATTTTTTGAATGTGAGTAATGGCATGTTGTTTATGATAAGTGATGGCGAACTATGTTGAGAATCTCTACTCTTTAAAATTGTGGCATGTCCTATTTAACTTGTTCAATTTTGAGATAAATTGAGGTGTAATAGGTTCCTAAAGGTTCGAGCAAAAGCTTGTGAGCATTTGAGTCTCAACCGTGCTTCCACGGTTAGTTTTTCATGAGTGGATCGATTGAGTCTTGGTAAACTAGAACTTACTCATGGACTACGGGAATGAGCCCAATTGGTGGAGGTTAGTGATATGATCTTAGGTCATCCTTGTTACTTTAAAGTCATTGCCATATATTTTCTTACCTTATACATCATCCTTAGTTAACCACTTTGAGCCTTAAAGCCCACTTAAGCCTTATATATATAACCTTTGTGTGGGTGATTGAGGAGATGATGGTTTACAAGGTTTGATGTGAGAATTGTACTAGAGAAGAAAGGAAATGGTAAACAAGCAAGAAAATGATGAAAAGAGCTCAAGAAAAAATGTACATGCGACCTCAAAACAAGAAAAATGAGCAAATCAACAAAAATATGCTCAAGGAATTTAAAAGTCGAAAGAAAGGAAGCATGCAAATTAAAAGAAGCTCAAGAAATCCAAGGAATGATAATGTTTATTGCTTGTGTGATTAGAAAAGAAAAGAAAGGAAGATAGAAACGTGAAGAAGTTGAAGAAGCTGATCATCTCTTCGATTACTTACACTCGATGAGTCACTCTTATCCATAATCTCCCTACCCTTACCAAAAAGCCAAACATTACATCCAAAAGTAAAGTCCTTTTTGATCATTAGTTGAAGCCTTGGTGGCTTGTGAATGTAGTCCTGTGCAAGCCTATGGTGCATCGGGTTCAATCGATTGATGAGTGAAAATTACCCTACTTCATAGATTGTTGAGTGCATTTTAATACCCGTTGTGAGGCTTGGACCGGAAGGAACTTTATTAATCTTAATTTTCTTAGACTTGAACTTGTTAATTTTTTATGTCATGATTTTAATGTTGTAGTGTGACTTGATATGGTTTGTAGTCCTTGTTAATTATGATGTGTTGTTGCTTATGTTCTATAGGTCTTTCTCTAGGTGAAAATTCCCCCTCTCGTTTTCTCATTTTTGTTGCTCGAGGATGAGCAACACTTTAAGTTTGGGGGTTGATCGGTGTCATTTTCACCTAGATTTTAGTGTCTTTTTATTATGTATTTTGTGTGTTTTTATTCATTTTGTATATCATTTGGTGGTGTTATATGAAGATATGGAGATGTGTGCCTTGAAATGATTAACTTGTGATTTTCATGATTAAGTGCCTTAAATTGTGCTACATTTGTGAAAATTTAGAGAATTGGTAAATTGGTGTAATTTGTGTGATTATCACGTAAAAATGGATTCTAGACACGATAAAGAAGATGTGGGAAAAAACAGAGCTCGATTTGAAGTTGAAACGAGGGAGAATGAGTCAATGCAAAATGCTGAAAAACGTACATCCAACTTGTGCAATTTTTCTGTACTCTTTTGGAGCTCAAAACTAGAAGTGAGATACATAGTTGGAAAACCAAAGAAAAGAGGATCGTTTTGGTATAAGAAACACTTCAATTGGAGTCCAAACGAGAAAGTTATGATTAAAATGTTGACGTCGCGCAAGCTGTTCCTACTCAGCACGATTGTGCTACTTTGCGTGACTTGTTATACCTTCAAATGTTGGAAGTTTTGTCAGATCTTTATATGGATAGAAAATCAAGGAAAAGAAGATCGCATGGGTGCAAGAATTACTCAAATTGGAGATCGGATGTGAAAGTTATGTGCGAAACAGTGAGACTGCGCTGCACGCGCTGCACTACACGGTCCGTGTACCTAGCACGGCCCTGTAAGGGTTGGGCGTGCTCGGACATCAGAAAACGCTACACGGCCACCCACATGGACGTGTGTCGCTACACGGTCCGTGTAGGTTCAAAAGGTATTTTTATAATCTCTAAACGTTCTAGAAGCTTCCATGGGGGTATAAATACATGTTTTGACCACAAAATCCGAGAGGAATCATTTTGGATCTGTTTTAACACTCACTAAACACCTAAATCACACACATTCATCTCCATCTCTTCCACCCTTCATTTTATCCATTCAAACTACTTGATCTCCTCAAATCCATCCATAAATTAATCCATCCACTAATCTAAGAAGAGGAATTCATCATTGGTTGAAGATTTTAACATGATCAAGGAGAAGGAACTTTACCATCAAAGGGAGCCAACTTACCTTTATTTTGTTATTTTCTTCATTATTTGGCTCAATTGGAGCATGCTATGAATTGTATTGATTTTAATATGATATGTAGTGGCTAGTCCTCATGTGAGGCTAGTAATATGATTGGTTATGTATTATATAGATTTTGCACACCACATATTTGATGAAGTGATTGTTATGAATATTTTCTATCATGAATGTTTATTCTCATTTTGTGTATGATTTGTGTAGTTAAATTCTCTATTCATAGTGTTAGGATGGTCATTCCAATATTATGCTTAGTGGTTTAATTGAATCATTGATTGCATGAGATGACTTGGTTAGTATGAGGAGAGGTAAGTCATAACCTTCAAGTGCTTAGAACCTCATGATAGGACATTAGTGATGAACTAGTGAGGGGAACCCAACTTATGATCATAGTACCTTCATGGGAATTGAGAGTAAGAACAATCCTAGGAGATTTAAACTTGTAAAAGAGTTGAGAGCCTAATCACCTTGGCCATAGGGGTTAGGGGTACAAACATGATTGCCCTTAATATCATAACATGAAAACCATCAATGCATGTGTGTGTGTGTGAGTCTATATATATACCTTATCTATGAATGTTGCTTGTCTTACATACTTCTTAGATTGCTCACCTTCATCAATTTTCCATCACACTTGTACATGTTCTATCTTTAATTGCTTTCCTAGTTGTTAGTTTGTAGTATAATCAACCCTCATTCTTTGATTAGTCCTACTATAGTGAAACATCTTTCAAATACGACTACCCACTTTCGCCCTTGGGTTCGATATCTTATAAATTTTGCACTTGGTTGCTTACGTGCTACACACGATAGAGTACACTTGCTCTAAATCATTTTAACCAAAATTGAAACCAAGTTCAATAACCTTGGAGCATGTGATATAATCACCCCCCTTTCTTGGTACTATCAGTATCAATTATTTT
This sequence comes from Pogostemon cablin, assembly GCA_023678885.1. Classification (NCBI taxonomy): domain Eukaryota; kingdom Viridiplantae; phylum Streptophyta; class Magnoliopsida; order Lamiales; family Lamiaceae; genus Pogostemon; species Pogostemon cablin. The sequence goes on from CM042984.1 coordinate 18,136,086, forward strand.
CCTGGCCAATTGGTACTCTAACCCGATATGATCTCCCTTTATTGGTACTATAAAATTAACCTCTTTATCCTACTTATAAACCCAAATTTAATTCAATTAATAAGTATTTATATAAGATAGTTTTAATGAAGCTTCGGAGTCCCCTCACTTAGAATCATAACATGAAATCCTGTTCAGCAGTGAACGCACTCAATCAATAACCATGATGAGCATTCAGACTCTATTCAACAGTTAATGATGCACAAAACGACTCTGAATATGGATTAAGAAAGCATAGTCTTATATAAAATAAACTACAAGTAGTGTTGTACGAAGTATACACATGAAAGTTCAATTAATTCATATAAACCTTCAAAACCCTAGACTACCGAAGCGGTTTTAGCCCATGATGTTACAAAGAACAATCATAAGAGTTTGATAGATCTTACTCATATGTCTAGAAATACAAGATAAATTAGAAAATGAATAAAACCCTAGATGTGGGAGTCGTCGTGTCCTTCTCCGTCTTGAATCCTCCTCTTGGTTCTCCTCTTGATTCAGCAGACGAATCTTCAAAGTGATGGATGGATGGAGGAAAGGATGTGGATGATGGTTGGGTGGTGATCCCCCCTTGTGGGGTGTAGGATGATTGTGTTGCGGTCTCTTGGTGTGATCTACATTCCATTTTATACTTGTAAGCTCTCCTTATTGACCTTGGATGGGCTTTTTCTTCGAAAATACGAAAAATACACGCACTGAGGGTGCAAAAATATGGATATGGAGCTGTCCAAGTATTTGGTTTGACCTTTGGGCTTGGTCGAACCAGATCAGGAAGGTCAAACCATTCTGTAACAAACTTTCAGGTTACTGGTTCGACCCGAACCAGATCAGCACTACAACATAAATAGCTTTACGTAACACGTAAAAAATGTTATCTAATAGCTTAAATGTGTTATTATAGATGATAGATAACACTTTTAAGGGTGTCGCTGTTACCCCTGTTATCTATTGTCTTATGTAATACTTTTTCTTAATATAGTAACACTTAATAAAATGTTATTTTATTTTAGTAACACTTTATAAAAGTTACAACAAAATGTTTATGTAACACTTTATAAACTAAAAAAATAAAATTGAAGTTGAATGTATTTGATCCCATGACCTATGTGTTACAATTTCCTTTACCATCTTTGCTAGTCCATAAATCTAAACATTTAATACGTATTTATTTTATTATATATTTCTAATCTTTTTTTTTTACTTTTTAGATTAAATTTTTGCAGTTTAATATTTTAACCATTAACATAAAAGGTAAGTAAATATATTTAAAAAATATTTTTTCGTAAATAATAGTATTCCTTTAATTTAATAATTCAATTTTAAATAATATATATTAAAATGATATTTTATATAACGAACTATATATATTTTGTATTATAAAATTACATTAAACTAATTTATTTATTTTTAAAAAAATATATATATATATATATATATTAAAAAGTATGTAATATATTTTTTAAATATGGGTAATATATATATATATATATATATATATATATATATATATATATATATGTATGTATGTGTAACTTTTAATTAATATTCATCTTATAAATATGGAGTATTAAAAATACCACTCCATTTTAAAAGTTGTGCAAATAATTTATGTATGTAGAAGTGTTACTTAAATATGTTTCTTATGTATAAGTGTTATATTATAGTGTTATATTTGTAAAAGTGTTACATAAAATGTGTTATATATATAAAAGTGTTACTTTCATGTGTTATATATTAGAAAAGTGTTACATGTATGTGTTACTGTTGAGAGTGAAAATAAGCGTGTTTTAGTGTCCAATCTAACACCTTTTTTATGAGTATTGTTGTCATATATTAGCACAAGTATTTTATATTCAATATATTAGAGAAAAAGGTGCACTTGAGGTGTTTTATTATGTTTTAGGTGAAAAAATGATCAAAAGTGCCAAGTTGGAGAAAATGTGCAATTTGTGCAATGATGCTGAAAAACGCACGTCCAAATTGTGTAATATTTCTGTGTTTGTGTGGAGCTTTGAATTTGAAGTGTTGATATGTAGTTGGAAAGCCACAGAAGAGAGGGCCGTTTTGGCGTAAAGAACACCTCAATCGGAATCCAAACGAGAAAGTTATGAACGAAATGGTGACGTCGCGCAAGCTGTGCCGAACAGAACGGCTGTGCCACTTTGAATGACTTGTTACACATTCAAATGTTGGATTTTCTGTGAGTTCTTTATATGAATAGAAAGCCAAGGAAGAGAGGATCATGTGAGCGCAAGAATTACTCAAATAAGAGGTCGGATGTGGAAGTTATACTCGAAACGGTGAGACTGCGCAAGCTTGCTCGACCATAGGAGATCCGTTCGACCAGCATCGTCTTGGTCGAACGGAAGAGGGAAACTCAAGCAAAATGACCAAAACCTTATAGAGAGCTTGCTCGACCAGTTGCTCGACTTGGAGGCCTTGCTCGACCAAGAAGGTTTGGTCTAACAAAATGTCGTTGGGTTCTATTTTTGGTAGTTTCGGATTTCTTTTACCAAATTTGGCGTATTTCTCAAGTAAAAGCTCATCCAAGGCCTATAAGGAGAGCTCACAAGTATAAAAGGGGGGTGTAGATCACATCATTATAGAGCATAGAGATCATATTGAGAGGAGAGAGGCCACAACAATTCTACACCCCACAAGGGGGGTTCACCCCCCAACCATCATCCACATCCTTTCCTCCATCCATCCATCACTTTGAAGGTTCATTTGTGGAATCAAGAGGAGAACCAAGAGGAGAATTCAAGATAGAGTAGGACGCGACGATGCCCACATCTAGGGTTTTATTCGTTTTCTAATCTTTTATTTTTCGGATATCCGGGTAAGATCTATCCAACACCCATGATTGTTCTTCGTAACATCATGGGCTAGAGCCTTTTTGGTAGAACTAGGGTGGTGAAGGTTTTTACGAATTAATTGAACTTTCATGTGCAAACTCCGTATAACACTACTTGTGGATTTATTTTATATATGACTGCACGTTTTTAATTCATATTCACGGTCATTTTGTGCATCTTCAATTGGTATATAGAGTCTGAATATATATCTTGGTTGTAGATTGAGTGCGTTCACCGCTGAACAGGATTCCATGTTATGATTCTAAGTGAGGAGACTCTGAAGCTTCATTAGAACTATCATATATGAATACTTATTAATTAAATTGAATTTGAGTTACTAAGTAGGATAAAGAAGATAATTTTATAGTACCTATAAAGGGAGATCATATCGAGTTAGAGTACCAATTGGTCAGGGAAATAATTAATACTGATAGTACCTAGAAATGGAGGTGGAATTATATCTCTTGCTCCGAGATTATTCACACGTGTTACACGCATGTTTACTTGTATCTATAGAGTAGATATGCATGGTTTAGTGATGCGTCCATATTCCATAAGGCAGAGTCGGACATCAACACACGGAAGGGAAATTAATGAGTGAAACTGGATTATCCTAGGGCTACCTATTCTCCTACTTGATCCATTTTCGTAATTCTTCTAGTGTTTATTTTATTTTAATTGTTATTTTATATTTTTTTAGTAGATTAATCATTCAATCCTAGAACGTTATTGCCTTACGTCTTAATTAATTTAGTAAATAATTAAATTGATAATACGCCGTCCTTTGGGTTCGATAATCGCTTGGTCACTTGCTTAAGCTACAACTGATATTCTTAATACTTGGGGATTAATTTTGCGTGCAAAGAAAATGCGCATCAGTTACTTATATAGAAAGTGTTAAAAAAATATTACATATCATAATAATTTTAAAAGTGTTACCATTTTGTGTTAAATAAATTTAAAGTGTTACTATGAGGTATTATTTAATGCTACTTATGTTGTAGTGTAGTGAGGTCGAACCAGCTTGTGCAGTCTCACCGTTTTGCGTATAACTTCCACATCCAAACTTTGATTTGAGTTATTTTTGTGCTCACGCGATCCTCTCTTTCTTGGATTTCTATCCATATAAGGAACTTACAAAAACTCCAAGATTTGAATGTATAAAAAGTCATGCAAAGTGACACAACTGTGCTGAGCAGGAACAGCTTGCGCGGCGTCACCAGTTTGATCATAACTTTCTCGTTTGGATTCCAATTGAGGTGTTTCTTACGCCAAAACGACCCTCTCTTCTGTGGCTTTCCAAAAATTTATCACAATTCTAGTTTTGAGTTCCACACAAATACTGAAAAACTACACAAATTGGACGTGCGTTTTCCAGCATTCTTGCACAAGTTACACCTTTTCTCCAACTTTGCACTTTTGATCCTTTTTATACCTAAAATACAATAAAACACCTCAAATGCACTTTTTTCTCAAATATATCAAATATAAGACACTTGTGCTAATATATGACAACAATTCTCATAAAAAAGGTGTTAAATTGGACACTAAAACACACTTATTTTTACTCTCATCAGGGTTCTGTAAAACAAGGATTATATATTAATATAATCTCACTCTGCCAGGCGCCAGCTTTGTGTCATTTTATTAGACCTGTCCTTAATTTGGAATAACTACCATTTGAGGACAAACTTCCCATCTGAGCTAATTTCAGAGATTTCCAATCTAATGATCTCAGAATGTTTTATTTTTAAAACTCCAATCCTTCAACAATTGTTTGTCTCCAGCACCACCATTACTGAAAATAATAAAAAAAATTAATTAAATAAAAAAGAAAAGCATACTAACGATTCACTATCTATTTTAAATGGGGGAAAAATGGAGAGGACAAACTATTGTTCTCCCACTCACTTTATTTGATTATAATTTATGTACTTAGTGGGATATTATTTTATTCACTGTCTATTTTAAATGGGGAAAAAATAGAAAAGACAAACTATTGTTCTCCCACTCACTCTATTTGACTATAATGTATACACTGTTTAGTGGGATACATGGTGCGAGAGTCATTTGATCATGCAGACTTAGGGTGCAGAGATGGATACCATGTCAGTGTTGACCCTTAAGTAGTATAAGTAGAGATGAAACTGCAATGTTTATTGGAAAATGTGTCTTTCTTTTAAAATATCCAGTGCATAGTTGAGAATGCTTTATGGATAATGCATAGTCCATTCAAGAATGGTTTGCATGACGGTGTGGGGTTGGACATGATTGCACTATTGAGTAATCACTATGAGATATATAAATGTCAGATTTATAGAAAAACGCATATTTCTCTCTCTATAGTCAATGGTTAGACCATCTCGAAAATTGGATCATCTTTTTTACTTTACAGTGGGCAAACTTGCTTAGCAAGTAGCCTTTAAATAAAAAAATAATTTATTTTGATCCAACGACTTGGATTAAATGTAGATTGATCCAACGACCAGATTCCATGTGAGTCTGGGTCAGCTAAATAAGCTCATTTATTCTTTCTTGTGCTTAAATTTTCTTTTTGCATAGTTAATTCTCATGATAAATCATTCACTCCTGTTATTCTATATTAGAATTTCTCTCTCTTTTGGAGTTCCCAATTTTTGTTCTTTCTTCCCATTTCTCAGATCAGGATTTGAAATTAGGACTTAGATTTTGGAGTAGCGAGAAAAAGAAGCAGAGCTGAGGGTAGTCTAAATGGAAATGGTGGTTTTAATGAATCTAAACAAAGTCCTCTATTTTAGCTTTCTTACTCTCTCTATATGCATGTCGTCAGTGTTCTTTTTTTCTTTTTTCTTTTTATATAGAATGTATACATGCAATACACTCTTGTTTCATGGTAGTATTATTTATCTGTTGTACTTTATCATTTCTGGTAATTTCTTGGTTGCTAATACAATGTTGGATTGGTATCATTTGATTCAAATGAGTGTCAAGTTTAGATTAATGGAGTTTATTTGTGAAGAAAGACCTAGTGCCTCATTTGTAGAATTTATTGAGTTTAAATTGGAATTTACTGATGTTTTGAGTGTTGCTTCTTTATTATTCTGGTTTCTAATTTAGTTTTCTTCCTAAAACATTTTTCCAACTAATATTAGCACTGTAGCCAATGGATTCTTAGGTGGTCTTAAAACAACTATCTATAAACCTCTTTTTCTTGAACAAGATTTGGTAATGAAAACATCGGTAGATTTTCCTTAGACACATGAATATTAACAACTCAATGAATTTAACTGTGCAAGACTATTAGTTTCTGCAACAAAAATAGAGTCCTTACAACAGGTATAGGAAGCAAATCGAAACCATATCCTAAAATTTACAGGTTCTAATCGTAAGCTATCTAAAATCAATATTTATAAGTGCAATGTTCATGTTTTAGAATGATTAAATTGGCTTAAACAATATATAATGTCTTATTGCAAAGTTAATTCGTCAAGAAATGAAGAAGTGGAAAGTTTATTCTTGCTGTTGGGAGATGTAGTTGATAGAGCAAGAAGGAATAAATTATTTTATTATTTTATTTCAAGTCAATAATTTTCTTAATTTAGATTATTTAGTTTCCTATTTTCCATTCCTGTCATAAAGGTAAATAGAATTAGAGCTGTGATTGTGGGTCTTGAGCCTCTTTAAATACTCTACCTTATTCTACGGTAGAGACAGAGAAGAAATATATCAAATTGCAACCTTAATTGGTTTGTGGCAGAGTTTAACTCTGTGGCCCTATTCGAGAGATTATTTTCGCTGTTTAATTTACTTTTATTTCGTTCATTGTGTTCGTCATCTATCAATTGGTCCGACTTGCCCTCTCTTTGCCTCCATGATGAACACCCACTCCATGACAGAGAAAGAGAGACTCGAATCGGTGGAGAAATCACTAAGCGAGTTTCAATCCGTCGTGACCGATCAAATCGCGTCACAGCACGCATTCATCACTGATGAGAGTGAAAATCAGCGTGTTTTAGTGTCTAATTTAACACCTTTTTTATGAAAATTATTGTCATATATTAGCACAAGTGTCTTATATTCAATATGCGAGAAAAAGGTGTATTTGAGGTGTTTTATTGTGTTTTAGGTGTAAAAAGGCTCAAAAGTGCAAAGTTGGAGGAATGCTGAAAAACACACATCCAACTTGTGTAATTTTTTTGTATTCGTGTGAAAGTCCAAACTAGTAGTGTGATATGTGGTTGGAAAGTCACGGAAGAGGATTATTTTGGGGCAAGAATCACTCAAATCGGAGTATGGACCAAGAGGATTTGAAGAGACGGAAGAAAGAAGGAAGGAAATTGCTACACCAAGGGTTTTCATAATTCTTTTCTTCTATTTTCTGATTTTGCAGATATATGGGTAAGATCTATCCAACCTCCATGCATGTTTCTTGTAACACCATGGGCTAGAACCTTTTTGGTAGTGGTAGAATTATGAAAGTTTTATGAATTAATTGACTTCTCTTGTGTATCCTCCGTACAACACTACTTGTGAATTTATTTTATATATGATTGAGCCTTTTTAACTCATATTCACGGTCGTTTTGTGCATCTTCAACTGTTATATAGAGTTTGAATAAATATTTCTAGTTGTTGATTGAGTGCGTTTACTGTTGAATAGGGTTTATTATTATAATTCTAAGTGAGGGGATTCCAAAACTTAATTAGAACTGTAATATATGAATGTTCATTAATTGAATTGAATTCGAGTTGATAAGCAGGATAAAGAGGTTAATTTTATAGTACATATAAAGGGAGATCATATCGGGTTAGAGTACCAGACGGTTGGGGAAATAATTGATACTGATAGTACCTAGAAGTAGGGTGAAATTATATCTCTTGCTTCAAGGTGATTCACATGTGTTACACCCATATTTACTTGTGTCTATAGAGTAGATTTGAATGGTTTAGTGATGCGTCAATAGTCCACAAGGCAGAGTCAGATAGTACACTTGAGAGAGAAATTACATAATTAAACTGGATTACCCAAGAGCTACCTATTCTCCATTCTTAAGTCACTTTCGTAATTCTTCTAGTATTTATTTTATTTTAATTGTTATTTAATTTTTAGCATATTAGTTAATTAGTTAATAATTCTCAAATCTCATTGCCCTTGTCTTGATTAACTTAGTAAATAATTAAATTGATAATACACCGTCCTTTGAGTTCGATATTTAACTTGGTCGCTTGTCTAAGCTACAATTGATATCCTTGATACTTGGGGATTAATTTTGCGTACAAAGAAAATGCGTAACAATTACCGATTTGTCCAAACAACTCGCACAACTTACAGCAGCCTTGGTAGGCCATCAGGAGACCGTAACATTATCGCACGTTCCTCCATCCGACACTGTGGTGACCGGATTGACACTTGGCAGTGGCGCTGCACCAGGGAAACAATTTTCCCTAGGTTTTTTGGCGGTGAAGAGTCGGGAATTACCCATGTTCGATGGGTCTGATCCGCTAGTCTGGCTAGCCCAGACGGAACAATATTTTCTTGTGCACATGACAACAACGAACGAGAGGGCACCCTTAATTATCCCTAATTGCGATGTCAGGTCACGCTATGTATTGGCCTCAATGGGCAAAGGTCGTTCCCCAATGATCTTCTGGGAGTAGTTTACTCGGAAGTTAATCGAACGTTTTGGTGACTCATCTACTAGAAATGCGTATGAGGCAATGCACGCGACACGGCAGACAAGTTTGTTAGAAGACTACTTGGCTTTGTTCGAGGAACAGGTGGTGCAACTTTTGAGTTTGCCACCCCGATCAATATCTGAGGATGTTTTTAGGGGCCTCAAACTTGCGATTCGGGAACTCATATTTGATCTGGAATCTGTTGATGTTTATTAAGACATCGCGGCAGCTAGGCGCCTAAATCGGTCCACGAAACCCTCGTACTACTCCAACAATCCATCATTCTAGGTTGCTAACCACAACCACACTCTTCCCATTTTTCAACCTGATCAACAGTTCGATCCTCAGCCAATTTCAGCCTCCACAAGCTATCTACCAGCCCATAAATCGGACCCTCCAAGACATTTCGGGCCATTGCAACACATAAATATCCGTCACTTAACAGCAGAGGATGCATGCGACTACCGTGTTAAGGGAATATATTACAGATATGGCCAATCTTGGGGCCACAACATAGGTGTGCTGCCAAACAGTTACGCATCCTACTCCTTCCCGAGGTGGAGGAACTCAATGAAGAGGCCCTTGAAAAATAGGAATATGATTGATCATTGGTTCATTTTTTTCAAATTACAGCCTTGAGGCTGTTTGGAAACGGAGGCATTGATAGAGCAAGAAGGAATAAGTTATTTTAGTATTTTATTTCAAGTCAATAATTTCCTTAATTTAGATTATTTAGTTTCCTATTTTTCATTCCTGTCATAATGGTAATTAGAATTAGAACTGTGATTGTGGGCCTTGAGCCTCTTTAAATACTCTAGCTTATTCTACGGTATAGGTAGAGAAGAAATATATCAAATTACAACCTTAATTGATTTGTGGCAGAGTTTAACTCTATGACCCTCTTTGAGAGATTATTTCCGCTGTTTAATTTATTTTTATTCCGTTCATTGTGTTCGTCATCTATCAGTAGTGCACATAATTAAGTTATGGATATGAAAGTTTAAGAGTTTCCCCATAAATTTTCAATAATTAATATTCCATCGTCCCAAGAATACTTGCACACTTTCCTTTCTTGTCTGTTCTAAAAAGATTTGCACGCCCCAAAAGAGAAAAAAATACAATATCAACACTCTTAAAATATATTACAATATTACAAAAATCTCAAAATTTTTTACACGCAATTTTATCAAAGTCAACAATATCATACACTTTACAAATTAATTATCCAAAAATCCCTTAACTTTACTTACATCATTACACCAAAAGTTACTTTTCTTAAACTATATATAAGTCAAGATATGCAATTCAGTTCGGGAAGGAGAGAGTATTAATAAAGGTTAAATTTATATATTTTTTAAAATAAATATTAAGGTTAGAGAAAGTAAATTCTAAAATATGAAAGGGACATTATGTGAAAAATGTTTCCCAATTTTGATACTTTTAATATATTTTTATAATTATAATATAATTATAATAATAATAATTATAATTATGATATGATGTTTACCATCTGGTAAAATTTAAGATTACATGAGGAGGTCTTGGGTGAGACCGTCTCACGAATTCTCTTATATGAGACGGATCTTAATCCAACTTATTAATATATATATATATATATATATATATATATATATATATATATATATATATATATATATATATATATTTTTTTTTTTTTTAAAAAGGCGTTCTCCCCATCTCATAGTTTTAATTCAATTTAAATGCTTAAACCGTGATCCCCTCCCCACCCCTTGCTCTTTTTTTTCCATTACTTTTTATACGAGCAGGGGCGGATCTGGTAAAGGTACAAGGGGGTACAGCTGTACCCCCAAATTAAAAAATTATAAATATAGATATAGGATTTAGTAACGATCATATGCTTGTAGCCTAGTGGTTAGAGTATGTAATCGAAAACCTAAGGTCAAGGTATCAACGCCTGCCTTTTCTTTTATTAAAAGGCCCATTAAGGGTTCCATCCATTCTCATTTTTTTAATTAAAGGTCCATTTAGGCTCCATCATCCTTATATTTTTAATTAAAGGCCCATTGTTTTGAGTTTCAAATCCTAAAAATTTATTTTTACATTTTTTTTGGCGTTTAAATTCTTTATTTATTGTACAATTTTAAATATTAAATAAATAACATTTTTATAATTATACGTCGTACCCCCAAATTTTTTTCTGGATCCGTCCCTGTATACAAGAATATTCTCTTGTGATACGGGTATATATAATATGAGTCGACCTATTGTTAAAGTATAATTATTATATAAGTAAAATATGATTAGTGATAGTTAAAATATGTCTGTAGTGAAACATATTATAACACTTTAAAAATATATTTTAATTCATTATTGATTATACTTTAAAAAAAATATACTTTAACTACAAATTAGCATACTTTACCTTCATAACAATTATATTTTAACGGGTCGACTCCTCTCAAAGCATGTTTCACATATTTACCATCTCACAAGACACTTTGTATTTATATAATACATTCATTGCGTAATAAATTATTTTATTTTAATCTTATTTAATTAAAATATAAATATTAATATTAAATGCTCTTTCTGTTTCGCGTTAAGGTTTACGTTTTCCATTTTGATTTGTTCCAAGTTAAAGTTTACATTTTCTATTGTGTCAAGTTGGGCCACATAAACAATTAATTATTTCATGTAGAGTCCACCACAATACTAATACAAGTACATACTTCACATTAGATAATATTTATCTCACCTTATTACACATTAAAATATTATATCTCTTAATTTACGCGCAAAAAACAAACGTAAATGTTAACTTGGAACGGAGGGAGTTTGAAATTTAATTTAATATATTGTTTAATGAATGAGTTAAATCAAATGAATATATATATATATATATATATATATATATATTGTTTTATACAATTTTACTTTTTTAAAAAAAAAATAATATCATTGTTTATTCATCCTATAAATTATTTAGGCATGAAATGGTTTAATACATAGTTATCACTTTTTATTCTTCGTATAAATTGTTCGAAATAATTCCTTCGAACATATATCATTTACCGTTGAACAGGTAACACTATTTATTTTAAATGTTATTACTTTTTGTTCTTCCAAAGAATCTTGAAATAATTCAATTGAACGGATATCGCCTATGCTTGATTAGATCATATAACTTCTTATTTAAAATATTATCACTTTTTAGAATTGTCGGTGAAATAATTTAATTGAACTATTATCACTTTTTTTGTGATAAGTTATACATCACTTATTTTTAAAAAAAATATTATCTCTTTTTATTCGTTATACAAATTGTTCATGAAATAATTTATTAACGTTATCAATTTTTATTTGTTTGATGAATTTTGAATTAATTAATATGCACGGATACCACTTTTACTTGATTATGTATAATTTTTATTAGAATTTTATCACTTTTATTTAGATCTATAATTTAATTATGAAATAATTTAATCATCACCTTTTCTTATTAAGATATTATTTTTTATTGAAAATTATTATTAATCACTTTTTATTCGTCCTGAATAATTTAAATGAACTGATATCGCTTTTATTTAGTTAACCATCACTTTTTATTAAAAATATTACATATTTTATTAGTTCAATGAATTGTTTATAAATAAGATATAAACGCATAAAAAATTGGATCAATATATAATTATAAAGAAATTTATCTTTTAATTTTTGAAAAAAATTAAATAAAACAATAACAAATAAGTTAATAAAATTTTTAAAAAATTAATTTAATAACAATAATAAGTTTTAATATTTATTTAAGACAAAGACTTGGGTGAGACCGTCTCATGAATCTCTTTATGTGAGACGGATCACCCATTAACCCAATTGAATAATTTTAAATGGCCAGTTTGGTTGGTATGTAATTAGAAAATTGAATAATTAGTTATAGAGTAAAATTAATTGGATTTAAATAAGGGCACGACTATTTACACCCCCAAAAATACTAAACATACCCCATTAAAATTTTAAATTAAAACATCTTATTGTAATAAGACTGATACACCCTTATTATAATTATATATTATTAAATTTGTATAACATAATTAATATCACTATACCAATGTTCGCTTAGACAAATCGAACATATGTCGTAAGGTTGGATCGAAATTGCGTAAACTGTGGGGAGAACAAACATTCCTTTTTCTTTGTAAGAGCTTATAATTGAATCTATAGATCTGATATTTAATCATCCATGAACTACAACCCTTCTTTAAAATTTATCAAAATCATTATATAAATGATCAATTCCACGCTTTCACTATTTTCATTTTTTTATTGTGAGAAATTCGAAAAAAATTCAAAGAATAAATAAAAAAGTAAATCCACAACGAATATGAAATGTGTTTCGCCATCTAACTAAAGAACAAAACAAAAGTGTGCTCTGCTTCACGCTTAAACTATGATTTCTAAATTGATATGAAAAAAAAACCCACCATATTAATGTCGGTGCTGGATTAATAAATGGTAAGCAGCAGAAGATGAAGAAGTAGTAAAAAGCGAAGCAAGAGAAGAAGAGGAATATTTTGAATCCGTTTCGTCAAAATCTGTTTCTCGATCTCTTTTACGACTGGTAGCTAATATTGGTGGTTGAGAAATTCTATTAATTAGAATAAAAATTAAAAAATTATTTAAAATTTAAAAAATTAATTATGAATAGGAAATTAATTTGACTTTGCATGTATATATATTTTTTCTATGTTTTTCATATTTCATTTATATTTTTTATTATTTAAAATGTAATAATTTAAATTTTATTATTCATTTAATTTATTTTTTAATTAAAATATTATAAATTTATAAAATGTGATAATATTTTTATAAAGTAGTAACAATTTTTTTATTATAAAAATACTAATCCCTCCGTCCCATTAAACCTTTCACACTTTCCTCATTTATTACTTTTTATTAGCTAAAAATACTACAATACCCTCCAAAGTCAATAAAGTTGTTCAAAAAGTGCAACTTTTCTTAAACAACGTGGAACAGTAAACGTGAAAAGTATTATGGGACGGAGGGAGTAATAAAATAAAAGTGATAATTTTTCAATTGAAATATTTTCTAAATAATTCATAATGTTAAAAACTTATGTGAGTATATGTCTTAAAAATGAGTTGCGTGAGAATGATAATAAGTGATAATCTTTTATAAGGAAAAATGATACCTAATAGATGAAAAGTGATAATGGTGATGTAAATTATTTCATGAATAGTTTATATACTATAATTGAAAAGTGATAACATTTTTTTAAAAAAAAGTGATAACATATTTTTAATAAAAAAGTGATAACTAATTACGAAAGTTAATTTTACGAAATATTTATAGAATTGGTAAAATTTGATAATATTTTTAATAAAAGTGATAATAAGGAAAAATAATAACTGATCAATTCAACTAGTTTATGAATAATTAGTAGAACAGATAAAAAATGATAATATTTTTAATAAAAAGTGATATTTGATCAATGAAAAGTGATAACCGTCCAATTGTATTATTTTATAATTTATTCTTAAGATTAAAAAAAGTAATAATAATTTTAATAAAAATAATATTTGATTTATGAAATGTGATAATTAATTAAATAAATTATTTTAAAATAATTTGTAAGATGAATAAAAAGTGATAATATATATATATATATATATTATAATAATAATAATAATAATAAAAAGTGATGATAATTAATTAAATAAATTATTTTATAATAATTTGTAAGATGAATAAAAAGTGATAATATATATATATATATATATATATATATATATATATATAACAATAATAAAAAGTGATGTATGATTATGATTTTTTAGAAATAAAAAATAAAGATATATATTTTTAATAATTAATAAAATTATTTACTAAATAAAATAAGAAAAGAAAAAAAAGAAAAAAAGTGATAATATTTTTAATAGAAAGTAATATTTGAGCAATGAAAAGTGATAAACGTCCAATTGTATTATTTTATAATAATTTATTCTTAAGATGAAAAAAAGTAATAACAATTTTGATAAAAATAATATTAGATTTATGAAATGTGATAATTAATTAAATAAATTATTTTATAATAATTCATAAGATGAATAAAAAATGATAATATATCTAATAAAAAGTGATGTATGATTATGAATTTTTAGAAATAAAAAATAAAGATATATATATTTTTAATAATTAATAAAATTATTTACTAAATAAAATAAGAAAAGAAAAAAAAAAAACTATGTTTCAGTTTTTAATGGACGTAAACAACATGAACGTCAACAACGATGCTGCCTTGCTTATATGATTTTATTGTTAATTGTCATTAATTAATCTAACCAAACAGAGCCATTACTTTTATTTAATTATTTTTTTTATAAATTTAAAATATATATACTCCCTCCGTCCCATTAAAGTTGATATAATTTTTTTTGGGCACGGAGATTAAAGAATATAATAATTTAATGTAAAGTGAAGTAAAGTGAAGTAAAGTGAAGTGAGAGAAATAATATTTAATGTGAGAGAAATAATATTTAATGTGTAGTGGGTAGTTATATTAGAGGTGATATGTGGGGCCATGATAATAGATTATTTTTTTTTGTGTGGTTCCATGTATTAAAAAGGAAATGTGTCAACTTTAGTGGGACAAACAAAAAAGGAAAGTGTGTCAACTTCTATGAGACGGAGTGAGTACTTCTTTTTATAAATCCGTCGAACATAAGAGGATCCGTGAAACGATCTCATTCAAGACATACCCTTTATTATTTAATTAATTATAAAAAACAATTTTAAAAATCAAAATTAACATACAAATAAAAAATTTAATCTTCATCACACAATAAAATAAAATATTTTAAAAGGAAATTAATAACCACCCACTAATTACTTTTACATACATTGGATTGGAATTGAATTGCTAGCCTCTTTCGCCGAACCCTCTTTCTCACCTCTCCTATAAATCCAATGCAATCCCCCTTCTTAAACCATCTCTGCAACTACTAAGAAATCGGAATAAAGAAGTTACTCCTCCCCTGAAAACTCAACGAAATCCGTGTTTGGTCCCTTGAATTGGTTTTTTAGGGTTTTTTTTTTTGTGAGTCTTGCCGTATTCGACAAGAAGTCGAAGTTACTCCTCTCTCTCATTCTAAGCTGCCAGGTGCCTCCCTCTATTGCTTTTCTCTCTGAACTTGTGACTAATGTGGGAGCTTTATTAATTATTTAATTGCTTCAGCAATCGTTATCTGTTTAGGTTGTGATACGCAATCAATGTTTATTGCCTCCAATTAATAGTTAGTGATTGTTTTGATGCTTTCTTGTAAATTGATGATTTCAACTAGATTATACTCGTGTTAATCAGCACCCTTAGAATCAACTAGATTATACTCGTGGGTAGCCCACTGGTTACTCTGCTGCCAAGGCTTGTGGATGGTTCCCACTTTCCAGAACCCTCTCTAGGGTTGCCCCAATTTCCTCCCTGCGCCCTTCACGTTCATCTCTGTCCAGGGATTTGCGTCTGCTCCTTTGGCTAGGGCAGAGGAATTTCCAACGCTGCTGTTTGATTTGTCGCTGAATTCCACATTTGGTGTCTATAATTCCTTCACTTTTCGTGAAGTATATTCTTATTTCCAGATATCTCCATGCTTCAATTTCTTGATACCAGTTGGAAGGAGTAACTGGAGGGGTCCATTTGTTGACCTCAATCACGGCAGGTTCTCCCCTGCTCGTCTCGGTGCTCTCATGGATCGTCGGGCTTTGCCCTAGTGGAAGAGCACTTGTTTTTTGGAAGAGCACTTGTATGTTCTTGTCCTTGGTTTGTTATTGCAGAACTTTGCTGGATATTTGCATCCCTGCTGTAAACAAGTTGAATAGCATGCACTTTGTGCTGCTGTACCTGCTTTACCTATTTGATGCGTATGGTTTTATTCCTAAGAAGGCAAGGATGATGTTACTAGTTAGCATCTCTGTTAACTCATGTTCATACGCCATGGCGTGCATTTGGGTTTTGTTTAGACACTTTCAGTTTATTACCGGCCTTAGACTAGTTTTTATGACTTGTTTTGGCTTATTTTCTACCAGCTGCTAGTTCATTGATAGATACATTATTTGAGTTCGGTTGAGTTTCCCCACATGGCCACCTGTTAGGCCTGTTTATTTAAAAGCCGCTTGTTTGGCTTAATCTATTGACTATGTCAATTTCCCTTTCCCCTTTCTTATTTTCATTTACTCTTTAATAAAACAGAATTTATTGGTATAAATGAAGACCCAGAGCAATGAGTTCTGGATTTGAGGGTAGTGTGATCACGAAACTTCAACAAATCATGTTGCTATTGCTGTATTAACCTGTCCACGTATGACATTATTTATTTCATCTTAGCTATAGATCAGGAAAAAAAAGCGTTTATCGCTCGTTCTATATGAGTTTACGTACATACAAACATACACATACATATTGAGTATTTTTATCACTTATCGTTTATTCATCTAATAGTCATCTTACAAGCAGCATTTGAACTTTGAATCTTGTCAGGACATGATAATTGATAACCTACAATTTTAGATCTTGAATTTAAAGAACTTGGGAGATGTACCAAAATAGCTTTGGGTAGTTAGAGGAGAACCAAAATATAAAATTATGGAATAAAACATTTATTTAAATACTCTAATTCAATGATGAATGATACTCTTTTGGGCCTTCGGATGCTGGAGATTATTTATCCTTTCATGTCCTTGTGAAATCCTGCTGTGTTTTTGGTATTTTGTATGTATTTGATTAGTTTGCTTCTTTGTATATTATTTGACTACCGTAAATATAACTCTAGTATGCTTGGTGTTTAATTTTGAAGTCTCTTCATGTTAACGTTAATTAATGCACATATGTGTCAGTTTCTTGTGTATGTGATTTTGCTATATTATTTCCTGCCTTATGTTACTTTTAGTCCAATGCATCAGGTGAAAGTAATGTTTGAAATCTCTATAGTAGTGGGCCTTAATCTTAATTGCCATTGGTGATGTTTTTGAATCATCTGTAGTGCAATACAATGTCATTGTTATTGGATGGTGTTGTGCTTTTTTGCTTCTTCAAGGCTCTCTTATTTTTTGCATCTCGTAGCTTTCGTTTGATTTTTGGCTGATTCATTCTTATGGAGCAGTTCATCTGCGTTGTGTCAAGTCATATGATTATATAATACGGTTATATGTCTGTACATGTTGAACTGAATTATAAATATGGATGCAGGTACATGATTAATGGAAAAACTAAAAGACTGAAGAAATATGAGTGTGAAAGAGGTAACAAGGATTTTGATTTTGCTAACTTGCTGATAAGCACAAAGTTGTCAAACATGTTCATTGCTTAGAATAATTAGATTCATGATATGAAACACAAGTGATGAATGATGTTAAATAGTTTAGAGTATCTTAATTTAATATACTATTGTTTAAGTATTTGTTTTGATGGGAATTTTTAAATTTAATGGGAAAATTTAGTAATAAAATATATTACTCCCTAGTCCCTCCGTTGCATAAAGTTTTCACCCTTTTCATTTTGGTTCGTTCTACAAAAGTTTTCACCTTTTAAAAGGTAAAAAAATTAAAACAACTATCCTCTTCCAAACACTTTATTTACGAAAAAAAAAGTCACTCCTATAACAAACCTACGTACTTTATCATTACAAAAGTACTATAACGCTTCAAAAAGTTACGCTTTTCTTAATTCCATGCCCAGTCAAAAGTGAAAACTTTCACGAAACGGAGGGAGTATTATTATTTATTGAGGGGCAAATTATTGTATTAATCACATGAATTTCAATTGCCAAAGCTCTTTTTGTAATGGTAAATTTACTCTTAACTAAATATTTAGTGATGAGATTCTATTATTCTATCCTGTCTCTATTGACTTTTAACTTCAGAAACGAGAGCCATAGGTAGTGAAAAAAAATTTCCCATCACTAAAAGTCATTAATGATGTCATTTCAACTTTTAACTACTATTTTTTCTCTCACTGAATGGTGCTTTTCATTTAGTCGTTTAACCAAGGGAATTTCGAAAGATTGTGGATTGCTATAATTATATATTTCACAATTCTCATATGTATTAGATGCCCATAAGATAATGCAGGTGTTACTTTTTTTGTATTGTTTTGTGTTGTAGCCTTTATTATTTCTGCTTATATATCTGATCTTCCAGTATGTTATCTTCACTTTTCCTGTAGGGAGTAAATGATAGTGACATCCACAAGATTGTTCTTTCGTACCTTGCACACAGTTGCTTCAAAGACACATTGGAGTTGTTCGTTTCTTGTACTGGGATGAAGCAACCTTTTGATCATCTGGAGGACATGGAAAAACGAAAGAGTAAGGGAGCCTCTTCTTCATCTTGCAATCCCAATTTTTACTGTCGGTGGTTTTCTTCTCATATTTCTAATTTTTGCTTCCAAAATTCGGACTTATGTTCACTCTTAATTTGTACATGTGGATTTCAGTTATCAGTGGCACGTGAGCATGATTATATATATATGAATGTTTTTATGTATGCATATATATGGATGTAGTATATTGATATTTATAATGATACTGCGGGAAGATAGGATCAGATACTCTTTTTTTTGCTTTTCTATATTTATTTGCTCTCGAGAGAGAATCTACACAGAGCTATCATTTTTTTTAATGAATTTGAATGAAAGTACATGTTGGGTCGTCCTTAATGAAGTGAAGTGCTAGTGAATTTGAATTGGGAATTAAATAAGTGAAAAGTAGATTGAGTTGTTTCTTGTGGTTGAATGGGTTATGATTATCTAAATACAAGATTTGAGAATGATACACTTCAGTATAGGAATTGTCATCATGTCTGGGTTCATGTCAACCCCTTATAAGGGGATTGATTGCTAACTGGAATGAATCTAAATGAGCATTGTTAAGAAATTAGACCAAAAATGCTCCCTGTCAGCTAATAAGAAAAACACTCTTCATATAATATGTTTATGTTTATCAGAAGCTAGGAAGGTCTTCATATATCCCATTTAGTTTATAACATGCCATGAATCTAAATGAGCATTGTTAAGAAATTAGACCAAAAATGCTCCCAGTCAGCTAATAAGAAAAACACTCTTTCATATAATATGTTTATGTTTATCAGAAGCTAGGAAGGTCTTCATATATCCCATTTAGTTTATAACATGCCAGGTATTACTGCCAATTGCACTCTTAATGGTAACAAATAAAGCCTAAAGACTATAATTAGATTGGTAATGGTAATCCTGTGCTACATTCTTGACTTCAATTATTATGAGTGAAGTAATATTTTATTTGATAATATATAATTAGGATTATTAAACATTTGATGCAGACGTATAATAGCCATCTAACTTGAAAAAAATTATAGTAATTTCATAGTTGCCTAGTTGGACGCCATAAAGGAGTGTAACCCATGTGGTAATGAAGGAATAACTAATCACGGTTTTATTTCCCTAGGAATATGAACCACCTCCCAATAAACAAGTTTTTTCTGTTAGGGGCCGGTTTTGTGTCCTAGGTCTAGGTGCATGATTATCTAATATCTTTATAAAGCTTCAAGCTTTTGTGATATTGGAACTGGAGAAGAGTTTCAACAAAGATAAAAGAGAAACGGAGAGAAGACAAAATTGAAAGAAGACATGATAAATTCCTTTCAGCCTCCTAGTGGTTTATTTTATCCATTCAATTAAGATTTATTCACTATAATACTCAAATCTATCGTGGAAAATAACTGCTGATTTTAATAGTTTGCTTGTGGTATCAAAGGTCAAGCACAAGTAACTGTAGTAGTGATTTGACAGTTTACTTGCAGGGATCTATCATTTTGCATTGGATGGAAATGCTTCCAAAGCTATTGAGCTAACAGAAGAGTTTACACCTGGCTTATTGGAGGAAAATAAGGATTTGCATTTTGATCTTCTTAGCCTTCATTTTGTTGAACTTTTGTGCTCTAGAACAACGTTAGTGAGTTTGTTACTTGAAAATTTATTTATGCCAATTCTTCTCAAAAACAAAAAATTATATATATATATATATATATATAGAGAGAGAGAGAGAGAGAGAGAGGAAGTTAATGTTATTATTTATTTATTTACTTGTTTTATTTTTTTAACTTGCAATTAATGTTGCAGTGATGAAGCCTTGGGATATGCGCAATCAAAGTTTACTCCTTTTGGGAAAGAGCAGAAATATGTTCAAAGGCTTGAAGTATGTTTCAAATGAATTTATTGTCATGAACCCATGAAGTTTGTAGCATCTCCTCATTGGATTTAGTTATTACTATTAATAATTGTAATAATTTTTTGTGCAGGACTTTATGGCTCTTCTCGCTTATGATGAACCAGACAAGTCTCCAATGTTCCATCTTCTGAGCTCAGAACACAGGCAGCAAGTTGCGGACAGTTTAAACAGTGCAATTCTTGGTAATTGTTTCTTAAACTTGTAGAGATGAGAATATTCTCTTTGTCCTTTTCCACATTGTAATATTTTTTTCATATCTACTTGCACACCTTTTATATGAAATCTATCCATTGATTTTTCTTTTTACCTTAAGACCTGCGTGCTTATATAATTGCAGCTCATAATAAACTTCCCAGCTATTCTGCAATGGAGCGATTGATACAGCAGACAACCGTTGTTAGACAGTTCTTGAGTGAAGAGCACTGCAAGGTTTGAATTTTACTGGTTGTGTTTCATAGTTTGAGTTGCATTTGCATTTGGGGGTTGCCAACTTCAATAATAGCTGGGTACATTTTGTTTTAAGTGAAAATGTTCGTTTTGTGAAAATTGAGTTGAAGTCTGATCTCTATCTATTTTGTGCCTATTATTGTTGGAGCTAACTTGCGCTTTGTTGGTTTTTTGTATTTTGTGTAGGATGGACATAAAACTTTTTGTTTAAGGGATTTTCTCTGTATCTAAGGTGTGGTGAAGTCATCTTCAAAGCAATCTCCGACGTACATATATTTATGGGTTATGGGTTCAGGTTATCTTAGCTTGCGATGTTGCCTTGCCGGTTAGGATTGGTGATGAGTCAGAATTGTGACCATGAGCCCTGCATTTTATCTATACTTTTTTGTTATTTGGAATATAACAATCTAAGATGTTAATGTAGTAAGAATGTTTGTTTCAATTTCCTAAATAGGAATGCATGTTTTCTAGTCTCTTTAGACCAGGTATATTTTTAGGCTCAAGGGGAACTGATATTTATCTCATGGAGTGTTACTAGTTAAGAAAGAATATGGGATCAATAAATTAAAAAGTTGTTTTATTTCATACTCGAAAATTTTGTAAGTCACAATTGGTCAAAGCCTGAAAGCGGTGAACATCTCATACTCGTTAAGCTATACTTGTCTCGTGCTTCTTCATACTTTCGTTCGTCCACATTTACCTTCATCACTCAAAAAAGGATATTTCACATCAATTAATAACACATAAGTTATTTTAATATCAAAATACTACTCTCATCTAACATATATAAATACTTTATAATTTATTTATATAGAGGGAGTATTTTTAAAAAACAAATTGAAAAAGTAAAAGATGAGATGGATCAACCATGATCTTCTCTCTTACATTCTACAATTTCTTGAAATTTTGTAATGAGAAAATGGGGATTTAAGTTTTTATACATGAATTGAAAATGGAAATCCATCAAGCTTCTTAAAATATCAAATGATATGTGAATGGAATTAATTGACAATTATTAAGAAAGAAAACTATTTACTGTAATACTCTTTTAAGACACTTTAAACCCTTTCTATCATTTCTTGTCTTAAAATCCACTTCTATTGTTGTGCTCTTTATTATTCGATCTCTTTCGGCTAAGTAATCCCTCTCAATGTATCCCGCAATCCTCTCCAAAGATGCTAATGAGTTTATCCAAAATTGCAACAACCTCTTAGCAATGGGATTAACATGATCTTGAACTCTCTCTCTTCTACATTCGTGGTTTCACTAGCTCCAGTATCTATGGTGACTAGAATTGCTGTAGGTGAGATAAGCGCTCACACATAACGTGATAGAGTTAGTTTTCTGTGAACCAGATTTACGGAGTAAACCTTTTGATCCCCCTTTAATTTAAACCCTAACAATACATAGGGTATAATAGGATTGGAAGGGGGACCACGTGGTTTACACTATGAACTCGGTTTACACAAGTATTTGTTAAAGTGATGACGAGAAGTAAGGTCTTAGCTCCTGCTATGTCTGAAGGCGTTGCCTATACTTATCCAATTGAGTGTCTTCATAGTAGGTTTTGAGGTAGTAGGGAAACAAGATGAGATCTTTCCGTGGGGTCAAATCAAGAATTAGCAAAATTGTTGTAGGGCTGCTCTGGATGAGTTCTAACTTAAAATGTGGTGCTGTCGGTCAAAGGATACCATTTATTTTTTTTCACGTGTACCAATGAGTACTATAATTTAATGTATAGTGGGTAGTTGTACGTTCGAGAAAATTCCTTAGAAGTGAGCACTTAAAATAGACGAACTATCGCTAAAAGTTGATCAAAACGTAATTTTCCTCAAATTCTAAATCTACAATAACTATGAATTTTTATGAGATATAGGAGTAAAGTTTTTTATTATTATATTTTGAATATTCAAAATGAAAAGTATACACCCTCAATCCACTAAATATGTACTATAATTGCGTTTTCCGAATAGTTTAAGAAATATAATAAGTATTTAAGGTGCAATGGTATGGAATTCTTCCATTTACTTTCCTAGAATTTAATTTAAAAATATGATAAATTATGTATTCCTTCCATCGTATTATTTTTGCATACTTTTCATTCCCGTTAATTGCATCACTTTAACATATTTTCAGTAATACTAATACTCATAAGATTAAGGGTTAATAGAAAATGTCTCTTTTCACTATTCAAAAATCAATACCACCATCCAAATAACTTTATATTTTTTTTGACCGAATTATGGTGTATGAGATTTCTTTTAATTAAAAAAAATAAAATTTAAACCTCTTTAATTTCCCCTGTTATCAATTTCTTCTTCTTCTTCAAAATAGACATAATTCATGACGACCATATCAGACTCATCATGCTTTCGCACAGTACTTAAACACAATTAATCTAATACTAACTATCTTAAAATAGTAATAGTACCTTTTTTGATCGGATGTTTGCCGGGTATTTAAAAGGTTTTACGACTACTTCTCACAACCAACCACACGCCTTGAGATGGATCAATCTCATTTCTTCAACAAACCATGACACAATCCTAGTTCGTTTCCTATATTGGATGTACGGGATACTGCTGCTACTTGTTTCAGACGGAAAATTTGGAGATTAAGGTTGTAGAAAAAAATGGAAGACTAAATGCTGGGGTAGTAGCCCAAGATTATTTATTTATTGAATTGAAATACCTTATTATATACTCATGCTAACTCCTCTAGCTACCATAGATAGCTAAAACATAATTACTCATGCAAAGGATAACTATTACTCTATCCGTCTTAACTTCAATTTCACAATTCCATTTTGATTTGTCCAAATTTCAATTTTACACTTCCATTTAAAAAGAAAAAAATAACTAACTAATATCCCTTTAACATATTTTAACTTCAAATTTGACATCACCTTTTAATACACATAACATACCTTTATCATTTATTTATTATCCAAAAAATACCATACTACCCAAAAAGTAAGTCAAAAAGTGAATTTTCTTAAACTCACTATCTACAGTAAACGTGAAGATGAATTTGGGACGGGGGGAGGATTACATGGTTTATTGAATGAGAAAACATGAGGGAATGTTCGATGCCTTCTGCTTCCTCCAACTCGCCTTGGACTTGAAATTCGAATCTGAATCTTTAAGCTTCATCTAGTATAAATATAAATTGAATCACAAAATTGTAACTGAACTATTTTAGAAAGTGGAGATTTGGGTGGAAGAAATCTCTATACAGATATGAAAGTCCTTCCCTCCTTTGCAAACACAAGTTAAACAGTAATCCCTCTCTATAAGCCACTTGAGGCACATCTTGTGATTTATATCCTCCACCAATCCCCAAGGCAGGGGCGGTAGGAGCCTCTAATGGTGGGGTACACCATGAAAGTCCTTCCCTGTAACAAAATGGATTACAAATCGCGAATTATTGTGCAACAATTATGCAATTAATTGATCAGTTGGTCTATATATTACGATATAAATATGCCAAATAAACAATACAACAAACTAAATTGTACTCATAGAGATGATGGCCAAAACAGTGCTCTCAGATGCTTCCACTATACCGCATCATCTACTTCGATTTCTTCAAGAAGAAAAGCTAATTCGTCCAGAAATGAAGAAGCAGAGAGGTTCTTCTTGGTGTTGGGAGACGTAGTGCACATAATTAAGTTATGGATATGAAAGTTTAAGAGTTTTCCCCTAAATTTTTAATAATTAATACTCCATTCATCTCAAGAATACTTCCACACTTTCCTTTCTTGTTCATTCTAAAAAGACTTGCATACCCCAAAAAAGAAAAAAAAAAATCAAAATTTACATTATTTCAAAAATCTCACATTCTTTTTACACATAATTTTGTTAAAGTAAACAATATTATACACTTTATTCAAATTAATTAAAAGCCCACTACTTTTTCTTATATCATTACATCAAAAGTTACTTTTTAACCGCGCATAAGTCAAGATATGTAATTCATTCCGGAATAGAGGGAGTATTAATAAAGGTTAAATTTATAAATGGGGGAGACTATTTGCACCTCCGGAATTGTTATTTGAACCCTAATTATTTATAAAATTAAAATATGGTAATGTAAGAAGTCATAAATACCCTTTTATAAATAATAAACTAAGATTAATTATAATTAAATTTCTAAATGCACACCAGTAAGATTTCTAAATGCACCCCAAAGTTATAATCACTAAAATACGATCAATCCTAAACCCTTCTGTATCAGAGTAGTATCGTGGAACAAACAAAAACTGAGAATGATGATCATACGGAACAAGCAATAATAGTAAAGGAGGAGAATAATCATGATGAGGTTGGTTTTTAATTTTAAAATTTAGAAGTTTTAGTTTGTAGAATATTAGATTATATCGTGATGTGTTGAATCAAATTATCATATTCCACTGCAACAAACAAATAGGGATTACGAAGGTTTAGGTTTAAATAGATTCACAAATAGAGATTGCGAGGGTTTAGGTTTGAATAGATTCAAATCGACTAATGCTAACATGCTGTTCGACTACAGAACTCGAACAATATATTCTGTTCGACGGATCAAATGTCAACATGCTGTTCGACTACAGAACTCGAACAGTTTATTCTGTTCGACTGCTTTGATCGAACAGTTGGGTCACGGTTGTAATCTGTTCGGTTCCTATAACCGAATAGATTTAAGTGTGTTCGGTTGTACTTACCGAACATATTTTTTTCTGAAAAGGGTAAGATTGTCCTAGCATGGGGTGCATTTAGTAACTTAAATATGTATTTTTTTAATTTAAATGAGATACATATAGTAATTGGGGTTCAAATAACAATTCTGGGGATGCAAATAGCCCGTCTCTTTGTAAATTTTTTAAAAAGTAAATAATAAAGTTAGAAAAAGTAAATTCTAAAATATGAAAGGGACATGATGGGAAAAATGTTTCCCTACTTTGATACTTTTAATATATTATAATATAATTATAATAATTATAATTATAATTATGATATGATATTTACCATCCGATAAAATTTAAGATTATATGGGGAGGTTTTGAGTAAGACTATCTCACAAATATTCTTACGTGAGACGAATATTAATCTAACACATTAATATATTTTTACTTTTAGAAAGGCGCTCCCCATCTCATAATTTTAATTCAATTTAAACGTGTTCATCCTAGGGATTGCAATGGGCCGGGGCGGGGCGGGTATAAGATGCCCCGCCCCGCACTCCTATACCCCCGCCCTGCCCTGCCCTGCCCCGCCCCGTCCCGTCCCGCCCCACCCCACCCCACCCCACCCCACCTTACCTTACCTTTTTTTTTATTTATAAATTATAATACATTCAAATAGAAAATTTTAAATTAAAATAAAATGAAGTAAATTTAAATTTTAAATAAATAATTAAACTTTATTTTTATTTTTAAAATTATTTTATTACATTATATATTTAATGATATATATAATATTGTATAAAATATTTTGTAATAGTTATATATAATTCTTATATATGATTTTTTTATTTAAGTTAAATAAAAATGTATGTATAATATTTAATATATATTAATAAATTATATTATATAATAAATATTTTAAATACAAAATTTTAATATTTTAGTAACGGGGCGGGGCGGGGCGAGGCTAGGACCCAGACCCGATCTGGCCCGTGCACGGGATGGGGCGAACCCGCCCCATTCTCTGTGCGGGGCGGGGTGGACTCGGCCCAATCGGGGCGGGCCACTCTCCGGACCAAGTTGTCATCCCTAGTTCATCCCATGATCCCCTTCCCTTCCTTAGCTCCTTTTTTCATTACTTTTTATATAAGAAATACTCTCTTGTGAGACGATTATATATGAGATAGTCGACCTATTAAAGTTTAATTATTATATAAGTAAAATATGATTAGTAGCAGTTAAAATATGTTTGTAGTGAAATATACTATAACACTTTAAAAACATATTTTAATTCATTATTCGTTATACTTAAAAAAATATACTTTAACTAATAATTAATATACTTTACCTTTATAATAATTATTATATTTTAACAATGGGTCGACCTTTCTCACAACTTGTTTCACATAATTACCATCTCATAAGAGACTTTGTCTTTATATAATACATTCATTGCATAATAAATTATTTTATTTAAATCTTATTTAATTAAAATATAAATATAAATATTAAAATACTCTCTTTATTTCACGTTAAGGTTTACGTTTTTCATTTTGATTTGTCCCAAGTTAAGGTTAATATTTTCGTTTTTGTCAAGTTGGACCCACATAAACAATTAATTATTTAATGTAGGGCCCACACACAACACTAATATAACTACATACTTCATATTAGATATTATTTCTTTCACCTCACTACATATTAAAATATTATATCTCTTAATCTACGCACAAAAAATAATCGTAAATGTTAACTCGGGATGGAGGGAGTATGAAATTTAATTTAATATATTGTTCAATGAATGAATTAAATTAAATGAATATTTTTTTCCTTCATAATTTTTTTTTCTTTTAAAAAAATAATATCATTGTTTGTTCATCATATAAATTATTTAGGCATGAAATGGTTCAATACATAATTATCAATTTTTATTCTTCATATAAATTATTCGAAATAATTCCTTCGAATGGATATCACTTACAGTTGAACAGGTATCACTATTTCTAGTGAATGTTATCACTTTTTGTTCTTCTTAAGAATTTTAAAATAATTCAATTGAATGAATATCACCTATACTTATTAGATATACCTTTTATTTAAAATATTATCGGTGTTTAGAATTGTTGGTGAAATAGTTTAATTGAACTATTATCACCTTTTTTTATTAGTTACATATCATTTTTTTTAAAAGTTATAATTTTTTATTCGTTATATAAATTATTCATGAAATAATTTATTGAATGAACATTACTTTTTATTGAAAAAGTTTTCACTTTTTATTTGTTAGATGAATTTTGAAATAATTCAAATGGTCGGATACCACTTTTACTTGATTATGTAAAACTTTTTATTAGAAATTTTATCACTTTTATTTAAACTTATAATTTAATTGTGAATTAATTTAATCATCAAATTTTCTTAATTAAATGTTACGTTTTATTGAAAATTATTATTAATTACATTTTATTCGTCCTGAAATAATTCAAATTAATGAATATCACTTTTATTTAGTTATTAATTATAAATGTGTAGTAAGTTGAATTATATTAATAGTAAGTTGGTGCATTAATATTGTTTTTGAGCCCCAAAAAGATATGTTAATTATTTTGGGTGGGTCCCACGTACTGAAAAGGCAAATATAACTCTTAGTGTCAGATGCTCAAAATGGATAAATATAACTCTTTTGACGAGATGGAGGGAGTATATAAGAGTTAAATTCATTTTATGCCCTATAACTAAGCAAAATTTTTATTTTTGTCCTAAAAAAAATAAGTGGTTCAATTTTGCCTTATAACTAACGAATCATTTCAATTTTTGCCCAATTTTCGTCGAAAAATGCGAATTTCGCTGGAATCTGCCACACCATGCTTCAATTTGGGGGTTTTCGGCAGGTCAACCCGACGTGATAATTTTGACTTTTTTTAGCCAATGAATCCGTCACGTCATATCCCACCTATTTATTTTTTTCGTTTCCATATCAGCATTAGAGTTAATTCATTTTATGTCCTGTAATTAAGTAAAACTTCAATTTTTACCTTAAAAAAGATAAGTGGTTCAATTTTGCCCTATAATTAACGAATTGTTTCAATTTTTGCCCAATTTTCGTCGAAAAACGCGAATTTCGCAGAAATCCGCCACGTCATGCTTCAATTTGGGGATTTCCGACTGGTCAATCCGACGTGACAATTTTAACTTTTTTTAGCCAATGAATCCGCCACGTCATATCCCACATATTTTTTTTCGTTTCCACATCAGCATAATATTTAATTAAATCATAATTATAAAATAAAAAAGAAAAATAAAATTCTACAGAGCACCTTTGAATTTTTGCATCATCAGTTCATACAGTCTGTAATCCATTCAAGCTAACGAACAATTGAAATTCTACAAATACAATTGAAGAGTAAAACAATTTTTGATTCAGAATTCGAATTACAGAATCCTAGGAGAAGTATTATAAAACAGAAAGGGTGAGAAAGTGACCTCTGAGTAAAATACTAAACTAGTAAAGAATCAGGTTCTTCTTGCTTTAAAATTTTAAAATATAAACTCTAAAAGAAAATTTGACTGCAATCCAGTTAATAAAAGGGGAGGGATTAATGGCAAAAGAAAAATTCCCTGTTCCAATATTCAACACTAGAAATCAGTATATTCCAGCATGTCAACATCAAAAGCCTCAAATTTATTGATTTAGTGATACACTTGAATAACAAATTAGAACATATTACACAAGCACGAGAAACACAACCTCCAAACAAAAATTAAATCAAACTCATGATTCGACGTCCTTGACGGCGAGATTAAGCAAAGTGGCGAGGGCGGCCTCATTGGCATCGGCGGAGTGGCAGTGGAAAATATCAACAAGAGCCCCAACGGCGGTAGCGCTGCGAGGTTTTAGTGAGGCGGCGAATCTCCTTGGGGGCCTGTAACCTCAAATCGAGGTCTTCAGATTAGAGAAGGAGGAAAAAAATTAGGTGGGATATGACGTGGCGGATTCATTGGCTAAAAAAGTCAAAATTGTCACATCGGATTGAGCAGCCGGAAACCCCCAAATTGAAGCATGACGTAGTGGATTCCGGAGAAATTTGCATTTTCTGACGAAAATTGGGCAAAAATTGAAATGATTCGTTAGTTATAGGGCAAAATTGAACCACTTATCTTTTTAGGGCAAAAATCGAAGTTTTGCTTAGTTATAGGGCATAAAATGAATTTAACTCTAATGTTGATTTGGAAACGGAAAAAAAAAGGTGGGGTATGATTCATTGGCTAAAAAAAGTCAAAATTGTCTCGTCGGATTGACTAGTTGGAAATCTCCAAATTAAAGCATGAAGTGGCGGATTCTGGTAAAATTCGCTTTTTTCGGCAAAAATTGGGCAAAAATTGAAACGATTCGTTAGTTATAGAGCAAAATTGAACCACTTATCTTTTTTAGGATAAAAATTGAAGTTTTACTTAGTTACATGACATAAAATTAATTTAACTTAGTATATAATTTAGTTGAACTTTGATTATATTGTTTGTAAAAAAAAAGGTTATATTTTTTTAATATTATATTATTGTAAGGATATTGGTATTATGTGTTCTTTTCAATTTTATGTGTTATCATTTTTCATTTGACAAAGATTTGTTTGAGATCGTCTCACATAATTTTTGATGTGAGATGTGAGATGTATAAAAAGTAATAATATCATCACATAATCTCAAATAATCAAGGATTAGGCGCTATTATAGTAAATTGTTATATATATATATATATGGTATAAGTGTTCAGAGTCAAAAAAAGAAATTTTCAGAGGTCCGTTCGACCAACCATTCTGATCGAACAAGCTCTCTAATTGTTACAATACGTAAATTTGATCTTCGAATTCTCATTCGACCTCTGTTTGACCTAGGTGGATGTTGTTCGACCATTCGTTCAAGTCGAACTGGGACGCACTTATGTCCAGATTCGTATTTTTACACTCCAAGTGCGTGTATGTGTGTGTTTTGTTGTGAAAAAGCCAAGAAAGATCACTTGGAGGGTCCATAAGTATACTTAGAAGATTCAAAAGGACACAATTCACCATTCATCATCTCCACTAACACAAAAGTCATAACCTACCTTCATCCACTCCATCCCGACATCCGTTCCGCCATCACTATGAAGATTCGTTTGTCGAATCAAATAGGAGAACCAAGAAGAAGATTCAAGACGGATCGAAGAGGAAGAAACGATCACGCTACGCCTAGAGTTTTCTTCAATTCTTATTCTTTTTTGTGATTTCCAGACTATGTATAAAATCTATCAAATCCCCATGTGTGTTGTCTATCACACCATGAGCTAGAACTATTTTGGTAGTTCCTAGGGTTTTGAATGTTTAAACTATTTGATTTGACTCTCTAGGAGAAGTTTGTCTTACGACTATAGTTGGATTATTTCATATTTGATTGCACTTTTGAACCTTTAATCATCATCGTTTTGTGCGTGTTCAATTGTTATATGAATGTCTGAACATTTTTTTTATTGTTGATTGGGCACATTCATGACTGACTAGGTTGCATGTTATAATTCTAAGGAAGTGACCAATACTCCCAAGGCTTCATTAGAGCTGTTGAATATGCATGTTTATTATATTGCATACACTTTGTGGATTGATAAGCAAGACTAAGTATGTAATTGTATAGTAGTATCTAAAAAGGGAGAACATATTCGGATTCAAGTACCAACCACGGGGGAAAGAATTGATACTGTGAGTACGTAAAAAGGGGGTAGAATTAGATCTCTTGCTCTGAGGTGATAAACCAGATTTACATGCTAATTTACTTGTGTTTATAGAGTGAATTAGTATATATTTGTGATTAATCCTAATCCTTCTGGAAGAGTTTGCCTCGGATACTTAGAGAGTTAGATTGAAGAGTTTAAACTAGAATTCCGTAAAGCTACATATTCTTCATACTTGAGAACACTTCGAATTTCTTCTAGTAAATTTGATTTTAGTTCTTTAGTTAATCTTAAGTTTAATACATAATAATTTGATTCTCAAAATCTTATTGAAAATTCATGTTAATTAACTTAGTAAATAGTTTATTAGTAGTACTCTGTCCTTTGTGTTTGATATTTAATTTAATCGCTTCTTAAGCTACGATTGCATCCTTAATACTTGGGGATTAGTTGTGCATAACAGTAGTCGCAAATTGCGTGTGTTGTCATATAGTCGTGTGTAGAGTCGCAAAGAGGGTTGAAGGTGTAGTCACAGAAGAGATCGCATATTATGATTAATTATGTCCAAAATTTAAATAAAGTTGCATTTTTCTAAAATGAATTATTAAAAGTGTCATTTTTTTTTCTCTATACACCTTTAAAATAAAATAAAATAGGTAGATTCATAAATATGCGGTAGAAGGCATTGGTGAATGATGATGACGAGTTCAAAATTTGATGAGAACCTTGATACAATGTGGTTCCTTGAGCATCTGAAATGCGGTGTTAATGTCTTCAAGTGGGCATTGATGCGTAAGAAGCGTATCTAAATTTTGAATTTCCTGCAGCAGAACAGAGGAGGGGAGAGATTAAGTAATGGATGAATTGAATAAGGTTAGTTTAGCATAAATTCAGAGGGAGAGGAGTGTACGCTGTGGATGCATTTCCGGATAATTAGAGGAAGGTCAGATTGAACCCTAACCCCACCGAAAATAGCGTATTTAAAGGTGGTGCAGGCGAGCAAGGCATGGAATGCGATGTCCACAGTTTTATCGGTACCCGCTCCAAGCATGATGATTTTCCCTACGCCAACCTTGGAAGCCCGAACAGCTTCATTCACCAACCCACCAACTCCTGTGCACTCGAAGCTGTAGTCCACTCCGGCGCCGCCTGATTAGCTCCCACACGGAGTCGCCCTCCTCCCAAAAGCCTCCCCCGTACGGCGCTTCGCCCCGTTTATGTCGACCCCAATGATCTGGGCTGCCCCCTGAAGTCGACCCCAATGAGAGGGTAGGTGGTGCATAGATTGGTGTTTCCGGATCGGCAGTTGTCGCACGAATCCTTGCACTCACCCAAGTATGTTGGGATCACCACATCTCCTTCTTTCACCTGCTTCACGCCTTCTCTCACGCTCTCCACCACTCCCACACCTTCGTGCCCCAAAACTCGAGGAAACAGAGCCTAGTGTTGTTACTTATTATATGTATTAATACTAACAATTGTATAATTGCTGGATTGGACTGGACGTACCGAGGGGAAGCCTCTGCAGCTGAGCACGTCAGTATGGCAAATGCTGGCAAACACCATCTTCATTCTCACTTCTCCGGCTTTTGTATCTCTTCCAACCTGGGGACCTCATTTTCCCTCCAGATTACAGCCGCTGCACACACCCATCCAATAATTAATTCACTCTTATAATCACTACTCAAGTAGATAGTAGAGAGAGAGAGATCTAGATACAGAACCTCTACAAGTTACAGTAGACGGCGATGACATTTATGTTGGATTAGAGCTGGGAGACAATTACAATGGAGAATAACAGAGTATTTATGTGGATGTGTCATGTCAAGAAAGGGCTCGTTCCTCGCGTGCGCCAATTTAATTTAATTTAACTATCCCTGTACTCTGTTTAATTTCTCCCTACATTCAATTTCAATCCATTTAACTCAACACCTCCAATTCCAACTCATATTATCATATCTAGTCACATTCTGTTGACCCACTTAAATTTTTATCTACCACTTATTTTAAATAAAAGTTCATTTTAATAGTTGGAAGCAAAAACTGGAATAAATTAGAAAATGATGAAACGTTTATTCTGATTGACATTTTGTATGTGAGAATATAAACTTAACTAAATTTATCAAATAAACATCACTTACGATTTAATTATTAACTAACTGTAAAACTTTTGAATTAATTTATTTGTATTATTTGGTTGAATGATGATGGAAAAACAAGTGCTGTCCCAGTTCCACTCCCACTAAAAATCTAAGTTATATGGTTCCTAACCCATCCCTGTCCCACTAGTACGAAAACAACGTATTAAGTTTTTATTTACTCCCTCCATCCCTCGCTAGACGCTTTTGCTTTTTGATACGTGGATTAAAAAGTATTATTATTTAATGTGTAGTGGGCAGTTGTATCAGTGAGAGTGTGAGTTTCATATTTTAATTGTATTAGTGGGTGTGTGTGGGTACCATGTGTAAAATGTATAAAATGTTCTTAAAGGTGCGAGAAGGGAAACACAAGTTTTAGTACCAAGACTATAAGAGGATATACCACAAGTAAACTGCAACGCTTGTCATATCTGATACACAATTGCATGTAGTGCCTTGTCGTAGTGGGAGGGTTGTTTTACAACATGATAGATTTATGTTTTGGGAGAGTCGAGAGACTTGATCTCTAGCAAACATGAAATCAGCCCATGGACACGACAAAACACTACGTGATTGAAATGCAATTTCTTAGCAAGTTGCAAAATCATCTCTGGGAGCTTGTAGAACTATCAAATGGTGTAAAAGCCATTGGATGTGTGGCTCTACAAAATTAAAAGAGGATCGGTCACATTATGTCGATCCAGATTCTTTTATTTGTTGCTACTCATATTAAATATGAGGTATGAAAAATAGATGTCAAGACAACTTTCCTGATTGGAAGTCTTGAGGAAAACATCAATGTGAAGCAACCAGAGTGATTCATTGCATAGAGCTAAGAGCATTTTGAGTGTAAGCTTAAAAGTGTCCATCGATGGACTAAAGCAAGCTTCAAGATCATGAACATCCGTTTTGATAAGGAAATCCAGTCAAATGGATTTAATCAATGCTCGGATAGATCTTGTGTATTGAAAAGAATGACGGAAACGTGGTGGTATTTCTTGTATGTATGTAGATGGTATCTTGCTCATTGGAAACAATGAAAGAGTATTGTCGGGCGTATGTGTATGATTAATAAAGCAGTATGAAATGAAGGACTTAAGAAAAACAAAATATATCCTTTTCATCACGGTAATACGGATCACAAGAAGGGATGTTATGCTTGTCTCAAGCGTCATAAAATGATACAATCCTTACTCGTTTTAGCATATGACTTTATCTAAGGTTTTGTGTCTTGAGACATAAAAGAAGATAAAATAGATAAAGGCGGTTTCCTATACTTCGACAATAAGGAAGTTTAATCTATTGAATGCTGTGTACAAAATTGGACATCTGTATTGCCAATGGTATAGTCAATGGGTATCAAGGTAACCCAGTACAAGAACATTGAATTATGGTAAGACATATTTGAAGTGCCTGAAGAGGACTGAAAATTATATGTAAGCTTACATGAATAATTCATTACTTCTTGGCGGTGACTTAGACTCGAATTTTCAAATCATAGGGACAGCAGTAAATCCACCTCACAGGTTATGTGTTTGATGGAAGTAGATCCATACTATGGAGGAGTGTCATAAAGAAATATATTTCGGACTCCACCATAGAAAGATGATAATATTGGAGTTTAATGGCAGCCAAAGTATCTGTATGGTTCTAGAAACTTCATAGTGGACTTAGATGTGATTCTGAGTTTGCCCAAGGTTATCACAATTAATTGTGATAATAATGGTGCAGTTACAAACTTGAAGAAATCACGAGTCCATAAGAAAATTAAACACATTGATAGATAGTACTACCTGATACGAGAAATCGTATGACGAGGGGAAGGTTGTTGTCGCCTAGATTGCATCGGATGATAACCTAGTAAATCCTTTTACAAGGACCTTAAGGTGAGAGCTTTTAATGGTCAAGTAGTGAGAGTGGTAATCAGATGTATGGCAGCAGATATGGCAGCATAGTCTTTTAGTATAAGTGAGAGATTGTCGGATTGTATACTAAAAGTCTTGCTTTTGGTATGAACAATATTTATGATAATATTTGAAATGAGAATCATTTGATCAAACGTTTGCAATAATAATGTTGTTGCAAAAGTCCATTTACTTTATGCTGTAGATAATGTTGTGTGCGGCGTCACACGGAAGATCATATTATCGGCTCCTTATAAAGTATAAACAGATGTTTACAATCGAGATAGATGGGGATTATCTATCAGCATGGTTGTGGTGTGATTTGGTATTAGTCTGTCTTGATTATAAAATTACACTAGTGCACTTTGAGTGTATTGAGCAGGACCGCCGTTGAGATCGTTCGGTTTATATTGACTATATAATAGAACTTGATCTCTGTTATTATGGAAGTTCGTACTCTTAATCCCTATACAATAACCTCGACACGTAAGCCAATATTTATTTCTCTAATTCATCAATGGGTGAGATTTAATAGTTAAATCAATATACTCGGTGAGTTAGGAGATGGTGTTGTCTCTATGGTGTGCTGTTAATTATAGAACGAATCCGTGTCCTAAAGGAATTGGTTGATGATGTCCCCTTGAGAAGCTCATAAGGATTATCATGTAAACCCTGCAGGTGAATTTATTCCGGCATGATAATAAGGTTGAGTAGTACTACTCTCGGTAAATATATTAATTAATGGAGTTGTCAGTAACTTAATTAATTAGTGGGCATTGAATCTTAAACACGGGGAGTTTAACGGACTCATAATAAGAAGGAACCCATAAACGTAATTTGGGATTAGGGTGGCAGTGCAATAATATTTCTTTAGTGGAATGATTTATTATTATTGGACTGAAGTATAAGTTTTGGGCTAAACTTTGATGCTTAAGCCTAATGGGAGGCCCAAATCCTAATTTCTCCTCCTGGTCACTGTTGTAGTCTATAAATAGCCAACCTCAACAGCTCATCGATAACACACAACACACGAAAGAATCGTGAGAGTGAGAGGAGCTGTAGATTGAGTTCTCCTTGGTGATCGTTGCCCACACAACGTCAAGGAGAGACTTAGAAATACAATAGAAGATCGAAAGGTCGTTCACTGTTCATCCTCTACATCAAACCCGGTGAAAGGTAATTCTGCTCTCATACTTCTACTGCAATAGAATTATATGAAGTCCTAACGGTTCACGCTAGCCTAAAGATCCAAACGCCAACAGTAATGATGGCCGACACTTTAACTATTGAAGAACAGTTAGCAAGTATTATGAAAGCTATAGAAGGGCTCGCAAAACACACACAGACATAGAGACACATTCAAGTACTCGAAGACGACAATGCTCTGAAGAGATTGAAGCACGAGCAACGCTCCTCAAGATCTTCAAGGCAAGAACGGTATACGATTTGGGATCAAGGTGTTTAGCCCCCCAAATAAAGTGTTCTTCATACACTAAGTTCTTTAGTGTTCTTCGAGTCAAGAATGACATACGACCCGGGATTAAGGTGCTAAGCCCCCCAGATCGAGTGTTTCTCACAGCAAGCACGTTTAATCCAAACAAATGCTCAACGCCTCTGAATAAACGTTACAAAGTCCCAAATTTTAGTCCAGACAAGCTTCAACTGAAGATTCAACTCAATACACAAAATCAGCGCAGACAACACAGTCGGCGCGGTCAACACAACAAAGTCAAAGTCAAGTCAAGCCAAATTGGTTCGAGAGAAGAATCAGAGGATTAATAGAGATTGTTTCCTAAATTATTAAGTTCAATCCAACTGGATTATTATTGTAATTCATTTGTATTTATTTTATTATAAATATAAAATTTGTTGTTATAAATTTTAGCACGCCCAGTGGAACGGTCTCTACCTCTCATCTCTTCTCTCTACAACTTTGAAGATACAAAATGACTCATGTCAAGATCACAGTGGGAGGACACATGCTTCCAAGCTCTCCGATTCATTGAGTGAACATGTTGTTGTTGTTACAAGGAGCATGTCAAAGAAAGCTTAGTCGGGGACCTCATCTGGATCCAACACTTCGGTTGAGGAGACTTTGAGAAAACAATCACCCATGAAAGAGTGGTGAAAATATTTTTGCTTGTTCAACTCCTCATTCAACGCCAAGCTCGCCATCTGCCTCAGCTGTAGCTGCAGTGATGACAATAAATGCTATGACCATTGAGGAACAGCTCACAAGTATAATGAGAGACATTGAAGGACTCAACAAGCACATGGAAGCTCAAGATGTAAAAATCTCCGTACTTATGAAGAAAATAGATTGTGCGGAGGCAAGCCATTCAAATAAGAAACAAGTTGAGGATGAACATGAGGGGGAGGACTCCGCTAAACAACATCCATCTGAATCGAATCAAGTTGAAGAAGATATACAAGTTTCAGCTGACAAGATGCTTCCTATCAACCAACTGAAAAATATCGTGATAGAGACGATAAAAGACAAGTTTGAAGGGAGTTCCAAATCTTTTGTTTGCTACAAAAAGCCACATACAAAGAGAATTGACAACTTGAAGATGCCAGCTGACTACCAACCTCCAAGGTTCCAACAATTCGATGGCAAAGGCAACCTAAGACAGCATGTGGCACACTTCGTCGAGACATGCAATGATGCTGGGACGTACGAAGATCACATGGATAAACAATTTGTTCGATCTCTAAAAGGAAATACCTTTGATTGGTACATCAACTTGGAATCCGAATCCATTGACAGTTGGGGGCAAATGGAAAAAGAATTCCTCAACCATTTCTATAGCACGCGAAGAATTGTTAGCATGATGGAGCTAACAAATTATAATATCTTAGTTCAACTAGATTTTTTTTAGAAAGCCCAAAACCTATTTATTTATTTTTATAGCCCAAAAGGCAAGCCCAATTAAGCCCAACTAGATTTTTTTTAGAAAGCCCAAAACCTATTTATTTATTTTTATAGCCCAAAAGGCCAGCCCAATTAAGCCCAACTAGATTTTTTTTAGAAAGCCCAAACTTATTTATTTATTTATTTTGTGGCCCAAAGTTTCAGCCCACTTAAATGGCCTGATATATAATTAGTAAGGCTAAAGTTAAAAAAAAAGAGAGAAGAACGGGAGAAGAAAAGCAAAAGAGGGGAAAGAAGAGAGTGAAGAGGAGAAACCCTTGTTGATCAAATTCTCCCTTACAACCCTCATCCTAGGTGGTTTCTAAGTTGTTTTGAGGTAAGTGGTGTGTGAATTAAGCTTCCTTCTTCCATGATTTTGTAATTTTGTGGGGTTTTTCTTTTTGGTATGTGGGTAATTTGCAGACTGTTCGAACTGATTTTGACATAGCTATTGCCATCGAAACTTTGCAAACTTAATTTTTTACGTAGCTGAGCTCGTTAGCTTTCCGTAGCCACTTGAAATGCCTCAATCCGATTATTCTACAATTAGTTATGATTTTTCTCGTAAACTGCCGCTAGCTGGAAAATTTCAGAAATTTTATGTCGAATTCAAACTTATTTTTTTTATCGTTTCGTTTAGTTAATGTATTGAAACGGTTATATGGGATTGGGAACTGATGTTAAGGAGTTACATGCCATTTTTATTTAATATCGACTCGTTCGAACTCGATTAGGATTTGTTTTTAGCAATGAAAGGGATGTTAACGCTAATAGTTAGTTATATTTAATTTGTCATTAATTGCTCATCTCCTTTCTAGGTAAAGAACCATCGACGAAGGGCAAGGGACCGACTTCAGATTCCGGAGAGAGTTAATCACTTCCTTGTGAGTTGATAATTCGGGAACGCCTTCTCTTGTGGGAAGTGTGGACCCTCGATAAATGTGCATTTATTTTAGTTTTAGTTAATTGATAAGAAAATTATTTGGTATTGTGTTATGTGGTAAAGAGCCTGATTGGCTCGATTGCTCTGGTTAGAGTCATGTTAGCCATTTTATGAGTATTATTGATTTCTGGTTATTCTTGTGTGCCAATTAAGACTCTAACTTGAGTCGTTATTCAAATTATGATGCACATGCATATGTATGCCTGGTACCAAGGTTAAGTAGCCCGAATTGGTCACGGTTCGGGTGAGTTGGAGCGACATTGGTTAAGTAGCCCGAATTGTCGCGGTTCGGGTGAGTTAGAGTGACAACCAAGTTGCCCGGGATTGGCAAACCCGGGTGAGTTAGATCTAACGGGGCACCTGTCCATTTGCCAAATACTGATATTCTGGAGGGTGATCGTTAGATGGATTAGTCTACTATAGACTCAGTCAACGTCACCGGTGTGGGACATGCATGTCATATATGTTTATATGTTTGATCATTTCAAGTATTCACGTCGATATTGAATTGTGAACTTTAGCACTTGGCGTGTTGAGAAAGAATATTAATGTGCATTTTATCTAGAGTAACGGTGACGGGCTTGGACTGTCTCTCGACGGAGAGCTCAGTTCGAGGAGGATATTGACAACCCACGCGTCTTTTATGTGATAACATGTTTGAACTAATTGTGTTATTCGTAAATGTGCACTAAGGTTTTTATTTTCATTAATATGTATACTGAGTGAGAAATAGTTATTGTGGGACGAAATGTGGGATTTTATGTTATGAACCGCAAGTGGAATACATGCTTCGTATAAGGGTCGGGGTGACCGGCTTATCACCTCACTGAGCTAGTGGTTTTGCTCACCCCCCATCATTCTTTCCTTTTCAGGCTGTTGATATCGTTTTGGTTGGAGGTTTTCCTATCGTTTGCTCGTCATCCAATCCGTGTTTTGGGTACTTTCTCTTTTATGTAAATTGACGGATTCATTGGCGAGATTGTATAGTTTATATTTGGTGACCCCCTTGATGTTATTTTTGTACCTTCGCGATGTTATATCGTTCATGTATATTTTCTTTAAACTAAGTTACACCGTTGTATTTTGTACCTTTGTAAATCCTTGTTGATACTTTTTGAGATGATGTCCTCGGGTTGTACCCGTTGTTATCAGTTGTTCAACTCTACAGGTACTTGATAGCAAGCCTTACGTTTTCTATAAACTTTGTGGAGTGGAGTGCACCCATTCTGCGAAATTTATGGTTAACGTGGCGGTTGTCGCATTCTGTCTGGGGTCGGGGCGTGACAACTTTCTTGGTATCAGAGCCTGGTTTTATGATTCTCATTCTTTTTGTGTCAAGCCAATGAGTCCAACTTTGTTTCTATGTCATCCTAAGGTATCGTATTGCCTTGACGTTGACCTTGTATTTTCTTTCCTTTCTTCCTTTCAGTCATTATGGCACCTCCAGTTCGTCGTCGAGGTCGAGGTCGAGGACACGCTCCTCGTGATCCTCCGAGTCCTCTACTCTCTTCTGTTCCTCGTGGACCTCGAGGACATGTTTCTTCTGATCATGTCATTCCTCCGACGGTTACGGACCCTATCGATTCTGATCATAGGGTGCCAGTTTCCCATGTAGAGCAACCACGGGCCCAGTTGCGGGTTGAGCACATGATGACACCCGAGCAGTACCAATTGTATTATGATCACATTCGAATACATGGTGTTCCACCACCTACAACGGCTCATACAACTACGACTGTCACTGAAGAGGTTCTTCGTGCTAATGAATCGATTCGACCTACATCTAATGTACCAGTTTTTACTCCAGAAATGGCTTTAGGAGGTTCGGCTTCTCGAGGTGCACTTTTTATACCTGATTTGGTGAAAGCAGTTAAAAACATGGGGACTTCGAAATTTGATGGTGCAAGAGATGCTTCTAAAGAGGGGGCATGGTTAAAGGAGATTACAGAGACCTTTGACACCTTGATGATTGAAGAATGTTATCGTGTGGTCATTGCGACCAAGTTGTTAGGCCCAGATGCACGACGATGGTGGCAGAATCTAAAA
The DNA here is from genome assembly GCA_023678885.1 of Pogostemon cablin. NCBI lineage: Eukaryota > Viridiplantae > Streptophyta > Magnoliopsida > Lamiales > Lamiaceae > Pogostemon > Pogostemon cablin. The sequence continues at coordinate 18,177,641 of CM042984.1, forward strand.
GAGACATCTTCGGTTACTATTACGTGGGCTATCTTTGTGGAACGATTCAAAGATCGATACTTCTCTCAGTACATCAAGGATCAGAAGAGAAAGGAGTTCTTCAACCTCTTTCAAGGCATTATGTCGGTCGTTGAGTACGAAAGCAAATTTCTGGAATTGCGAGAATTCGCTCCTGAGTCATATACGACGAGAGACTTATGCAAGAGATTTGAAGATGGTCTTAATTTAAATATTCGAGATCGCATCAAGTCCGGAGACAAGTACGAGAGTCTTGACGATCTCGTAGAAGAAGCCCTGAGGGTAGAAGGTTTAGTTCAGGTGAGACATAAGCTTGCAGAACGATCTCAAAAGAAAAGGCAAGGGAGCGCATTTCCAGGAAATGCATCGAAGGTGTATAGGGGTGTGGGATCTTCGCGTGACGCACCAAGTTCGGCATCTATTAGTTTTTCTCAACCTCGGGAGCAGTTTAGTAGAGGCGGGAGCAATGTCTCGGGATCAGTTGGTGAAAATCGCAAGTGCCAGAATTGCCTAAAATATCATGACGGCCCCTGTAAGGCTCCTCAAGTATGTTTTCAGTGTCGACAGCCGGGGCATATGCGAAGTTCTTGTCCTCAGCTTATGGGAACGAGCAGTCAGGGTTCTGGTCAGCTTCGTGGTAAACTAACATATTCTACACCCAGAGATACTCGATCTGCAGTTACCAGAGTGCCCGATGCCTCAAGCGGCCCTAGTACTCAATCACCTATGCAAGGAAGGAAGCAAACTAGAGTATTTCATATTTCCCAAGAAGAGGCTCGCTCAGATCCGAAGGTTGTGACAGGTAATTTATAATTTGAGTATTTTCACATGCTAAATCTAACCCCGCCTTGTTATGCCACTTGATTACGAATAAAACATTCGTAAGAAATTCTATCTTTTCAAAATTTTAAATCACAATCTCACCTAATATTGCTTTTTTAGGCCATGTGTTTGTGGGAGACCATCAGGTCTACGCTTTATTTGACCCAGGTTCTGATAGGTCTTATATCCGAGATGATCTTACTGCGATCTTAGATTATCCTATCTCTCATTTGTCACCTGGAATCATCGTTCATACCCCTCTTGGAGAGCGTCTAATTCGTGATTCGGTATTCCTTGGTTGTCCATTGAAGATCAAAGATGTCATTTTAGAGGCTGAATTGATACCATTGCCTTTGATTGATCTTGATGTTATTCTTGGCATGGATTGGCTTTCTTCTCATCATGCAATTCTCGATTGCCACGAGAAGCTTGTTATTTTTCGTAGACCAGGATTCTCAGAACTTGTTTTTGAGGGTAAATTTCAAACGAGATCCCTCTCTTTTATTTCAATGTTGACTGCGCATAAATTAATGCGTAAGGGTTGTGAGGCATTCTTGGCATTTGTCATCGATACTTCTCTTTCTGAAACTAAACTAGATGACATCCCAATCGTGAATGAATTTCCTGATGTCTTTCCCGAAGACTTACCAGGACAACCTCCGAATCGAGAGATTGATTTTTTCATTGACGTACTTCCTGGAATCACACCTATATCGATTACTCCATATCGAATGTCGCCTGCTGAGCTTAAGGAACTCCAGACACAACTTGGGGAATTATTGGAGAAGGGTTTCATACGACCTAGCACATCTCCATGGGGTGCTCCAGTTCTTTTTGTCAAGAAGAAAGATGGATCACTTCGTCTATGTGTCGACTACCGTCAATTGAACAAGGTGACAATCAAGAACAAATATCCTCTTCCAAGAATCGATGATCTGTTTGATCAATTACAAGGAGCAACTGTGTTCTCAAAAATTGATTTGCGATCCGGTTATCACCAACTCAAGATTAGGGAATCTGATATCCCTAAGTATGCTTTTCGAACCAGATACAGTCATTTTGAATTCTGTGTTATGCCTTTTGGACTCACAAATGCTCCTGCAGCTTTTATGGATCTTATGAATCGGGTCTTTCGGCCGTACTTAGATAAGTTTATCATCATCTTCATTGATGACATTCTTATTTATTCTAAATCGGACGACGAGCATTCTCATCATCTAAGAATTGCTCTGAACATTCTCAGAGAAAATCAGCTTTATGCTAAATTCTCGAAGTGTGAATTTTGGCTTCGCGAGGTAAGCTTTTTGGGTCATCACATTTCTAAAGAAGGAATCTACGTCGATCCAGTGAAGATTCAAGCTATACTAGATTGGGAGAGTCCAAAGAATGTGACAGAGATTCGTAGTTTTCTGGGATTAGCTGGATATTATCGACGGTTTGTCAAAGACTTTTCGTTATTGGCTTCATCTTTGACTAAATTGACTCGGAAAGGGGTAAAATTTGAATGGAGTGAAGAATGCGAGGAAGCATTTCAAGAATTGAAAAGACGACTCGTTTCAGCTCCTATTCTTGCTTTGCCAGACCCAGCGATTGGAGAATTTACCATTTATAGCGACGCCTCGAGACAAGGATTAGGATGTGTTCTCATGCAAGAAGGAAAGATTATTGCCTACGCTTCAAGGCAATTGAAGAAGAACGAAGAAAATTATCCTACACATGATTTAGGGTTGGCTGCAATCGTCTTTGCATTGAAGATATGGAGGCACTATCTGTATGGTGCAACTTGTCGGGTTTTCACTGATCACAAGAGCTTAAAGTATATCACCACGCAAAAGGAGCTCAACCTCAGGCAAAGGCGATGGATGGAGTTGATTAGTGACTATGACTTAGTCATCGATTATCATCCTGGCAAGGCGAACGTTGTTGCAGATGCTCTGAGTAGAAAGTCTTCTACCTCACTTGCTTCAATTCAATCTTTTTATCTTCCTATGTTGGAGCAATTTAAATCTTTACACATTTCGCTCGATTGTGAAAAGTCTAATGATTCTGCCTTAATCGCCAAATTCGAGGTTAGACCTACCTTGTTCGAGAAAATTCGAGAAAGACAATCACACGATGTTTATTTACAACAGAAGATGGCGAAGCTAAATCAAGGAAAAGAAACAGAATATCAAATTCGGGATGATGGACTTCTTACTTTTAAAAATCGTGTTTGTGTTCCATCAGAACTTGATGTTCGTAGAGCTATTCTTGAGGAAGCCCATTCTTCAGCCTATGCTATGCATCCTGATAGTACCAAAATGTATAGAACACTTCGGGAGCATTATTGGTGGCCAGGTATGAAACGGGACACTACTGAATTTGTATCAAAGTGCTTATCTTGCCAACAGATTAAAGCGGAACACCAAAAACCAGCCGGCATGCTTCAACCACTACCTATTCCTGAGTGGAAATGGGAAAACGTCACAATGGATTTTGTTTCTGGTTTACCTCGAACCCAAAAGGGTCATGACTCAATTTGGGTCATTGTCGATCGTCTGACGAAATCGGCACATTTCTTTCCAGTGCATACCAACGAATCTTTAGAGAAACTTGCCAAGTTATATGTCGATGAGATCGTGAGATTGCACGGAGTACCAGTGTCAATCATAACTGACGGTGATCCAAGATTCACTTCCTGTTTTTGGCCTAGTTTGCAGAAAGCGCTAGGTACAAAATTACTATTCAGTATCTCGTTTCATCCACAGACTGATGGACAGTCAGAGAGAACTATACAGACACTAGAAGACATGTTACGTGCAGTGGTGTTGAATTTGGGAGGTAGCTGGGATAAGTACGTGACTTTGGTGGAGTTCACTTATAACAACAGTTATCATTCAAGCATTGGAATGCCCCCGTACGAAGCTCTGTATGGCCGAAAGTGTCGAACACCACTCTTTTGAGATGAGGTTGGCGAGAGACAAATCGAACAAGTAGAGCTTATCGAAGATGCAAAGGCAAAAATACAACTTATTCGAGACAGACTTAAGGCAGCGCAAGATCGACAGAAAAGTTACGCAGATAATAGGAGGCGCGATTTGGAGTTTAATGAAGGGGACAAAGTTTTTCTGAAAGTTTCTCCATGGAAGGGCGTGTTGCGATTCCGCCGTCGAGGAAAGTTGAGTCCAAGGTATATTGGCCCGTTTACGATCGTGCAAAGGATTGGTCGTGTCGCGTATCGACTTGACCTACCATCGGAATTGTCGAAGATTCACGATGTCTTCCATGTCTCTATGCTTAGAAAATATGAACCAGATCCTTCGCACGTGCTCAAAGATCCCCCAGTTGTATTAAAGGAAAATCTATCGTACGAAGTACAACCTGTTCAAATTGTAGATCGCCGAGAGAAAATGCTTCGTAACAAATCCATTCCTATGGTGAGAATTCTATGGAGAAGTGATCTAATTGAAGAAGAAACATGGGAACCAGAGTCAGTCATGCGTCAACACCATCCAAATCTCTTTTCATATCTAGGTACGTTTATGTTTCGAGGACGAAACTTTTTGGAGGAGGGGATACTTTATAATATCTTAGTTCAACTAGATTTTTTTTAGAAAGCCCAAAACCTATTTATTTATTTTTATAGCCCAAAAGGCAAGCCCAATTAAGCCCAACTAGATTTTTTTTAGAAAGCCCAAAACCTATTTATTTATTTTTATAGCCCAAAAGGCCAGCCCAATTAAGCCCAACTAGATTTTTTTTAGAAAGCCCAAACTTATTTATTTATTTATTTTGTGGCCCAAAGTTTCAGCCCACTTAAATGGCCTAATATATAATTAGTAAGGCTAAAGTTAAAAAAAAAAAGAGAAGAACGGGAGAAGAAAAGCAAAAGAGGGGAAAGAAGAGAGTGAAGAGGAGAAACCCTTGTTGATCAAATTCTCCCTTACAACCCTCATCCTAGGTGGTTTCTAAGTTGTTTTGAGGTAAGTGGTGTGTGAATTAAGCTTCCTTCTTCCATGATTTTGTAATTTTGTGGGGTTTTTCTTTTTGGTATGTGGGTAATTTGCAGACTGTTCGAACTGATTTTAACATAGCTATTGCCATCGAAACTTTGCAAACTTAATTTCTGTACGTAGCTGAACTCGTTAGCTTTCCGTAGCCACTTGAAATGCCTCAATCCGATTATTCTACAATTAGTTATGATTTTTCTCGTAAAATGCCGCTAGCTGGAAAATTTCAGAAATTTTATGTCGAATTCAAACTTATTTTTTTTATCGTTTCGTTTAGTTAATGTATTGAAACGGTTATATGGGATTGGGAACTGATGTTAAGAAGTTACATGCCATTTTTATTTAATATCGACTCGTTCGAACTCGATTAGGATTTGTTTTTAGCAATGAAAGGGATGTTAACGCTAATAGTTAGTTATATTTAATTTGTCATTAATTGCTCATCTCCTTTCTAGGTAAAGAACCATCGACGAAGGGCAAGGGACCGACTTCAGATTCCGGAGAGAGTTAATCACTTCCTTGTGAGTTGATAATTCGGGAACGCCTTCTCTTGTGGGAAGTGTGGACCCTCGATAAATGTGCATTTATTTTAGTTTTAGTTAATTGATAAGAAAATTATTTGGTATTGTGTTATGTGGTAAAGAGCCTGATTGGCTCGATTGCTCTGGTTAGAGTCATGTTAGCCATTTTATGAGTATTATTGATTTCTGGTTATTCTTGTGTGCCAATTAAGACTCTAACTTGAGTCGTTATTCATCTTATGATGCACATGCATATGTATGCCTGGTACCAAGGTTAAGTAGCCCGAATTGGTCACGGTTCGGGTGAGTTGGAGCGACATTGGTTAAGTAGCCCGAATTGTCGCGGTTCGGGTGAGTTAGAGTGACAACCAAGTTGCCCGGGATTGGCAAACCCGGGTGAGTTAGATCTAACGGGGCACCTGTCCATTTGCCAAATACTGATACTCTGGAGGGTGATCGTTAGATGGATTAGTCTACTATAGACTCAGTCAACGTCACCGGTGTGGGACATGCATGTCATATATGTTTATATGTTTGATCATTTCAAGTATTCACGTCGATATTGAATTGTGAACTTTAGCACTTGGCGTGTTGAGAAACAATATTAATGTGCATTTTATCTAGAGTAACGGTGACGGGCTTGGACTGTCTCTCGACGGAGAGCTCAGTTCGAGGAGGATATTGACAACCCACGCGTCTTTTATGTGATAACATGTTTGAACTAATTTGTTATTCGTAAATGTGCACTAAGGTTTTTATTTTCATTAATATGTATACTGAGTGAGAAATAGTTATTGTGGGACGAAATGTGGGATTTTATGTTATGAACCGCAAGTGGAATACATGCTTCGTATAAGGGTCGGGGTGACCGGCTTATCACCTCACTGAGCTAGTGGTTTTGCTCACCCCCATCATTCTTTCCTTTTCAGGCTGTTGATATCGTTTTGGTTGGAGGTTTTCCTATCGTTTGCTCGTCATCCAATCCGTGTTTTGGGTACTTTCTCTTTTATGTAAATTGACGGATTCATTGGCGAGATTGTATAGTTTATATTTGGTGACCCCCTTGATGTTCTTTTTGTACCTTCGCGATGTTATATCGTTCATGTATATTTTCTTTAAACTAAGTTACACCATTGTATTTTGTACCTTTGTAAATCCTTGTTGATACTTTTTGAGATGATGTCCTCGGGTTGTACCCGTTGTTATCAGTTGTTCAGCTCTACAGGTACTTGATAGCAAGCCTTACGTTTTCTATAAACTTTGTGGAGTGGAGTGCACCCATTCTGCGAAATTTATGGTTAACGTGGCGGTTGCCGCGTTCTGTCTGGGGTCGGGGCGTGACACAAATACTCGGCAAAATGATGAAGAAGATGGATGTCCTAGATTACATCAACAGATAGAGAAGCCTAAACCTCAATCGCAAAAGCCCATATTACAAATGTTGAAAATAAAAGGAACTTTTGCGATTCCTTCACATCAAGACATGACGTCCATAAACAAATCGCAAGGGGGCATTTGTAAGCAATTAAAATTTACGGTCCAATTAAATGGCAACACGTGAATTTTCTGGATTAAATATCAATTGTTAATTTATTTTGGAATTTAAATAAATTAATTCATAAAAATAGATTAATAAATAGTTGATAATTAATTTGAGCCTAATAAATTAAATTGGGGCTTTAATTAAAGAATGTCTGACCCAAGTCAAGTAAGCCCAAGTCAAATGAGGCATGACTTAAGCCAAACAAGCCCATGCAAATTAAATCAGGCCCAAATAAAATTAGGCCTGATTACAGCCCAAACAAATGAATGCCCAAGCCAGCAGGATATGACCCAAATAGAGTGGACCAATCAGAATGCAAGGTATTTATGAGGGAGTCTTCACCTCTCACCTATATAAAGAGGTTCTCCTTCATTCATTTGGAACACATTGAAGCACCCGAAGACGATAACACTCTGAAGAGATTAAAACACGAGCAACGCCCCTCAAGATCTTCAAGGCAAGAATGACATACGACCCGGGATTATGGTGCTAAACCCCCCAGATCGAGTGTTCTTCATACACTAAGTTCTTCAAGTGTTCTTCAAGGCAAGAACGACATACGACCTGGGATTAAGGTGCTAAGCCCCCCAGATCGAGTGTTTTCCATACACTAAGTTCTTCAGAGTTCTTCGAGACAAGAACAACATACGATCCGGGATTAAGGTGCTAAGCCCCCCCAGATCGAGTGTTTTTCACAGCAAACACGTTTAATCCGAACAAAGGCTCGACGCCTCTGGGTTAACGTTACAAAGCACTAACTCGAGTTCGGACAAGCTTCAACTGAAGATTTGACTCAACATACACAGTCAACACGGTCAACGCAGTCAGCGCACACAACATAGTCAAGTCAAAGTCCAAATTGGTTCGAGAGAAGAATCAGATGATAGATAGAGATTGTTTCTCAAATTTTCAAGTTTAATCATTCTGGATCATCTTTGTAATTCTATTTGTATTTATTTCATTATAAATACAAAATTTGTTGTTACAAATTTTGGCACGCCCAGTGGGACCATCTATACCTCTCATCTCTTCTCTCTACAACTTTGAAGACACAAAATGACTCCTGTCAAGATCACGTGGGAAGGATACCTGCTTCCAAGCTCTCCGATTCATTGAGTGAACATGTTGCTATTGTTACGAGGAGCATGTCAAAGAAAGTTCAGTTGGGGACCTCATCTGGATCCAACACTTCGGTTCAGGAGACTTTGAGAAAACAACCTTCCATAAAAGAGGATAGTGATGAAGATTCTGCTTGCTCACACCCTTGTTCATCTTCAAGCTCTTCATCAGACTCAATTGTAGCCATAGTAATGATGGCCGACACTTCAACTATTGAAGAACAGTTAGCAAGTATGATGAAAGCTATTGAAGGGCTCGCAAAACACACACAGACACAGAGACACATTCAAGCACCCGAAGACGACAACGCTTTGAAGAGATTGAAGCACGAGCAACGCTCCTCAAGATCTTCAAGGCAAGAACGGTATACGATTCAGGATCAAGGTGTTGAGCCCTCCAAATCAAGTGTTCTTCATACACTAAGTTCTTTAGTGTTCTTTGAGTCAAGAACGACATACAACCCGGGATTAAGGTACTAAGCCCCCCAGATCAACTATTTCTCACAACAAGCACGTTTAATCCAAATAAAGGCTCGACACCTCTGAATAAACGTTAAAAAATCCCAAATTCGAGTCCGGACAAGCTTCAACTGAATATCTGACTCGACACACAAAATCAGCGCAGTCAACACTGTCGGCGCAGTCAACACAATAAAGTCAAAGTCAAGTCAAGCCAAATTGATTCGATAGAAGAATCAGAGGATAGATAGAGATTGTTTCCTAAATTATTAAGTTAATCCAACTGGATTATTATTGTAATTCATTTATATTTATTTTATCATAAATACAAATAAATACAAAATATGTTGTTACAGTAACAATTTATAGAATAATAATAAGTGACAATATTTTAAAAAAATAATAATATCTTTAATAAAAAGTGATATCTAATTGAAAAGAGTAAAACGATCACACTATGAGAGATACGTTGCCCTAGTATTAATTATTCATTGATCAAAACTTGTTATGATTCATTGAATTTACTTCGACAATTAACACAGCATAGACATTATTTTCCATTTTTAAAGGGTCGCAAGAAATTATTTCATTTGGACAACTGCATTACATTTAATAATCTAAATCATTACATTAGATTTTCATTTAATTCTAAATAAAATAAAGCACTTGATAATCTAAACCAATATATTACATCTTCATTTAATTCTAAATATAATAAAATAATTAAAAATAAATTGAATAACTACGTGCTACACATTAAATTTAACTTATAAATTTTAAGGTTCAATAGTATGCATCAACCCAGAATAACCTAGAAATTTGAATAAACATATCCTATCCTACTATATTAAAAATGTCTATCCTACTATATTAAAAATGTGAAGAGTTTGTAAAACTTTTTTTTCCCATTTTATTATTTAACTATTTCTCTATTTACTTTTATAACCTTACTACTTATTTTAATAATTTTTTATAAATTAAATTTATATCGATTCATTTTGTATGAACTCTTCAAATTCCATACGTCTTACCTCCTGCTTGAAATTCCATTGGTTACTATTCATTTTTTTCTAAACATTAATTAATAATTACATATATTTACTTATTTAGCCGTTCGTATTACCTCATAATTAGACTGAGTATATCTAACTCATTTGTTTTCTGAAACGCCTATCTAATTCCTGATATTCACCAGCGCCGGCATAGCGGATAGATTCATGTGAGTTTCTACGTTGTTTCACTTTTCGAATATCGAATTTAGTTGTTGATTCAATTTGATTGTCTATTTTACTGCCTGTCCCTCGACATTAACGATCCACAATTACTAAATTAGAAAGTAATACGTCAGTAAGATGTTTGCCTCCACTGTGTACTCCTCTATTTTCAGATCGCGTCGAGCGACAATTACGGTGGCTTCCGAGAACTATTTTATACTTCGACTATACTCTTTCATAGTTATGAATTTATGATTGCCGTTTCAATCCAAATATGCGGTGGATTTGTTGAAATGTATGAGGACCTGTTGAATTATTTATTTTTATATCTGATTTTTTTTAACGGAATTCATTTATAAAATGGTAATTTAAGTGTATGAGATAAATGCGGAACTGAAATCTCTCTCTTATTTGTAGGCGAGAGTATTGATAAAATTGAGGAAGACAACGGGTCAAATATTGGATTATTCTCGCGGTCACTGTATGAAAGCTTCATCAATCATTCAATTGTTGGTAATTTTTGTTTGTTATTTGACTTTTTATTTTAGATTTGGATATTGGTCGTGAGTTGATGTAATTTTTTTTTTCTCAAAATGTAGGTTGAACTTCAGACATTAGATAGCTTGATTAAAGAACAGAAGCAATGTGTTCCTAATTGTTACCACTTGGTCCACTTCATTCCAGTTTACGACAAGGTACGTATTCATGAAACTGCTTCTCCTTAGAACTTTCTTTCTTATTATAACTGCTCTAAAACTTGTGATAAACATGTTATCAAATTTACTTTTCTCTTAATCATCAGATGCTCTTATATGGAAGTATATTTCTCAGTAATGTTTCAGAATGCATCATATGCTTTAATGGTTCAAAACTGTGTCTTAACTTGGAATTACAGACGGAATGACCGACGAATTACCGACGTTTTATTAATTTAATATGATTCTTTTTTTTAAAAATCATCAATACGAATTCCCAACGGTTTTTGCGACGGATTATCTCCGTCGCTAATTCCGTCATTATTTTGGAGGGATTATATCCCGGAAGATTACCGACGACAATTTTCCGTCGGTATATATATAAAATTTTATTTTTAAAAAATAATTTAATATTTACTTTACCAATGGATTATTATGTCGGGAAATATACAAAATTTTATTTAAATAAACAGAAACAAAAAAGGTGTGTTTTGTGTTCTTTGGAGCGTAAAACGTTTTTTGTATTTTAAACTAAAATTGAACGGATCAAGCCCTAGGTACCTCGCCGCCGAAATCGATGATCTCCCACTGATGAAATCGAAGAACCCACCACCACTTTTCGCCACCGCCGCTCTCCCGATATCCGCTCGCGATTATGGAGGCCTCTTCCCAGTAGGGGACTCGCATCGCTCCCGATATCCGCTCGCCGCCGCCGCTCTCTCGATATCCGCTCGCGATTCTTGATCGGCGACAATTATGGAGGCCTCTTCCCAGTAGGGGACTCGCATCGCTGGAATTTCAGCCTCAGGTTAGCAATCACTGAAAATTAATGCGTTATCTTTGTTATCCATTTCACTCCATTCTCGAACAATCGAAACTATACGCCGATCTGCATGAATACCTAATTCCAAGTTTTTTTATTACAATTAATGATTTGATTGCAGTAGGTAGCAAATCGATATCATTTTTGTATCTCAATCTTCCGTCTTTTTGTTTTGATCCGACTTCATTTTTTATCTTAACGAAATTCCCCTTTCTGAATTGAATGTGAATTGTGTTATTCGTTTTCATAATTTTTTAGATATTGTATTTCGCATTGTGTCCAATTATGTATGCATATGCACATGTTTTTTCAATTTACTTGAACTCCACTTTGGATAACGAAGTGGCGAGTAATTAGTTACATACTTTGGTTGATAGGTATATTATGATTTATCCTCGAGGCTGTGATGTCTGCAATCACGTCTCTTTGTTTCTTTGTGTTGCGAATCATGACAAGCTTCTTCCAGGTTTGAGACAGTAGATGATGAATTTACTTAAAAACTTCATGTTGTTATGCAGTTTATGTAATGAGGTTTTACTTATGAACAGGGTGGAGACAGTTGGCATTGTATAGTATTGCTGTCGTGAATAAGGATCCTAAAAAGTCCAAATATTTTGGTAGTTGTTCAATTAGTATTGATGTCATTTGTAGTTTATACACTCCTATAGAACCAACTATGGCATGTTCTTGTAATGCTGCTAGATTCGTTACACCGTTTCTGGAATAAGGAGCATAAATGGGGATGGAAGGAATTCATGGGGCTGTCAAAGGTGGAGGATGGGTTCATTGATGCTGTTTCTTTAAAAATTAAAGCTCAAGTCCAATTCCAAGTCCAAGTCCAAGTCCAAGTGATTAGGAGGCACATCTGTACATCATGTTTGTAAATTTCTATTCCGATTTTTGGTTTCCGTTGGTACAAAAAAAAGAGCTTTACAATTTTTCCAGTTGGAAAAAACATGCTTCATATTTGCATAATTCTAAGCATTAGCTCTCTTTTTTTGTGTTCTTTTTATGCTAGTTTCTAAACTGTCTGCCAACTGCTAAGAACGTAATAATAAGAAAACAGGCTAAGTAGATAACGAAAGGATCTAAAGTAAATCAATGGATTACATTGATTGCTGTCATTCGCAATTTAAATGTTTTTTTGGGTCTTCAGGGAGAGAGCGGATCGACCCTTTCGGTGTCTTGATCGTCAGTATCGGAGGGAACTTCTAAAAGTGTATTGCACAGATGTAGAACAATTATTCCACCATATTGTGGGACAACATAAGGCCAAATTTGCAAAGCTATTAGATGATAAAGCTAGATGGTCAAGGTATTTAATGCATGTTTGATAATCTGTTTGTTTTCATTATCCTCATTTATAAAGAATGTTTCAGATATATATAAATCTAGTTTTTTCTAGCTTCAAAATATTCTGTATTTTGATTCCTAATATTTCATTCCTATTCTAACTGCCCTCGAGTAGATTATGTATCTAGACATGATCTCTATTATTTTTCAGTTTCCGCGCTTTCTGGCTTGGAATGGACCCATGTTATCAGATCGGTTTGTCTACAGAGAAAACTGAGCCCATTCTTGAATTATTGAAGCATTTTTTCATAAAAAAGGAAATTACATCTCCACTTGACATGGAAATGTTAGATGTTATTGACTATTTTGAATGTGGGAAGCATGTCGTCTTTGTTTTTACGTCGACCTTGTATTTGTGTAGTTTCAGATAAGCAATTGTTTCCCCTATATGTATGCTGATTAGTATAATTTTCTCTAACCCTATTTTTAGGACGGGAATTCTAGAGGGGATTTCGACAAAGATTCTATTGAACATTGTCAGAGGCGACTTACTGAATCGGCTTGCTGGATGATTCAGATTTTTGTCTTAGGCCTCATGTTCAGGTTTCAGTCGTTTTTCATAGCAACGTTTCTTGGTTTTGCTGTTAGCTGCCTATATGGTATTTTCTGTGTTAGTACACTACTTGATTCAAGGACTCGTTAGCAAATTTGTGATTGCTTTTCTATGCTTCTTGACTCGATACGAGCTCCCTTCATATAGTATCAATGGCATTTTTCCGGATTTCATATCTTTTTCGTGTGTTTGTCTTCAGAGTTGTTACCAAATGCATTCGCATATACACACCCCTGTCTTGTCTTGGCATAGGGAGAAAAAAATGAACACTTTCTGTGTGAGAAAAACATACAAGTGGAAGGTTAAACCTGGATTTTAATTCCAATGTATTTCCTTCATTACTTTATTATTATTCTCCTTTTCTACTTCAGTTTATGCTGCCCTAATTTGTCTCTGTGCATTGTATATCTTTTACATTGAGGATCAATCAATTTTATCATTTTGTTATAGACTTCTTAGCTTTCTTGTTTGTACTACAGTAATTTTGAAGCTGAGTACGATATTAAAGCTTCTTTGAAAAAACAAGAGGAACTCATCCGCGAAGAGGAGGCGGCTTTGCTTGCCTTGAGTGAGTGAAAAGGGAGACACAGAACAAAGGACAAGGAAAAGAAGTCTAAAAAAAACAGGTTTGATAGAACTCCACTCTACATTAGGGGAAATACAATGGTTTTATTATTTTTTATAATTTAATTTAATCATAAAAATGGTATTCAATGATTAGTAATTAAAGATCATGTTCCCTATGACATAAGCATTTGGTGTATATATCATGTTGATGGTGATGTAGGAATGTCAAGATATGGAGTTAGCAACTTTAACTTACTCTTTATTATCATCACAATTTCAGGGGAAACAGAAAAAAATAAAAGCCAAGGAAAGAGTGATAAAAGTAGCAGCATTGTGTGCATCACAAGATCGAGGAATATAGATAAACTGATACGGCTTCTACATGTCAACGATAGCTCGTTAACTCCCCCTCCGACTCGGATCCCCTGTTAGAATCCTTATCATTAGAATCAAAATGTAGAGAAGAGACGTTAGGAGACTTATCTGTTACGACTACTTATTTTATTTTGTTTCTAGGCTTGCTATAAAATCTCTCTTTAGCTCATATTAAGCAAATACATATCAAGAAATAATGCTAATTGCTAAGTTCAAATGTAGTTATGACTATATTGAAATTTATTGGTTTTCAGTTCCAATGCAGATACATACAAGTATTTTTATCTAGGATAATAATATTAGAAAAGCTGTTTCATCAAAGGAAATAACATTGATTATATTTTATCGTGCTTGTTTCTTGTAAATTCGATTTACTTGTTTTTAAAAAATTATTTCTTTTATATGAAAAATTCTGATTACAGTGTTTATTATATTGCAGATGATTATGACAAAGCGATATTTGACATTGAAAATTTGGGCGAAGGAAGTACAAGCCGCCAATGTAGTTTTACTTAATGTTTAATGTAATCAGATATTTTGTAGGATTGAGTAGGATTTGATATTTTGTGACGAATTTGAGTCTTTATTTGAAATTTTGGAGATTTTATATTAGGTTGTGATTTTTTTTAAGGTTTATTTAATTACAATTTTGTTTATTTATCAGGTATTAATATTAATTTTAAAATATATTAAAAATATAAAAATACTTTAACAACGGAAAATTCGTCGTTAAATCCCATTTTCAGCAATTTACCGATGAATTTTTCCGTCGGTAACTTTTTCTGTCGGCATATTCGTCGCTAATAAAAGTGTTATATAACAATATTTTGTATTTACCGATGTATTTTTTCGTCGGTAATTTATTCCGTCGGTGATTCCGTCGCTAATATAAGTTATATATAACACCATATTTTGTATTTAACGATGGAATTTTCCGTTGGCAATTAACGACGGAAAATTTCAGTCGGTAATTCCGTCGCTATTTTTTTGCTACCGACGAATTTCATTTATATAATTGCCGACGGATTATTTTATTTACCGACGAAAAATTTCGTCAGTAATCTATTAGTTTCTTGTAGTGACAAGAAACAAGATAGGAAACAGAATTGCGGTAGGACTAACAATTTCTTTGCAATTTAGAATGCTGCGTGGACCCATACACATAGGAAAAAGAAAAAAAAAGACAAAATTGAAGTGTCAATAAGCACAGCGTTGTCAGTACTTAAGTTTATGCTCTACGGTTTGTACCTCTTTGGGATAGTGGATATTAGAATATTCAACTTGATGGGTCAGTCAAGACATAAGACAGGCATTATAGTTTTTGTAAAGCTGTCACTTATTGTTGATCACACTTGATGAAGGACACAATGGTGCTGGTTGAACCCACTAAGGAAAGACTAAAAATTAATGTGGCTCTGTCTAATTCATTTGGTTTTGGTCTCGCCCTGGTCTACGTATTTGTAATTATATTATAAGGAGACAGTGACAAAATGTTATTGGTTAAATAAGGAATTTGATATAAT
Source organism: Pogostemon cablin (assembly GCA_023678885.1). Lineage (NCBI taxonomy): Eukaryota > Viridiplantae > Streptophyta > Magnoliopsida > Lamiales > Lamiaceae > Pogostemon > Pogostemon cablin. The sequence goes on from CM042984.1 coordinate 18,193,214, forward strand.
AATAATAATAATTGTGTGCATCGTACTAATACAACTTTAATTTATAATAATAATAATAGGTTCGATATTTTATTTTAAATGCAAATAATAAATTCGATAACTCAATCGTACATTACGTGGTTAATTTCTAATTAGTAAATACACTAAATTAAATAATGCCAAATAATACATGACAATACCACTTCTGGAAATATCTCCATATAAAATAATTTAAACTTTTGGCTTAAAGTATTTATTAATTACATTTTAAAATAGATTTTTCAAAAAAGAAAATTATTTATTAAAAAAAACGCATAAAAATTATGTCACAAAATATGATATGAATGCAACATGCAACGTGTTATAAACTAGTGTAAGAAAAACCACCTACATTAGAGAAAAAAAAAGACATGAAAAACATTTTAAAGTTGAGTTACTTATAATAACCTTGATGACTTTCGATAAACTATCTTCAAATTAGAAAAATGACTCAAATTCATGAGAACAACATCAAAGCAAATTCTCCATATAAAATGCAAACAAAAAGGTAGGTAATCCATCTTCTTTACCTTCCATAATGATCAAATTATAAAACTAAAATAGATATTGCATCTTCCACCAATAAGGGAAGTGCATGAAAAATGCATGAATTATGGCCACTATAAATTAAGGGTTCATATCACTCACACTTTAGCAAACTTTGATCACCATGACAAACCACAACAACATAGTATTATTGATGATCGGCATAGTTTTTATTACATGCTTCGCGACGATCACCCACGCAAAGGTGTACGTTGAGGTGATGAACCGATTGGAGAGGGGGCGGCGCATGAACATTCACTGTCGATCGAGGGACGACGACTTGGGCTACCATATCCTGAACGAAGGCGGAACCATCCAATGGAGCTTTAATGTAAACTTTTTGGGTACCACTTTGTTCTACTGCGATGTGCAATGGGAGGACTCTAGTTGGTTTCACTTTGATGCATATGATGCCAAAAGAGATAGAAGTAGATGCAAATCAGTGTGTCGATGGATGATCTCTGATGATCAAGGTTTATTGTATGGTTATAATGAAGCTTCTGGCTTTTGGGAACGTTTTCCCATGATCACAACCAAGGATAAATCTAGGATTTCACCTTGATAGATTATTTATTTATTTATTTAAATGCTAAATGTCTAAATAAATTTTTTCTTACATATTACGTATAAAAATTTAAGCTTTCTGGCATACAATTATGGGACAAGATCAATTTATGACTTTTCGAGTTTTGAACAACTAAGCATCAAACTTAATTAAACCACATCTCTGGTGTATAATACTGTACAATTAGTAAATAATTTTGTACAATTAGTGAATTGTTTTACACAATAAGTTATGTATATTTTTTTTTGTGAATAGTGACGTGAATAATTCTGTACAATTAGTGAATAATTTTGCACAACCATTTAATAATTTTGCACAACATTTCAAGTGTCCATGCGCGTCATGGAGTCTAGCAAAGTTGGATTGAGACAGCCATGTCAAGGTTGTGCTCCTGGTAAAACTTACGTCCCATTTTATTATTGCTGGAGAAACATAATTTTTCTCTTTAAACTAAGAAGTAATCACGAATGTTGTTAATTGAGGAGCCATGGCACCGATTGTACATGTCAAAGTTGGAGAGAGAGAATTTGCAGGTGAATTTTGAAATGATAGCAAGTCTAGCCACAACAAGCTCCCAGAATAAACCAATTACCTTGTTTGTATCCATAATATTCTGTTATCTTATAATCACAAGTTCAACCAGAATATAAGTAGTGTCGTCTTGACCAGATTCAAGAAGCATAGCAATGTCATGCCACATCTGCCTAATCACCAATCATGGCATCCAGTAGCACGTTTCCTATGAATATGTCGAAGCCACAGAGGACAGCATGGGCTGGCTGCTCATGACGGTTCCGCTGCTCTCCGTTTGCTGAACGAGGGTTGAAGGACGTCTTTAACGGTGTTGTGCCTATTATCTAGGCATGTAAATAATAGAGAGGTGGTGGATTATAGATAAAATTTTATAATTTTAAAATATTTAAGTAATTTAAGGTTATATTAGGTACATCACTATAACTTTTTATATATAATAATAATAAATTTTGATGCACGCATCTAACATTAATTATGCTTAATAGATTGCATTAGAAAGTAATTAATCCATTCCTTTCGTATATAGTAAAGCACTAAAAAAAACTAATTGTCACACATTTATAATGATGGTTTAAAATTGCGAAAACATATGTTATAAATTAAAGACTCTAAATAAGAGTACATATGTTGATATTTATTTATGGCAAGTCCTGTGTAAGTTTACGGTAAAACTATTTTACGCTTTTATAATTAGTTAATATTTTTTTTATAAAATATTATTCTCTTCATCCGTCCCCAAAAGTCTCATTTTTTTCATTTTGGGCGTTCGCCCCCAAAAGTTTTATTTTCTTTTTTTCCACACATGGACCCACACACACTCACTAATTCAACTAAAAAATGGGCCCCACAAACCCACTAATACACTACTCACTACACATTAAATAATACTCCCTCCGTCCATTATCAATCTATCTGTTTGCTTTTTGTGCGTGGATTAAGGAGTATTATTATTTTATGTGTAGTGGGTAGTTTTATTAGTGGGATGTGTGTGTCTCATATTTTAAATGTATTAGTGTGTGTGTGGATCTCATATGTCTTAAAGAGGAAATGGATTATTAAGAGTGGACGACCCAAAATGATAAAATAGATAGATTGACAGTAGACAGAGGTAGTAATACTCCTTAATCCTCGTGTAAAAAACAAATGAATCCCTTTGTGGCGAACGAAGGGAGTATCACTTTTCATTTATACTATGTCAATAGTCAATTTTTAATAAGTGAGGTGAGTGTTTAATGTGGTTGTTATATGGTTTAATCGGACTAATCAAACATAATATGGAAGAAGAAGACACAAAAATTCGTCCCACGTGTGTGGGAGTTAAAGTAGAGAGTTTGTTTCTCTCTATATGTTTCTCTTTGTTCTTTTTTTTGTGTATAGTGAAAAGAGATAATTCTCCTTTACAGTGCAGAGAATGTTGATGGTTAAGATGTAGGGGGTAGTGTTCCTTATTATACAAGTGGGGTGAACCTACTATTTTAGCAATAAATGCTCTAGGCTGTAGGCATTGCGAGAGATACAAAATCTTGCTTTGGGAGATTGGAAAGCCTGACAAGGATGTGACATGTGACTTGACAAGTCATCTACGAGCCTTGCTAAGGACTTTGGCTCAAGGAGAGCTCGGCAAGACAGAGCTCGGCTTTAGTAAGGAGAGCTTGGCAGGAGAGAGCTCGACTTTGGCATGGAGAGCTTGGAAGGACAGAGCTCACCTTTGGTATGGAGAGCTTGGTAAGGCAGAGAAGAGCTCATCTTTGGCATGGAGAGCTTGAAAGGGCAGAGCTCACCTTGGCAGGACAGACCTTGGCTCGGGCATGGAGAGCTCGGCCTTGGAAGGATAGAGCTCGGTTTGGGCATGAAGAGCTCGGACCTTTGTAGGGCAGAGCTTGGCTTAGGCATGAAGAGCTTGGAAGGGTAGAGCTCACCTTTGGCATGGAGAGCTTGGCAGGACAGAGCTCACCTTGGCATGGAGAGCTTAGCAAGGCAGAGCTCACCTTGGCATGACAGACCTCCATTCGAGCATGGAGAGCTCAGACCTTGGCAGGGAGGAGCTCGGCTCGGGCATGGAGAGCTTGGCCTCGGCAAGACAGACCTGGGGGACTTCACCCTTGTCTTGTGTGTCTTGTTGTGACTTAGGAGTTGACCACCTATCTCATTAGCCCCCGAGGTTGCTTCTTGTAACGGAATTGCAAGGATTAACCTCGCACAGAAGTAATGTTTTTCGGCTACAGATGGCCCTTTGTTGGCCTCGTTAAAAACCTTCACACGGAAAAACCGGTGGAAAAAATCATCAGAGGGGAAAAAGAGTACCAACTCGTCGGCGGGTCGAGTATCTTGTAAGTAGCTCTCTTGTTTACTTCAATAGTGTGATAGCTCTTCGAGAGGACTCAATTTTTTAAGTGTGGGCCCCCAGTGATTTGTCATGTGGAACATCTTTCTGTGACACTCATTCTTGCTCCGAGCCCATGGTATGACTTGGCGGTTGACTATGTTGGTCTGATCCAACTTAGCTCATATTGTTACCCTTCAGAATTTGATTGTGGTCCCAGACATAGGAGGAGGTGGCTACAAAGATAAGTATAGTGGTTAATGCACTGTTATTGGCAAATAAAATACATGAAGGCTTAAATTATTTGAGATTTATCTAAGAGTCTATTGTCCCATGACTTATCTTCAGCCATTTAAATATTTGAGCTCGGGTAGTAGGGCTCGCAGTCTCCAAGGGGCTCGATGACTTTTTCGCGAGTCGTGGTTTATTTTTTGGTGAGCTCGCAAGGTGTGAATCTCTTGTAAGGGCCTTCTCGGACTTGGACCTATGCCTTTCTTTGGTTTAAACCTTGTACAATTCAAGCCTCATTTGGGAGGTTCCATGTGTTGGATTGTATACTAAAAGTCTAGCTTTAGTATGAACAATGTTATAATAATTTATTTGAAATGAGAATCATATGATCAAATGATTGCGTCTTATAATTTATTTATATGTCGATGCTATTGGCTTTTAGATCGTTTGGTTCAGCATGATCCGTTAGGAATTCAAGTAAACGGTTACAGCAGAAGCAAAATAAACGTTTACCTTTCTTCTGGGTTGATATAGAAGATGAGAAGTAGTGAAACACTTCTGATCTTCTGTATAACCCAAAGTCAATTCTGGTGTTGTGTGGGCAACAATCTCCAGAATCAACTTAATTTGCTCATTTCTCTATTCACGTTGAAAACGGCGTTCAGAATAGGGCATCCAGAAGTTGAGATGACTTTTATATTGGACTACAGCAGGGACGAGGAGGAGAAATTGGATTGAGCCTCAATTGGATTTAATTAACCAAGCTTAGCCCAAAACTTATAATTAAATCCAATAATAATAATATAGTCTACTAAAATATTATTACTGCACTACCCATCCAATCCCAAAATTATATTTTGGGCTCCTTCTTATTATGAGTCCGACAGTCTCCCCATGTTTAAGATATACAATGTCCATTAATTAATTAAGTTACTGACAACTCCATTAATTAATATCTCATCCGAGAGTAGTACTGCTCAACCTTATTATCATGCCAGAATTAATCCACTTGCAAGATTTACATGATAAACCTTATGAGCTCCTCAAGAGGACATCATCAACCTATGTCGGACATGGATTCCTTCTACAATCAACAGCACATCATATATACAGTACTACTTCCCAACTCACCGGGTTTATTGATTTAATACATGTAAATCTCACCCATTGATGAATCAAAGAAATATATACTGCCCTACGTGTCGAGGTTATTGTATAGGGATTAAGAGCACGAACATCCATAATAACTGAGATCAAGTTCTCCTATATAAACAGTACAAGTCGAACGATCTCAAGCGGTCCTGCTCAATACACACTAAGTGCACTAATGTGATTCTATAGTCAAGACAAACTAATATCAAATCACACTACAACCATCCCGATAGATAGTCCCCATCTATCTCGGTTGTGAGCATTTGTTTATACTTTATAAGGAAACTAATAATACGATCTTTCGCGTGTTGTCGCACAACATATTATCTACAGTATAAAGTAAATGGATTTTGCACAAACATATAAATAAACAATTTATAATATGCAAAATGTTTGATCATATGATTCTCATTTCAAATAAAATTGTTAAAACATTGTTCAATACAAAAACAAGGCTTTTAGTATACAAATCTAACAATCTTCCACTTATACTAAAAGTTTACGCTGCCATATCTGCTGACAAGCATCTAATCCCCATTCCTTTTACATGTCCATCAAACGCTTTAGCTGGAAAGCTCTTAGTAAAAGGATCAGCCAGGTTATCCTCCAATGCAATCTTAGCGACAACGACTTCCCCTCTTCTAACGATGTCTCGTATCAGGTGGTACTTGCGCTCAATGTGTTTATTCGCTTTATGGGCTCGTGGTTCCTTCGAGTTTACTACTGCACCACTGTTATCACAATAAATTGTGATCGTTTTAGGCAAACCAGGAATCACATCAAGTCCATTAAGAAGTTCCTAAGCCATACTGCTTCTTTAGCTGCCTCAGAGGCTGCTACATATTCAGCTTCCATGGTGGAATCAGCAACGCATTTCTGCTTTACACTCCTTCATATTATAGCTCCTCCTCCATGTGTATATACATAACCCGAGGTGGATTTACTAGCATCCCTATCTGACTGGAAATCCAAATCAGTATAACCCAAAGGTAACAAAGTATCTACCCGGTAAATCAGCATATAATCCCTAGTCCTTCGCAGGTACTTCAAAATATGCTTTACCGCAGTCCAATGCCCTTGTCCTGGATTACTTTGATACCTACTGACCATTCCCACGACATAACAGATATCCGGTCTCGTACATAGCATAGCATATATGAGGCTTTCTACTGACAAAGCATAAGGGACCAGCTTCATTGCCTCTATTTCCTGTTGTGCCTTAAGACACATCTCCTTAGATAGAGGTATTCCATGTCTGAAAGGCAGAAAACCTTTCTTGGAATCTTGCATGCTAAAACGAGTCAGGATTGTATCAACGTATGAAGCTTGGGATAAGCACAACATTCTTTTCTTGCGATCCCTTATTAATTTGATCCCAAGAATGTGTCCGGCCTCTCATAAGTCCTTCATTTCAAACTGCATGGACATCCATACCCTTACGCCCGACAATACCTTTACATTATTTCCAATGAGCAGAATATCATCCACGTAGAGTACAAGAAATACCACTATATTTCTGTCACACTTCTTGTACACATATGATTCATCCCGACATTGAATAAATCCATAAGACTGGATTGCTTCATCAAAATGGATGTTCCATGATCTTGAAGCTTGTTTTAATCTATAAATGGACCTTTTAAGCTTGCACACAAGATGTTCTTCGCCCTTTGCAATGAATCCTTCTGGTTGCTTCATATAGATGTTTTCCTCAAGACTTCCATTCAGGAAAGCTGTCTTGACATCCATTTGCCATACCTCATAATCCATATGAGCAGTAATAGACAAAAGAATCTGGATTGACTTAAGCATGGCCACAGGTGAGAAGGTTTTCTCATAATCGATTCCTTCTTTCTGAGTATATCCTTTAGCCACAAGCCTTGCTTTAAAGGTTTCCACCTTTCCATCAGATCCTCTTTTTCTTTTATAGATCCACTTGCAATCAATAGCTTTTACACCATTGGGTGGTTCTACAAGCTCTCAGACTTGATTAGAATACATGGATTCTAACTCAGATTTCATTGCGTTTTGCCATAATTAAGCATCTTTATCTTGCAGTGCCTCGTTATAATTCCATGGGTCAATTTCATGTTCACCAGGGACCAAGTCAGAAGACTCTCCCAATCTCATTAATCTATCTGGTTGTCTCACAACCCTCCCACTACGACGAGGCTCCACATGCAATTATGTATTAGGTGTGACACGCGGTGCAATATCCCGTGGTATATTCTCTTGTACAGTTGGTATTATGTTTGGTGTTTCCTCTCTTACTTCATCTAGAACAATTTTACTCATGGATTTGTGGTTCATTACATAATCCTCTTCCAAAAATCTGGCGTTCGTGCTAACGATCACCTTTTGGTCCTTAGGACTATAAAATAAACCACCCTTCGTTCCTCTAAGATACCCTATAAATAGACAAACATCAGTACGCGATTTTAACTTATCGGCATCCGCCTTCAACACATGTGCCGTGGCACCCCAAATCCAAACATGTTTCAGACTAGGCTTTTGCCCTGTCCACAGTTCTGTGGGTGTGGAGGCTATCGATTTAGAAGGTACTAAGTTCAAAATGTAAGTTGTTGTTTCTAAAGCATGTCCCCAGAACGAATTTGGTAGTTCAGAATAACTCATCATTGAACTTACCATTTCCATAAGAGTCTTATTCCTTCTTTCCGCTACACCATTCTGCTAGGGTGTGCCCGGTGCAGACAATTGGGATTCAATCCCATGCTCCGATAAATAATTTCTAAACTCTCCCAAGAGGTATTCGCCACCATGATCAGATCGTAGTGTCTTGATATATTTTCCAAGTTGCTTTTCCACATCAGCTTTGTATTCTTTGAATTTATCAAAGCACTCACACTTGCGGCACATCAAATAAATATATCCGTATCTAGAATAATCGTCAATGAAAGTGATGAAGTATTCATAACCTCCTCTTTCCTGGACAGACATAGGACCACATAAATCAGAATGAACCAATTCCAACTGATCTTTGGTTCTATACCCCTTTGCCTTTAAAGGCCTTTTGGTCATTTTTCCTTCCAAGCAGGATTCGCAAGTTGGATAATTTTCCACTACTAATGAACTCAGAGGTCCATCAGCTATCAACCTTTGAATCCTACTCAAGTTAATGTGACCCAGTCTTAGATGCCAAAGATATGTTTGGTTCATTTTTGAAGGTTCTTTTCTCTTATTAGTAGATGTATCATTCATTTTAATTTGTTGCACCGTGGGAGAAATTGGATTAAGAGTATACAAATTATCTATCAATGCACCATCACAGATAATAATTCTATCTTTCCTTATAACAACCTTGTCATTAAAAGAAACAGAATATCCATCCATAAACAATTTAGAAACTGAAATTAAATTCTTTCTAAAATGAGGTACATAAAGACAATTCCTCAAAACAAGAGTTTTATTCTTATTGAAAAATAAATAAACGTCTCCCACTGCGACAACTGCTACTCTTGTAGCATTCCCCATAAGTACGGTAATCTCCCCATCACTAAGCTGTCGGGTTTGGTGGAGCCCCTGCAAAGAATTGCAGACATGGTCAGTGGCTCCTGTATCTACACACCAAGTGTCAGCAGATACAGCCGCTAAACACGATTCAACAACTAGTATAAAAGACTTACCATTCATGTTCCCCTTCAGAAGAGGGCAGTCAGCCTTGTAGTGTCCCGGCTGCTTGCATTTGAAGTACTTGCCTTTAGGCTTCTTGTTCGCACCAGTCTTTGCTTTCACTTGGTTCACCGGTGCTGAATTTCCTTACTTTTTCTTATTCCTATCGCCTTTTGGCCTAGGATGAGCAGTATTTTCAGCAACATGAACCTGAGGAGCTCTACGAAACAGTTCTTCCGCCGCCACAAGTTCTGTCAGAAGTTCCGCCAACGTGTACAAATATTTGTTCATACTGTAGTTCAGGCGAAACTGCTCAAAACTCCTAAGCAAGCTTTGGAGTATGATATCGACCTACGTTTCCCATCGATTTCAGCTCCAAGAACTTCCAACTCATTGAGCTGACCCATCATCCTAAGGGCATGCTCCCTTACGGAAGTGCCCTTAGCCATTTTGGTATTCATTAGAACAGACATGCCCTTCGACCTAGCAGGACGACTCTGATGCCCGAAGAGTTCCCTAAGATTATGCATCATATCATAGGCAGTGGTCATAGCTTGATGCTGAGTCTGAAGCACATTTGACATAGAAGCCAAAATGTAGCACTTAGCCATCCTATCAGCTTTGACCCACCTATTATAATCAACTCTTTGCTCTTTGGTAGAGTCATCAGTAGGTGCCGGAGGACATTCCTCAGTGAGAACAAAGATATAATCTTCAGCAGTTAAAACAATGTCCATGTTTCGTTTCCAGTCAACATAATTAGTGCCAGTAAGTTTGTGCTCTTTAAGTATAACAGAAAGTGAGTTGAGTGCCATTTGAAAATCCTGAGAATCATAAATAATAAACAGATCAAACACTTCGAATTTATCAATTTATATTGAATCCCTCAAAATAATATAAAATAAAATTCACCAACATCTCAAGTACCGTGAGTCTGCATGCAACGATAGTGTGGATATATACAAACCCGAACATTTACAAGAGAAAGTTTTACCCAATAATTTCATTTGTCAACCTAACTTTATTACAAAATAATTAATAGTCGGTTTCTCTTTAACCATGCAAATAACAGCAGTGACTTCGATGGGGAGGATACTTATTTTGCATCTAACTGTACACCATTATTTGACCTCAAGTCCATTGCACAAGCTTATGTGCCTTACAGATAGAGAAATACACACGCGCTCGGATAACTTCCTACAATCATCTTAAAGAAGTTTGTACCAGTGATCCGTGAATAAACTCATCCGATGGGGAAGAATGCTCTATTGCCAACGCGCAAGTTCACTCACATCACTTACAAACTAATAATGGAGGCCGCGGGAATTAATTACCAATTCTCACTCCCACTTAGTTATTTAACACCGAGGGTTTTTTAACATGCATATAATATTCATTAATAAAATATACACCCTAGCATGTTTCTATTTTTAAGTAATTTAAAAAATAAATCACATAGAACATGCCACATATATAACAATTAATTGTCTAGTTAAAATAATTAAATCAATTATATATATCAATTAATAGCAAATGGGCCCAGCAACATGCATCCCATTAATAAATAAATTAAGCCCATTCACAATTGCTTGAGAGCCCATGTAATTGGCCCACAATCAAATTAAAAACGAGGCCCAGCATAAAGGAGTCATCATCGCTGCCATATCCTGCCAGCCGCGACAAGAAGACACCCGCGAAGCTTTCAACGGCGCCGAGCATTCACCGCCACGACTTGGTGCCCATCTGCTCTCGGCGGTCGTGCCGTCAGCCCACCGGAGTCGTGCCGATTACCCAGCTTCCGCGCGCCTCCAGCTCACCCGTCTGCACTTCCCGCCGCCGCTGCTGCACCATCACCGGCCATGGTCGTCGTCAACTGGAACCAACGTGTTTTGACAGAAAACGCAGACCTGACCAGGACCTGGAGCAGACCCGATCGAAAACTTCCTTAGACCCACCCTGGCCATTGAAGGACTCGCCCGATCGCAGCTTGTGACTCGCCCGGGAACACCCTGTGACTTGCCCTGGAACACGCATGGGTGCGGCCTGTTCCTGTAGTCGACTAGCCCCGGGAGCACCAGTCTGCAGCGCCGACACTGGGTCCAGTCATCACGCCTCCATCGCCAAACACCGACTGCAAGTTATGCAGTCCCAGCCGTCGCCGTCAACGATTCCTGCTAGTAGTGCACGCCAAACCTGTTTCAGTTCCGCCGCTCAACTACCGCGTTCAGCCCTGCGACATCATGCCATCGCCGTGCACCAGTCGACACAACCGCCGCCGTGGAATAGCAGCTATGCCCTTCAATCGCAACACCCGATGACCCACTGTCATCCACGCTGCCATCATCGTTGCTTCCTATCAGCCGCCGTCAACATCCATCATCCAGCGTGGTGAAGCAGTCTGATCACACCAGCCACCCGGTGAAGGTTCTGGTTCTTATCATCCAGCCCGCTCTCACAAAGCCCGCCGTGTGCAGTCAACTTCCACCCATCCACCCCGATGTACGTCGCTCATGGAACAGCCGTGTGTTTGTGTGATTCAGCGTGTTCAATCAACAACGATCAATATATAGCAGCATCATACAATTGTGTGTGTCCAGCGTGTACAATTCGCAACAATCACACGCCAATAACTCTCGACAAAGCACATAGGATAATTCACACATATAAAACCCTAATCTCATGCTTTCAATTCGATAATTCGATAATTAATACACGTATGGCTCAAACCCTACCTAACGTCTCACGTTTCACCACGAAACCAACGCTCTGATACCAATTGTTGGCTTTTGGATCATTTAGTTCAGCGTAATCCGTTAGGAATTCAAGTAAACGGTTACAGTGGAAGCAAAATAAACGTTTACCTTTCTTCTGGGTTGATATAGAAGATGAGCAGTAGTGAAACACCTCTAATCTTCTCTTGTATGACCCAAAGTCAATTATGATATTGTGTGGGCAACAATCTCCAGAATCCACTCAATCTGCTCCTTTCCTGAAAACGGCATTCAGAATAGGGCATCCAGAAGCTGAGATGACTTTATATTGGGCTACAGCAGGGACCAGGAGGAGAAATTGGATTGGGCCTCAAATGGATTTAATTAACCAAGCTTAGCCCAAAGCTTATAATTAAATCCAATAATAATAATATAGTCCACAAAAATATTATTACTGCACTACCCATCCAATTCCAAAATTATGTTTTGGGCTCCTTCTTATTATGAGCCCGACACTCTCCGCATATTTAAGATATACAATGTCCATCAATTAATTAAGTTACTGACAACTCCATTAATTAATAACTCATCCGAGAGTAGTACCACTCAACCTTATTATCATGCCGAAATTAATCCACTTGCAAGATTTACATGATAAACCTTATGAGTTCCTCAAGGGGACATCATCAACCTATGTCGGACATGGATTCCTTCTACAATCAACAGCACACTATAGATACAACATTACTTCCCAACTCACCAAGTTTGTTGATTTAATACATGTAAATCTCACCCATTGATGAATCAAAGAAATATATACTGCCCTACGTGTCGAGGTTATTGTATAGGGATTAAGAGCACGAACATCCATAACAACTGAGATCAAGTTCTCCTATATAGACAGTACAAGTCGAACGATCTCAAGTGGTCCTGCTCAATACACATTAAGTGCAATAATGTGATTCTATAGTCAACACAAACTAATATCAAATCACACTACAACCATCCCGATAGATAGTCCCCATCTATCTCGGTTGTGAGCATCTGTTTATACTTTATAAGGAAACCGATAATATGATCTTTCGCGTGTTGTCGCACATCATATTATCTACCGTATAAAGTAAATGGACTTTTGCACAAACATATAAATAAATGATTTATAATATACAAAACGTTTGATCATATGATTCTCATTTAAAATAAAATTGTTTAAACATTGTTCAATACAAAAGCAAGGCTTTTAATATAAAAATCTAACAGATGCAATAGTCCACTTACTTTATACTGTAGATAATATGTTGTGCGATAACACGCGGAAGATCATATTATCGGTTTCCTTATAAAGTATAAACAGATGCTCACAACCGAGATAGACGGGGACTCTCTATCGGGATGGTTGTAGTGTGGTTTGGTATTAGTTTGTCTTGGCTATAGAATCATATTAGTGCACTTTGCGTGTATTGAGCAGGACAGCTTGAGATCGTTCGACTTATACTGACTTATAGGAGAACTTGATCTCAGTTATTATGGATGTTCGTGCTCTTAATCCATATACAATAACCTCGACACGTAGGGCATTATGTATTTTTTTGATTCATCAATGAGTGAGATTTACATGTAATTAATCAACAAACTCGGTGAGTTTGGAAATAGTGCTGTCTCTATGGTGTGCTGTTGATTGTAGAAGGAATCTATGTCCGACATAGGTTGATGGTGTCCCCTTGAGGAGCTCATAAGGATTATCATGTAAACCCCGCAGGTGGATTTATTCCAGCGTGATAATGAGGTTGAGTAGTACTACTCTCGGATGAGATATTAATTAATGGAGTTGTTAGTAACTTAATTAATTAATAGGCATTGTATATCTTAAACAAGGGGAGACTAACAGACTCATAATAAGAAGGAGCCCATAACGTAATTATGAGATTAGAACGGTAATGCAGTAATAATATTTTAGTGGTATATATTATTATTATTGGATTTAAGTATAAGCTTTGGGCTAAGCTTGGATACTTAAGCCCAATGGAGGCCCAACTCTAATTTCTCCTCATGGTCCCTGCTGTAGCTCATATATAAGTCATCTCAGCTGTCCGAAAATATAGGACGTGTGATATACTGACGGAAAGCCACGAAAGAGAGGATCGTTTTGGCATATAGATCACTAAAATCCGACATTGGATGAGAGAGTTATGCCCAAAACGGTGAGGCTGCGCAGGCTGGTGGCGAGAATTCATCGTCTTCAACATACCCTGGTGAAAGGTAATACGTTTCTTGTTTACTTGCTTCCGCTGCTTGTTAAAAATGTATGGAACCCTAACGGCTCACGTTAACCAAACGATCGAACGCCAACACCATGAGCTCTTTCTTTAGCTATCTAGGCTTATGCCTTGACTAAGAGTCTTTCTTAGTCTCTTTTGGGCTTTTCTTTAGCTATTGGACCCTTTGCTTAGGTTCGATACAGCTTTTTTAGCTTACCCCTCGGCTATCGGGCCTTAGCTCCCGAGCTTAATATTTTTTGGGTATGTGCCTTGGTTATTCAAGGGCTTTTGAGCCTATGCCTGGGTTTGGTAGGGCTGTCTGAGCTTACCTCCTTAGCTATCGGGATTTAGCCACCGAGCTTAGCCTTTGGGTCTATGCCTTGGCTGCTTGAGGGGCTTTAGCGTCAATGCTCAAGGTTGAGTAAGGCTTCTTGAGCTTTTTCCTTGGTTGTTGGGCCTAAGCCCCCGAGCTCAGCCTTTTCGGGTCCATGCCTCGATTGTTCGAGGGTTTTTGGGCCTAAGATAATTTTCGAGTCCCACACTCTTGAATATTCTCATGGCAGCTCATCTTGTGGGTCCATGTAGGACCAGGTGTCTGGAGAGTTTTTGCCTTTGGATAGGTCAAATTTGCCTTCGGTAGGCTGGCTCTGCCTTTTGGACATGTCAGATCTGTTCATGAAATGGTCATCTTGGTCAGATCTGCCTGTGGGTAGGTTAGATCTACCTTCGGACATGTTGGATCTACCCACGAGCTGGTCTACTCGGTCGAATCTGTTGAGTGGATTGGATCCGCATTCCTGTGGGTTGCTTGTTCTAGCCGGATGAAGTGGTGTGCAATCGCCATGAATGCTTCGTAAGATGGTGGGAAGTTCTGTTGGACGGCTACCTACATGTCTGACCCTTGCTGTAGGGCAGCAGCAGCTATCAAACTGTATGTCTCATCGCTCATCCTTTCTCCTATTGCCTTCTGATCGTTGAATCTTTTGAGGAAGCTTTGGAGGGACTATTCAGGATATTGTCTTATATTGGCTAGCTTTAGCTTAGAGCCCTTCACTTGGACCAGGTAGACAAATTGAGATAAGAAGAGCTTGGAGAACTCCTCCCAGCTACCAACAGAGGCTGGAGAGAGTGAGTTGTACCATATGTAGGCCGTGTCCCCGAGAGTTAACGGGAATAGTCGTCACTTCAATTGGTGGCTTATGAGCTTCCCTGTGCGTTCATCCACGTCATGAACTTTTTTAGATACACCATGGGGTCTGATTTGCCTTCATATGTGTCGATTTGTGGGAACTTCACATTCTATTGGAAAGGTTGAGTGTGATGTTTGGTGTGAATGGGTTCTGCTAAAAGGTGGTTCGCTCACGCCAGATCGCTATCCCTTTTCTAGCACATCTAGCCTCTTTTTTAAGGCCATCATTTCTACATCCAGTACTTCCCTTAAAGCCATTTTGTCCTCTACTGTGAGCTACTTTCTTCCCTTTAGATTGGGAAGTCATTGAACTTGAGCTTGTTTGGCGAGAATCGGATGCCATGATTTCTTGGAGTTGCAGAAAAAAAACCCCTTCCTCTAGCGCCAAATGTCAATAGTCGATTTTTAATAGGTGAGGGTGAGTGTTTAATGTGGCTCTTATATGGTTTAATCAGATTAATCAAACATAATATGGAAGAAGAAGACACAAGAATTCCTCACATGTGTGTGGGAGTTAAAAGTAGAGAGTTTGTTTCTCTCTGTTTTATTTTGTGCATGGTGGAGGAAGCCTACTATTCTAGCAATAAATGCTCTAGGTTGTAGACATTAAATGCGGAAGATACGAAATCTTGCTTTGAGATATGTGAAAGCCTGACAAGGATGTGACATGTGACTTGACAGGTCATCTACGAGCCTTGCTAAGGACTTTGGCTCAAGGAAAGCTCGGCAGGACAGAGCTCGACTTTGGCAAGGAGAGAGCTTGGCTTTGGCAAGAAGAGCTTGGAAGGACAGAGCTCACCCTTGGCATGGAGAGCTTGGCATGGCAGGGCAGAGCTCACCTTTGACATGGAGAGCTTGAAAGGGCAGAGCTCACCTTTGACATGGAGAACTTGGCAGGGCAGAGATCACCTTAGCAGGACAGACATCGACTCAGGCATGGATAGCTCAGCCTCGGCAGGACAGAACTTGACTCGGGCATGAAGAGCTCGGACCTTGGCAGGGCAGAGCTCGGCTTGGGCATGAAGAACTTGAAAAGGAAGAGCTCACTTTTGGAATGGAGAGCTTGGCAGGGCAGAGCTCACCTTGGCAAGACAGACCTCGGCTCGGGCATGGAGAGCTTAGCCTTAGCAGGACAGACTTGAGGGACTTCAGCCTTGTCTTGTGTGTCTTGTGGTGATTTAGGTGTTGACCACTTATCAGATATTGTAAATTGTTCATGAAATAATATTATCACTTTTCATTAATTAAGTATCAATTTTCATTATAAAATTTATCACTTTTTCGTCTCTCGTAAATCATTACGTGACACGGTCTCGCACAAGTCTCTATCCTTTCTACAACCACATTTTAGAATAAAAATACAGGACTTACTTGGCTCACCCAGATTCATATATAGGTGATTCAAATCATCCTCATCCATTAGATCAAAATATCTCCAATTTCAACAATTAGATAAGATTACATAATAATTATAAATAATTTTTTGACTACCTATTTAATAGTTCTTCATTGAAATTTGAGAGAATATTGTATTTCTCTCTCCTCTCCTCTTCAACCAACCATTTATTATATTTTCTATTTTATTTTTGTTTAAATGTACTTTTCATCAAAAATATTAAAATATTCACGACTCTTTTATTATAATTTTTTATTAGAACTTATATATATATATATATATACCTCATTTTTAACCTTTTTTTTTCTTAACAATTTCATCACTAATATTTCGTCAACAATTTTATTAAAAAAAATTCTTGTATAATTTGGCACGTTCCAATCACGGAGCATTTTAATAAGACTATAATTATTATTTTTATATAAAATATATTTATTTTAAATTATTTAGTAAAACACTGACAATTAAACAATAAATTTTTTATATTAAGGAAAATATAAAAGCTGTAATTTTAAAAAGTATAATTCATATTTAATAATATCCTTTTAAAATTTGAACAAAATAATATTATATAAATCATTAATATTATTAATTTATAAGTGCTTGCTAAAAGTAAAATTTTTTAAATTGTGAGGTGGCGGCGCCACGTTGCTAATTGAAAAATTTTGTGTATGTGGCATCGCCACATTTGTTCTTAAAAATATTGTGTACGTGTCGCTCTCACATTAATTTTGCAATTAATATTTTATTTTTAATAATTTAATATTTTACATATTGTTTTATTTAATCTCTCTCATTAATAATCTTAAAATTACAATTAATATTTTATTCAATAATTTATTATTTAAAGTAATTAATATTTTATAATCTTGCAATTAATATTTTATTTTAAGTAATTTTTATGAAAAATTAATTTAATCTAATAAAAATATTTTTAGTATGGCATATTGTTTTATTTTTAATATAGTTTTATGGAGTATATTTTAAGGCCCCTAACTTATAGAAAAATTAATTTAACCCCAAATTGATAGTTTACTCATTCCTTAATTTATGAATTGAAAAAATTCCTATTATGACACATTGAGTTTTAATATATTTTACATTTAAATAAATATTTTGGTTAGGTTATTCAATAAATAAAAAAAATATATTATGAAAGTAAAAGATAAAGAGAGAGATGCTCGATTATTAATAAAATTTACAACTAATAATAAGCTTAATATTTTTGTTATATAATTGTGATTAAAAAAAGTTCCTATTATTGCATATCCTTTCCTTTTTAATTGTTCTATAATATATTTTAAGGCTCCAATTGATAGAAAAATAATTAAAACCCAAAATTGATAATTCTTTCATTTTCAGGTTTTGAATTGAAATTATTCTATTATGACATATCGCTTCCTTTTAAATTAATTGATGTTCATCTTTTTAATACGAAGGTAAAAACTACATTTAATAGCAAAGTAAGATGAAAAAAACAAACAAACAAATATTAATAATCTTAAAATTATAATTAATATTTTATTATAAGTAATTTATTATTTAAAGTAATTAATATATTTTATAATTTTGCAATTAATATTTTATTTTAAGTAATTTTTATGAAGATTTAATTTAATCGAATAAGAATATTTCTATTATGGCATACTGTTTTATTTTTTATATAGTTTTATGGAGTATATTTTAAGGCCTCTAACTTATAGAAAAAATAATTTAGGTCTAAAATTGATAGTTTACCCATTTTTAAGTTTTGAATTGAAAATATTCCTATATGGCACATTGAGTTTCAATATATTTTTTCATTAAATATTTTAGTTGGGTTATTCAATAAAAAAATATATTATTATGAAAGTAAAAGATAAAAAGAGAGATACTAGATTATTAATAAAATTTATAACTAATAATAAGCTTAATATTTTTGTTATATAATTGTGATAAAAAATCCTATTATTGGATATCGCTTCTTATTTAATTGTTTGATAGTATATTTTAAGACTCTAATTGATAGAAAAAATAATTAAGGCCCAAAATTGATAATTTATTTATTTTCAGGTTTCGAATTGAAAATATTTTATTATGGCATATAGTTCCTTTTAAATTAATTGAACGTTCATCTTTTTAATACGAAGGTAAAGGGTTTAGGGTTTAATAGTAAAGTAATATGAAAAAAAGTAAACGAACAAATATATATACATTTAATAATAAAATATAAAATTATAAAAATATATTTTAAAATAAAAATATTACACATAATAGAACCCACGTCGAACGCGGGAGAACTAGTTTTAATAAATTTACTAAACATAACATTAAAAATACTTTTAATATTGTTTATTAATCTAATTTACTAAATTTAACATTATTTTAAAATTATTTATTAAATAAAATATATTTTTATCCGACATTAAAAATATAACAATAATAATTAAATTGAATTAAAAACTTTTATAATTATGCTTAAATAAGAAAACGATTGGCATCGTATCTCTTATAGAGGTTATTTTCCATGAATTCGGCACCGACATCAGAATCGATACTCATCGACATCGAAATCGACACTCACCGATATTCACCGATATCGAAACCGACACTTACCGACATCGGAACCGACATTCACGAACATGGGACATATTGGGTATTATAAGTTGAAGAGGAGGGACATAAAAGTAAAATAATTATATACTAATTAGATTTGTTACTCGTATAAAAGTTGTTTGTTTATGTATTGTTAATTTAGTTAAATACATTGATATTTTTTAAATTGGCCCATAACTAGGCATGATAGGTAAGATGGAATGATATAGGAATGGAATGAACAGTTTGATTCTAATTCATTCGTTTGGTATGTTTTTAATAATAGAAATACTCATTTCATAAGGAATGTGTATTCCACACAATTGGGAATCATCATTCCTCCCCATCCCATGGGTTTACCCATTTCATGCTTACATGAATCAATTTTTTTTATATAACATCAAATACATAAATAATTATAAATAATTTATTTTTATTTATATCACATCTATTTTTGTATAATTACAAAAAAAAGAAACAAATTAATTTATTTTTTCATTTAATATATTATTTTCATAATAAATTATATATAGAAAATATTAATTTTATTTGAAATCTATTTAAAAAATTATATTTTAATACTCATTATAATAAAAATAATTATCAAAAAATAAATTTAAAATATTTAAAATACAAAAATTATATAATTAATTAAATCTTTATTCTAAATAAAAATTATTAAATTATATATTTTAAATATTATACAAATTTTAAATTGAATAATATTGAATCAAAATTTAATATTATTTATGATGATAATTTTTTAAATGAGAGACTCTCTTGTGAGACATGTTTTTTGTGAGACGGTTGTAAGACAGGTTGATCCATTATTAAAGTATGCTTATTATATAGGTAAAGTATGTTTATTTGTAAGCATGTCCATAATGAATCATATTATAACATCCTAAAATCATACTTTAATTTATCATCCATCATACTTTACAAAAAATACTTTAACAACCATTAAATATATTTTATCTATATAATAGATATACTTCAACACGTCTCACAAACGGTCTCACATAAGTAGCGTCTCACAAGAGACTTTGTCTTTTTAAATTATCTATAATTATTTATATATATTTTTCTTTCATTTTTATTCTCATAATTTTTTAATAGTATAATTATGGAAAAATTACTTATAGGTACACACTTTGTACCCATAATTACTATGAGGTACATTGATTTAAAATATTAAAGTAAAATATGCCAAATATAACTCTAAACTCATACACTTTTAAACCACAAACCCTAAACACTCATCCACCGCCGGACCACCGCCGGCCGGCCGCCGAAAAATTGCCGAGCCGCCGCCTGAGCTTCGCCGGAGCTTTGCCAAACCATCACTGAACCACCACTTTTTTGCTGTACACACTTTTTTTACTGCACACACTTTTTTTACTGCACACACTTTTGCTGCACACGAACTTTTGTTGCACACAAATATTTATGTGCAGCACATTGTAGGGGTAATATTGGAATATCACTATATATTTATGTAGTTAGTAGTAATATTTTTGTATGTGTGTATCTTATAGTAATTAAGGATTTTTTTAGTGTACCTAATAGTAATCCTCCCTATAATTATTAAAATGTATTAAAGTTATTGAGAGATAAATTAATTTAAAATTAAAAAAATGCAAATAGTGAAATTTGAATTAAATTTAAAAATGTACTCCATATTCTATTACTTGAGCTATTCGTGATCAATACGAATCATGAGAATAATTATATTTTGTCATTCTTTTCCCATTTCCATTTCATTCAAGAGTTCATTCCATTTCATCATAATTTCATTCAATCATACCAATCTAACCGTTAATCTTTTAAATAAAAAAATTAATCATTTCAAACAAAAATCAAAAGAATTAATTGCGAGTAGTAATTTTCTTTTAAAAAAACAATATTACCTCTCTAAATAATATTTTGTCATGTGTTAAAAATAAATTTCTATAAAACTAGAATACAAGGTGAAAACAGAATACAATGAATATTTTACCTATTTTATATTAATAATCAAATTGAGATGTATAATAATAGAGTTAGGAGATTATAATAATATTATTAATAGGGAGAATTAAAAAAAATAACCATTTATTTAACTAAATTAACAATGTCAACAACAAACAATTTTTCTAATAATTTTAACCTTTTGCATCTGAAAGGTCCAAAATACCTCCCACCGCAAACAATCCTTACTCCTCCTTCCCCCATCTGCCGTCGTCGGTCAGTCGCTAACCGCCGCTGTCACCACCCACTACCACTGGCTGCCGGTCGCTGACAATCATACCAATATGGGACACTCACCGACACCTAGACCGACATTCACCGACAACCATACCGACATGGGACACCCAGCGACACCTACTGGACCCATACCGTCACTCACCGTCATTGATATCCATACCGATATGGGACACTCACCGACACCCATACCGACATGGGACACATTGGCTATGATTTGGTGAATAGTAGGGATATTAAAGTCCAAAAAGTGCATATTGGTTCGATTTATTATAAAAGTTGTTTGTTGTTAGTATTGTTAGTATTTACGTGAACTAGTTTTTTTTACCCGTGCGATGCACGGGGAGTAAAATATATTTATTATTATTTTTTATACTTACATTTATTTATTAGTAATATATGTATATTATTTGTAATTTAAAATAATACTTTTTTCGTTCGTTAATAACTTATTTATTTATATTTTAGATGTGGATTAATGAATATTATTATTTTATATAAGGTGAATAGTTGTATTAGTGGTGACTCGTCGGTCATGAGTGAATCCTTTTGCTGAAAAGATAAAATGTATACTTTTATAGTGGGCTATTAAAATGACAAAATGCATTTCTTATTAACAGACGAAAGGAGTATTTATTATTCAATGTTTAGATTATTTCTTATCTTGAATTTGGTTAATTGGTTTAAAGTCAAGTATACGTCCCAAACCTAATGTGATACTCGTACCCTTTGTTAACCTATTTAGAATTATTTATACCCGTTCCATTAGGGTTTAGGTAGATCAGGTACCTGTAAATGCTATCCCTATATAGGAAGCATCTAATTTGAAAATCGATTAAATTATTTAAATGGTTCATAACGATTGAATTCGTTTATATTTATTTAGATTTTGAATTTTACCATTGTTGTTATTATTATTTATAATAATAATAATAATAATATCAACAGAAAAAATAATGATGAATAATACCAAATTATTAAAGGTAAAAAATAACAATGATCTAAAAAAGAAAACAAAAAAATAAGAATAAAGTAATAGGTGTTGGCGTTTGGATCTTTATGCTAGCGTGAATCGTTAGGGCTTCATATAATTCTACTGCAGCGGAAGTATAAGAGCAGAATTACCTTTCACCGGGTTTGATGTAGAGGATGAACAATGAACGACCTTCCGATCTTCTGTTGTATTTCTAAGCCTCTCCTTGACATTGTGTGGGCAACGATCACCAAGGAGAACTCAATCTGTAGTTTCACTCACTTTCACGATTTTTCGTGTGTTGTGTTTTTTACCAAGCTGCTGAGGTTGACTATTTATAGACTACAACAGAGACCAGGAGGATAAATTAGGGTTTGGGCCTCCCATTGGGCTTAAGCATTCAAATTTAGCCCAAAACTTATACTTAAGTCCAATAATAATAAATCATTCTACTAAAGAAATATTATTGCACTGCCACCCTAATCCCAAATTACGTTTATGGGCTCCTTCTTATTATGAGCCTGTTAATCTCACCGTGTTTAAGATTCAATGCCCATTAATTAATTAAGTTACTGACAACTCCATTAATTAATATTATTACTGAGAGTAGTACCACTCAACCTTATTATCATGTCGGAATAAATCCACCTGCAGGGTTTACATGATAATCATTATGAGCTCCTTAAGGGGACATCATCAACCAATTCTGTTAGGACACGGATTTCTTCTACAATCAACAACACACCATAGAGACAGAACCATCTCCTAACTCATCGATCATATTGATTTAACAATTAAATCTCGCCCATTGATGAATTAAAGAAATAAATACTGGATTATGTGTCGAGTTTATTGTATAGGGATTAAGAGTACGAACTTCCATAATAACAGAGATCAAGTTCTATTATATAGTCAGTATAAACCGAACGATCTCAACGAGGTCCTACTCAACACACTCAAAGTGCACTAGTGTAACTTTATAGTCAAGACAAACTACTGTCAAATCACACTACAACTATCCGATAGATAGTCCCCGTCTATCTTGGCTGTGAACATCTGTTTATACTTTATAAGGAACCGATAATATGATCTTCCATGTGACGCCGCACACCACATTATCTACAGTATAAAATAAATAGACTTTTGCAACATCATTATTGCAAACGTTTGACCACATGATTCTCATTTCAAATATTATTTAAAACATTGTTCATACAAAAAGTTAGACTTTCAGTATACTATCCAACAATCTCCCACTTATACTAAAAGATTATGCTGCCATATCTGCTGCCATACATCTAATTACCACTCCCACTACTTGACCATTAAAAGCTTTTGCCTTAAGATCCTTGTAAAAGGATTACTAGGTTATCATCCGATGCAATCTAGGAGACAACAACCTTCCCCTCATTCTCGTATCAGGTAGTATTAGCTATCAATGTGTTTAATTTTCTTATGGACTCGTGATTCCTTCTAGTTTGTTACTGCACCATTATTATCACAATAAATTGTGATATTCTTAGAGAAACTCAGAATCACATCTAAGTCTATTACGAAATTTCTAGAACCATACAGATACTTTGGTTGCCACAAGGCTCCAATATCATCATTTTTATTTCCATGGTGGAGTCCGAAATATATCTACTTCCATTAAACACATAATCTAGAGGTGGATTTACTGCCGTCCCCATGATTAAAAAAAATTAAATCTAAGTAACCGCTAAGAAGTAATGAAATATTCTGGTAAGCTTACATATAATTTCCAGTCCTCTTCAGGCACTTCAAATATGTCTTACCATAATTTAATATTCTTGTTCCGGGTTACCTTGATACTCACTGACTATGCCATTGGCAATACAGATATCCAATCTCGTACATAGCATTCCATATATTAAGTTTCCTTATTGCCGATGCATAGGGAATCGTCTTTATCTATTTTATCTTCTTTTGTGTCTTAAGACACAAAACCTTAGATAAAGTCACATGCTAAAATGAGTAAGGATTGTATCATTTATGAAGCTTGAGATAAGCACAACATCCTTTTTTGTGATCATTATCACCATGATCGTAAGGATATATTTTGCTTCTCTTAAGTCCTTCATTACATACTGCTTTATCAACTATACCCATACGATCGACAATACTCTTTCATTGTCTCCAATGAGCAAGATACCATCTACGTACTTACAAGAAATATCACCATGTTTCCGTCACTCTTTTCAATACACAAGACTCATCCGAGTATTGATTAAATCTATATGACTGGATTTCCTAATCAAAACGGATGTGTCATGATCTTGAAGTTTGCTTTAGTCCATCGATGGACACTTTTAAACTTACACTCAAAATGCTTTTAGTTATATGCAATGAATCACTCTGGTTGCTTCACATAGATGTTTTCCTCAAGACTTCCAATCAGGAAAGTTATCTTGACATCTATTTGTCTTACCTCATATTTAATATGAGTAGTAATAAATAAAAGAATCTGGATCGACATAATGTGATCGATCCTCTTTTAACTTTGTAGAGCCACACGTCCAATGGTTTTTACACCATTTGATAGTTCTACAAGCTCCCAAAGATGATTTTGCAACTTGCTAAGAAACCGCATTTCAATCACGTAGTATTTTGTCGTGTTCATGGACCGATTTCATGTTTGCTAGGGACCAAGCCTCTCGACTCTCCCAAAATATAAATCTATCATGTTGTAAAACAACTCTCCCACTACGACAAGACACTACATGCATTTGTGTATCAGACATGACATGCGTTGCAGTTTACTTGTGGTATATCCTCTTATAGTCTTGGTACTAAAATTTGTGTTTTCCTTTTCACACTTTTAGAACATTTTATACATGACTTTGTGATTTATTACATAGTCCCTTTACAAAATCTAGTGTTCGTGTTAACAATCACTTTCTGATATTTTGGAATATTTAAATAAACCATTCATTTTTCTAGGATATCCCACAAACAGACAAACATTCAACATGCTGTTTATAGGGCTTACCCATAAAATGAATTTAGTAATTCCAAATAATTCAACATCTATCTAACCATTTCCATAAGAGTCTTATTCTTTCTTTCAAACACACCATACAGCTGGTGTAATTAACTTGGGATTCAATCCCAACCTCTGATTATCAACTCCTAAATTATCCTAAGAGGTACTCGCCACCATGATTTAAATCGTAATAACTTGATATATTTTCCATGATGCTTCACTGCAT
This sequence comes from Pogostemon cablin, assembly GCA_023678885.1. Taxonomy (NCBI): domain Eukaryota; kingdom Viridiplantae; phylum Streptophyta; class Magnoliopsida; order Lamiales; family Lamiaceae; genus Pogostemon; species Pogostemon cablin. Next base: position 18,218,788 of record CM042984.1, read on the forward strand.
CAGTCATGTACTTCTTGAATTAATCATAGTACTCAGACTTGTAGTGCATCAAATAAATATATCTTGTTCCTAGAATAATCTTCAAATATTCATAAACGTCTCTCACCAGGATAATCTTAGGATCGCTTAAATCAAAATGAACCATTTCCAATCATATCTTTTCATGGCTCTATACCACTTTGCCTTGAAAAAACAATTAATCATTTTTACTTCCAAGTAAGACACTAGTTCGATAGTTTCCACTTCCAATAAACCTAACAGTCCATCGGCTATCAACTTTCGAATAGTACTTAAGTAAAATGATCTAGTGTTAGATGCCAAAAGTATGTTTAGTTCATCTCCGAAGGTTTCTTTCTCTTACTAAGATTAGAAGATGCATTATTAATTACTATTCGTTGCATTCGTGAGATAAACATGATTTTAGAGTGTTCAAATTGTCATTATCGTACCATAACAGATTATAGCTCCATCCTTCATTATAATGACCATGTCATTTAAATAAAATAGAGTATTAATCTGTAAATGCATAGAAACCGAAATGAAATTCTTTCTATGAAAACGTACGTAAAGTTAATTTTTCTTAATCAAACATTTATTCCTATCTTAAGATAAACAAACTACTCCCACTGCAATAGCCACTACTTTCATAGTTTACCCATGTATTAAATTATCTTATCATCACTATGTTTAAAACATTTAATGATTTCGGTATTTACACACAACATATCAGTAAACGCTATCATTAATCATGTTTCAACAACTAGTGAATAAAATACTAACCTTGTTCACTTCTTTGATTAAATTGGTTTTCCTTTGCCACAAGTTTTGTTAAAAGTTTCCTACCATATACAATTTTTTGTAATTCAGGTGAAACTTACTCAAAACGTTAAGGCAAAGTATGAAAACAAATTGAGCTAGGTTTCCCCTTCAATTTCTATTCCAAGTATTTCCAATTCATTCATCAAGTTAACCATAACCTCTTTCCTTTCTATTTATTCCTCAAGTGTCCAAAGAGTTGCATGAGATCATCATATTTCTATGAACCTCTCACCTCTTCACTAGAGAGTTTAAATAAGCATAAGAGGATATCTTTAGTGAGAACACATTTTAATTTTATTAAGCAGTAAGAATTAAAACAGGATTCTTTTCTAATCAAATAATTATGGATGAGTAAATATGTTTTCTTTGAGTTAAAATAAGTGAAATAAACTATTCGAAAATTCAGAGAATCAAGTAAATAAATACGACGATCAAACTCTTCGAATTTAAATTTTATATTGATTCCTCAATAAACAATATAAAATAAATTCACCGACATCTCAAGCACCGTGAATTTGCAAGCCACGTTAGTGTGGACGTTTATAAATCCGAACATTCGCAAGAGAAGGTTTACCCATTAATTCCATACGTCATAATTAACCTTATGACTCAATGATTGATAGTCGGTTATACTTCAGCCATGCAATTTAATAGCAGTGACTCCATTGGGGAGGATACATATTAAGTGCACCTAAGTGTATACCATTATTTGATACAAGTTTGTGTGTCTTACAGTTGGAGAAGTCCACACGCCCTCAAATAATTTCCTTTAACCATCAATTATTAATTTGTACTAGTGATCTGATGAGTGATATTTTCACCTAGATTTTAGTGTCTTTTTATGTGTGTTTTTGTATATTTTTATTCGTATTTATGTGCTATTTGGTGGAGTTATGTGTTTTTATGGAATTGTGCGTGAATGAACTTAATCGTATGTAAAACAGGTAAAATTGGAGCGAAAATGGAGAAGGGAAACGAAAGAAGGAAGAAGAAAATAGGGCAGTAAGGACACAGCCAGCCGTTTTAAGTACACGAGTCGTGGTTATTGTATAGGAATTAAGAGTACGAACTTCCATAATAACAGAGATCAAGTTCTATTATATAGTCAGTATAAACCGAACGATCTCAACGAGATCCTGCTCAACACACTCAAAGTGCACTAGTGTAACTTTATAGTCAAGAGAGACTAATTTCAAATCACACTACAACTATACTGATAGATAGTCCCCGTCTATCTTGGCTGTGAACATCTGTTTATACTTTATAAGGAGCCGATAATATGATCATTCGTGTGACGCCGCACACCACATTATCTACAGTATAAAGTAAATGGACTTTTGCAACATCATTATTGTAAACGTTTGATCACATGATCCTCATTTCAAATATTATTTAAAGCATTGTTCATACAAAAAACTAGATTTTCAGTATACTATCCAACAATAGGTCCTCTTATCCCATCAAAATTTTGAACTAACGTAGAACCCCATAAAATAATATAATATGGAGATTTTATTGGAGTTCAAAATGAAGGCCTAATAAATTTATGTATTAATAAAAATAAATAAATAGATAGAGGGATATCTTAAATTAATTTAATTAATATATACCACGATTCCAACACATGTATATATGTATGTATATCAGTAGCCCCCAGGGCATAGCTCAAGTGGTAGAGGGGAGGGTGGAAAGGCCTTCCAGCTGAGCTTGGTTGCTGCAGGGTGGGGGTTCGAATCCTGCCTTTGGCATGGATTTGGCCCCTTGCAAGCACAAGTTTAACAGTGAGCCCTCTCTATAAGCCACTTGAGGCACATCCTGCGATTTACCTCCTCCACCAATCCCCAGGGCAGGGGCGGTGGGGGCCCCTAATGGTGGGGTACACCATGTACGTATATCAGTAGCTTCATATAATTACTATGGTTATGTAAATATTATGTTCAATTAAATATAATAATGAGTGTATTTAATTTTGTAGAAGCCATCCATTTGCATGCATAGTATATCTATTGTGTGTATGGAGTAATTTACAACACAATGGTAGTGATCATTTTTGTAAAGTAGTAGAAAAATTGGAGATTATTTTTTTTAGCAAAATTAATTAAATGCCAAGTCAGTTAGTTAACTCAAAGACATCTGTTTTGGCAAATTGTAGTAGCTTGTCAATATTAGTGGTTCATGACGATAACCTGATAGGAGAAGTTAGCAACTTTCTTGGAGTTTGAGGCGACATAACCATGCTTGAGATCCTTCAGCTTCACATTGAAATCAACATTGGATTGATTTAGTTAAAAAATAGTAAATCACAAGATAATCAAAAAAATTTTTATTAAAGAATGATACCTCAAATAAGATTGATTGAACTTGCAAATCAGATTAAATAAAAGTATAAAAGATAAAATAAATTAAAGTATAAAAATATGGATTATAAAATCATAAAGAAAACACAAAAAATAAGAGAAAAAAACATAAATAATAAGATAACAAAAAATAGAAAAGAAATATGATACCTCAAATTCAGAATAATTGAACCTGCCCTAAGATCAAATGAAAATATAAAAACAAATTAAATTATTAAAGTAGAATGGAAATATGAATTTACTAATAAGAATCTAATTATTTCTAAAAACTTCTCTACTATATTTTTACATATTTGCTGCTCTTAGTGTAGTTCATTTTTATCACATACTATTATCTTCAATCCCTTTCTGGATGTTACTCTAGAAACAATAATATACAATTGTTCATAACTAAAATCGTTCTTCTTAGATATATTTCAATATTATGTAATGAATGTCATTGACTCTTTAATGGTCATGACATAAAACACCATCAACATGAACTGCAGTCGCAATTTTGAATTGAACCCTAAATTCGACGAAATCGATGTGAATCTTGAAATCAATACATATTCTCCACAATTATACTCTTCAATGTTTACAATTCCCTTTATAATAAGTGAGAATTCTAAATTCATAAATTAATATCTTTAAAAGTTTATAAAAGTCAAAATACAATTAAAATTTACACAATTAAAATTCTAAATTCCCTTTACTATATATTAAAATAGTGTAGTGTTGAATGGGTATAATTAATAAATATAATTAACTCAATTAGCAAAATCTTTATAGAATTAGATAAATCACTTGCTAATAAATGAATTTTTCAGATTTAATCCTTATTGTATAAAATTTTAAATTATATATTGTAACTAATATAATTAACATAATTATCATATTTGAATTAAGGAGATTCTAGGGTAGTACTACTGTACCATTGTTGCACCTTAAAAACGGATCCGTATTTAGAAAACGGATCATGTTTATATGGAAATGGGTCAACAAATATTCTCTCTTCCTTATTTTGTTTCAGCGCAATTCTCGCCCTTGTAGCGAAATTCTCTCCCTCAAGCTATCTTCTCAATTCTCTCCTCCACGCCACCCCCTTCTGCCGCATTCTCTCCCTTAAGCGATCTTCTCAATTTTCTCCTCCACGTCATCACCTTATGCCGCCTCTGAGTCTCTTGCTCTGCCTCCGCCTTCCATCGCCTTCTGCCGCCTCTGATCTCTTCGCTCCGCCTCTGTCTCCGTTATCCTTCACCTCCGATGTGCTCTTCCGTTGAGTCTTTCAACTCCGCTTCCGTGTCTGGAGGTGTATAGTAATGTGGTTGAAGTTTTTTACTTATTGGAAAAAAGATTTCTGCTATGAAAGTCGAAGAATCGAGGATTTGCAATCACTGAACTCAGATCTACTATTTGGAATTGATTTTTTTTAAATTGATTTTTTTTGGGATTGAGATTGTAACTAGCCGAAATATTGGTAGCATAGTTGTGGGTGTTTGTGAATTTAGATTGATAACATAAAGATTTGCAGTATTTGTGAATTGAAATCAATTGATTTCTAGTGAATTAATCGATTGGTGTCAGTTCATTTCAGTTCCTTTATTGTTATTGTATTAGTTTGATTAATATAATGTATATGTGTTTGTGATATAATGTATATGCTGGTAATAAATGTAATATTAATTTATATTTAAAAAATAAATAGTATATCAACTAATTGTATTAGTTTTATTGCAATAATGTATGTTGTTGTTAATAAATGTATTATTAATTTGTATATAAAGTATATATAATATATTGAATATTTGTATTAGTTTTATTGCAATAGTGTATTTGTTGTTGTTAATAAATGTAATATAATTTTGGATGTAAAATTTGTATTATTTTGTTAGTACAAATTGGATATTGAATATCAATATCCCAACTTTTTAAAAGAAGTAATATATTTATGGAGAAAGGTGTATACACTATTGAATTATGACCAATACATTTGATTATTAAAATGTACATAACAAAATTAATAGAATTTAATACAGTTTTTATATCTAAAATTATACATTTATTAATATAAGTATATGAGAATCTCATGATGAGATAAGGAAGAGGAAATAAATAAGATCTGAACAAAAAAAAGTCGATTCAAAATTTGAATCATGTAATTGTGGGAACAACATCGAAGAGAGAATCAGCGGCGGTAGAGTGGATTTTATTCACGCACATCTTCAAATCATCTGATTTTTTAGAAGATCTCAAAGGAACTCATCGATGCTTGAACAGATCTGAAAGATATGTGCAAAAAAATTGGAAAAATATGTCTATGGCATTGGTATTGCGGCGGAGAAAGAAATAAGAAAATGGGAGCGGCAGGAGAAGGAAGCCGTGAAAGCAAGGAGATGAGACACGGCGCAGGGGAGATGAGACATGGCGGAACACGGAGGAAGAAAGCAAAGATAGGAAGAAAAAAAAGAAACAGATAAGAAAGAGAGAGGAGCGGTGTTAGAGAGAGAAAGCGAGTGTTAGAGAGAGAATGAGAGTGAGAATTAATGATCCATCAAACTCAAATGCATATAAGTATCATGAGTCATGGGTAAAATTTGACTCAATTGCACCTTAAAAACTGTTGCACAATAGTATTTGCCGGAGATTCTATTGTGTAAAATTTCATATCATACATACTCTATTATATTTATCACTCTAACTTTAAAAAATATTCAGCATAGCCGTAACTTTTTATTTTTTATATTTAAATAAAGACATTCACCCAAAATTTGAAATGTCATAAAAGAAGTAACCATAGTAGTGTC